>OX418216.1:50660840-51154385 GCA_948455865.1 Conomelus anceps
ATGATGCTAGATAATTTAAAAAGCAAATTATTTTAATGATAATTTAAAATGCGCATCTTATTCGTAAAATACTAAATATAATCCTTTACTACACTTCATAAATACATGTATTATAATACTATGAATTTAATAAGCTTTAATTCAGAGCAATTTTATTCATAGTAAATAATGTTTTTCTATTATAATAATGTCTTTCTATTATGATGTCTTTCTATTTCTAATGTTTAAAATTATTTGGAATGAAATGTGACTTACAACATAATTTTAGTTTAGATGTCCGGGATTGATTGCATGTAAAACTAGAATAATTATAAATAGCTTCACAATTTTTTTTAAAGCATGGATTTTTTAATTTGTATCCGGTTAGAACCTCAAACCCCTTTCTTACAGGGTACCCCATACTCTTTCTAGCTTGAGAGATTTTGATACTTGTTTTTCATTGCTATAAATAAGTTATCCATTTCCGTGATCTGCAGTACAACTATTCATATTATGTAGAAACTTGCTATGCAGAACAGTTCTGTATATAGCAAGTTTCTAAAAATAAATATTTTTTTTGATCACTTGCTTTTCTAAAACCATTAAGGTTGCTTTTTTAAAACATAATATCTTCATAATAATTATATTATTAATTCATAGGCAATATGTAAAAGTACCTCATTATTTTGTCTCTCATGTCGTAGGTTTATAAGTAAAGGTGTATGTTCATGAGTTTCTTTCCCCTGCGCTTGAAAGAAAGGATCTTAAATACAGTATAATAAAGCCTTATCTCTTCCACTTTTCCTCCAAAAAATTAAGAGACTCAATGGTTTCAGAGCCTAAAACCATTAGAGAGAATAAAACATTAAGACAGCCTAAAGATTTATGCATTTCTAGTTTCCATGTAAATTTAGTAAAACTTGAGAAAACCCCACGCAGCGACAAAATTTGAAATGGTACATAAACCCCATCTTCATATTTATTACTCCATCTTGTGACTTGTCACTTAATCTTTTTTATGAATAAGTGGCACTTGTGTAAGTAATTATTTGTAATAAGTGTGAAAAAACGCTTTTGTAGTAAGTGGCTCAGTGGTGTTTCACCACTGCATTTAGGTGTGAAAGAAGATGGATAGAAACTTCTAACCCAACTTGAGGATATAAGCTTGAATAATAGGATATAATGAGCTTGAAAACGAATTAAAGTATAGTTTACATGTTCATTACTTACTTCATCTATAGTAGACTACTCTATTCTGAATTTTAAAACGTTTATAAATCAAAATTCAGTCTCAAAACGTGAAAAATTGAAAAATAAATGTTCTATTTCCTTGTTCATTAACAACTTCATCTACTGTACTGAACTTATTTCAAAACACTTTTAAACCATTTTACTCATTCTTAGGACGCCGCTTCGTTAATGGCGTCCAAGATTTGTCAAAAACGCGTGTATTGTTATTAATATTATTGATTACAAAGGGTCTTTTTTAGAACAACATATTAGCTAAATAACATAGTAATAAGGAATATAATTTAGCCAAAATTCGAAGAAATCATATAGATTTTTTCAGTAAGCCTGCTTGATGATTGTCATTTGCCCCCCCCCCCCCCCCCCAAGGGTTGAATTGAAATGGCGATCCTGCTCATTCACTGTAAATAGCCGAAGGAAGTTTAACTAATGGTTTCATTGTGATTTATTAAGCCCGCACCAACATAATAACTATTCGAAGATTCGAGCTGATGTCATTCCTGTTTATATTGTAAGGTAAATCATTCCTCCATTATTTAGAGGCAATATTTTGTCTTATTCATCATCCTATTCCTGTCATGAAAGGGGCAGCCTTTAGAAATTGATGATTTCGAACTGTTTTCAAAGTTTTGTTGTACCGCAGTTTAGTTGTACTGCGGCATTCAATACCGTAGTTTAGTGAGAATGACCTAAGAGTGGGCCACATGACTCATCAATGCCTTGATGACCAGATTAGAAATAAATAAACGAATGTAAACAGCATCAAGGGTTGACTCACCCTTACCAAAACAGGTTTTATTCAAGTATGTTGCTCTTTTCGGACCTAAGTTTATGAGAGAATTATTTCTTGTGAATGCTCTTGAAATGATTGTCAGCCTATATTAAATATTGTTGAGTAAAGCATGAGGCATTAAGTTCATAAGGATTTCAGTTTGTATTTTTTTATTGAGACGTCATAGCCTTACAATAGTTTTAATGTATACTTCAGACGGGAAAAGAGATATTTAAAAATCGGTTTTAATTGGTGGAGACACTCTTGAGGGTAGTTCGAATCGTTTGGACTCCACTAAAGCTGTGCGCAGGGTTTCTTATCATAATTTTTCTGAAATTTCTTGAATTAAATGTTAAGGTATTAGAATGTTGACTATTGCCACGAGAAGTTTTTTCATAATTTTGTAAAATATGAGGACTCAAACTTGAAATTTTACTGTTTTTGGAGCAATTAATCTCATCTCCAAGTTATTTTGAGCTTTTATTAATATGTTTATAACTGAAAGACAAATTGAGGGACAAAATGACGTACTTTTTACCTCCATCAAACAATTACTTTTTTTTAAATAAATTTATTAGTTTAAAAAATTTCAGTTTTTTTAAGATTATGCCAAGAATACTATTTGTTTGATTAGAATAAAAAGTACTTTATTATGTGCCAATGTGTTTTTTTTTTTAATTATCTAAAGTTTGAAATAAATTGTAGGTAAGTTAAATTGTTCCCAAAAACCGAAAAATTTCAACTTTTTACAAAATAATTGATGAAAAATTTTCTCTCATAATAATAGATAGTTTCAATACCTTAATAATATATCTAATACAAGAGACCACAAGATACAAATATCTAATACAAGAGACATGGGGGGGGGGGATTGTTTGATGCCTACCAAAGCCTACCATAAACCCCGCGCAGAGCAAAAGAGAAGAGTAATTTTGAGCCAACAGGTAAATGATAGTAAAGTAAATAAGAGATTGTAATAGATTAGATTAGATTAGATTAGATTATCTTTCTTTATTCATGTAAATTTACAAATTATGCATATGAATGGTTATAAACAAGATTATCAACATCACATAGATACTATAGTGAACTCAGATAATGTTTTTTTTTTTTTTTTTTTATAGTGCAAGATATTATATACAATGATCTCATTTGTACGATATTAACTATGGTAATGACAATCTGAGTGATGCAATTACATGAAATGGCGAAGTTTGGACAAAGATTCGTCCATTCTTGACACTTAACCAGTATAGTTTAGGAGAGAGTTGTTCTATTTGAATTTAGTTGTAGTTATTTTTGATACTGTATGAAAAGAGTTTATTATAAAAGTAGCAGGTATAAGATGGAATAAGATAAAAATATAGAGAATAAAAGATATCAGTCAGCTGACAGCCGGTCACCCATCCAAGTGCAGTCTGCAGAAATTAGATCTTTATAAGTTGGTTGAGATCATTCGTACTTGGAGCTCAATTTTCAAAATTAATTATAGCTCAATCTGTCTCCACTAACATACTTTCTTTCCTTCACATATGTCGCATAAAAAAATAATACCGATGAGCAAAGATTTAGAATCCGAAATCCGATTCACTAAAAATTCACAAATTTATTCAGTTCTCAGAAATATGATAATTCGAATTAATTACTCCAAGATATTGTCAAGCAATAAATTTTACAACTTTGATACTTTTCCATTGGAAACGTGCCTTGTTTTCAACTAACTTAATTGACTTTCAGTTTTTAATGGGATACTTTTTGTAAGGTTTCCATTTCATAATTTTGAAAGGAATATAGCTTCAATTTGGACAATTGAAAATATCATCTGTTAAAACGGATGGTTGTAGCCGTAACCCACGGGACAGAAGGGACAGAAGACAGAAGTCATTAGGACTGATCAATGACGTAATCTCATTTGGTGCTAATGCTCAAAATCATATGGTAGACTTGATTAGCCAAGCAATACCTTCTTCCCAATTTCCATAAATTATTGAACAGGAGTTCACAAAAAATCGATTAATCCAAATTTATATCATGATGACTGGATTTGTTCTTTTAAATACAAAATTTGAAACAATATCATTCTGTAAGAATTTCACAAAGTAACAAAAAATAATCATTGATCAAACTCAGGTATACGCAAAAATTACAATTCAAGCTATTTTCAGACAATTAATTCTGTAGTATTGATAGATAATAAGGCACTGACAGGTCCTTAATAGAGTTACTGAGAACAAACATTAGGGAACGTTGGGGCTAAGACAGGAAAACCCAACTACTTACCAGATAAATGGTTTAATTTATTCATCAATCCTAAGCTAAATCATTATTACCATAACGCTGATGATTCCACACTAACATTAATGATTTTAGTCATATGAAGAATATTATAGATGAATTTAACCAATTGAGCACCCTTCACTTAATAATTAGAACAGTCATTCATCCCTTCTTACTATTTTTCCATCCAAATCTACTTAATAAAACGAACCTCTGTATTACTTCCAATTGCATCACTAAGAATTTCGAGCAACTACCATAAAAACGTCAATAAAATCTTATATAAATGAGCCAAGAAAATAAAAAACTTGATTATTGAATGGATTTGAACGTAGATGCTTCCATTAATTTGAAGAAAGACAGTTGACAATTTAACAAATCAAATTTGAAGAAATACTTTAGCTAAGAGATTCCCTTCGCCTTTCTTCACTCACCTTTTCACACATGATTAAAAGTACTGAACATTAGATTTCTTAATCTGTGACATTAGTGTTCAGAACAGTTTTATATTATTTGCAATATAATATTGAAAGACAATTGAGGTCAAGATCGCAGCGTGCGCGCCGGGCGTATTACTCAACTATTTGAAAAGCTAACGTCTCAAAACTATATTTAAATGAAAATACAGAAAAAATTGAGATATATTGTTTCATATTTGAAATTGTGCTTCCGCGGCTCAATTTTTTCTGTATTTTCATTTAAATATAGTTTTGAGACGATAGCTTTTCAAATAGTTGAGTAATACGCCCGGCGCGCACGCTGCGATTTTTCCATTATTGAGTTGTTTCATAGAAAGTCTAAAATCATATTCTTTGTCATAGATTCATTACTCCTATATAGGTTGGTCAGTTAATCCATGCTCTATCACATGGCATGCTAACAAATAAAATCATTTTATGAAAAATGTAGGTGAAGAACATTGAGATTCGATTTCAATTCAATTTTCAATGTTGATTAATTTTATTATGCAATTTAATGTATTATAATACATTCCTGCTGTATGAGGAAGACTAGAATAGCAATAATGCCTAACATCATGAACTTACCTGCTTCACATTAATAAAGACATTATGCAAAGCATTATAAATAATGCATTTAAAACACACACGTTAGTCGGATCCACATCATTTATTAATCTATTCATTCATCTAATCATTACATTCAAATAGGATTTCAGTACCTACAAAACTTATTCTCACCAACTCTCAACTGAAAAGTTCACAAAAATCTTTGAAGGTTACGTTGCCTACACACATGTCTCTCACTAATGGTTTTCACTGAGAAGTTCATAGGAGTCTTATTGATTTAAAGATAATCAACAAAATAAATCAATTGATAATATGCACTTAACAAAGAGTTCCAGGAAAGAGGATATTGAATTTTACTAGAAACTTCAGAACCGAAACAATACTATGTTCACCATACGTTCTCCTAATCTTACAATGGATGGAATACAGCTGATTGAAAAATTGAATATCTTGATTCCAAACTAAAATGTAAACAAACCAAATGAGGTGACGTCACATCAATTGGGAAATATAGTCCAGAGGCCTTTTGTCCCGTGGGTTACGTTGTAGCCCGATTCTCACCCAGACAAAAGTTGTACCTCGGTTTTCCCCAGGCAGAAACTAGAAAGTTGGACATAGCCCGATTCCCTCCCAGACGTATTCAGGTCTATAAAAATCAAAGCCAGATTCCCCCCCGTTGATGAAATATTGAAATGATCTTAACCAGATTGCCTCCCATTGATTAAATTTCTATATAGCCTAATATAATGAATAGTTAAATATCACTGTAATTAAAATGCACGTTTAAAGTTATAATTCAGTTCGTTTAGCATTACCCAGGGAAAACCACGAGGTCAATATTGAAGAATTTTTAATAATGCAATCTATAAATTCTACATTTTTGCTGTCTATCAGCTGCGTCAATTATAATTATGTATTTCATACTAAAATCAACAATTTTTGTAGCACACTCGCTTTACATATTCCAATACTTTAACACATATTTGAAGCGAAAATCTAGAATTTATTGTAAGCACTTCATTATTGACAAACATGTAAGATTTGAACATATTTTAAATACTGAGGCAGCTAATAAACAGAAAAGAATGTATGGGGTGTGAGTCAGTTCACCTCCTCGTGGTACACGTTAATGCTTAGCGAACTGAATTATAATTTTAAATGAGTATTTAAATTTCAGTGATATTTAAATATTCATTATATTATAAATAAATATAGATATTTAACCAATGGAGTTAAGATCATTTCACGGGAGAGAATCGGGCTATGATTTTTATAGACCTGTTCACGTCTGGGAGGGAATCAGGCTATGATTTTTACTTGGCTGAGGTCCTGGGAGGGAATCGGGCGTAGCCCCAAAACGGATCACCAGGCTCCCATAACATGGATAAACGGCGAGGTGGAACTACCCGTAAAGGGTCACCTCAACATCAAAAGCCAATAATTATTATTACAATAATAATAATAGCGCAGTTTGAATTAGCTGTACTAAGTTACTCCCCTAATTTATTAACCAATGCTTCCTTCGCAGTTTTTATCACCAGGTCCGTATCTATAAACTACTGTAGTACTGCCTCAACTCAAGGAAGAAATTCTATGTAAGGCTTCTTGAAAGCATCTACTCAAAAGGCTTTGCAAGTATCTTTTGAGGTAAGGCCGTACAAATTGGTTCAATTGCTTCCTTAAGGTTTATATAGGTTTTAATTATATAGGTCCATTATAGTTTCATAGATAAGGGTATCACCACATCTCATTTACGGGTCTCATATATCTCAGTATGATATAAGATGAATATGTCCAATCGCGGTAGTTATTATCGCAGAGTAGAACTCAATAGAAATCTTATTTTAATTGACTTAATTGAACTACTCACCTTATTGATTTATTGTCCAATGCTTCCGTCGCACTTAGTATGATATTATTTGACAGATGTCAGGATATATCACAAAGTGAAAATCAATGAGTGTAATAAGGGGCTGCTTCTAGTTTTTTAAAGTTCGAAAATTGGATCTAATGACAAAAGATATCGCAGAGTCATTAACAGTGGTTAAAACGTGATGTCCATTTTTAAAAACTGAAAAATCTCAAATGATGTCTATAAAAAAATGTAACTACCACAGAGTTAATAACAGTGTTAAAAAAGTTATGCCTCTATTTTTTAAAACTGCAAAATTCACAAATAAAGCCTGTAAAAAAACTGTAACTCTCTTCTCAATAGCCCCTATTTCTATTCTATTTTTATTTCTAGTGAGGGTTGATAACATACACGTGTTCACATCCAACCTTCCACACAAAATTTCGCTTCTATTTTCACAATTTACGCCACCCAAACTTTTTGTTTACCTTCCCTATTTCCTAGTAGAGTTTTGGATAAGAAATGGTATTGATACAAAGATAACCATGTTTGATAAACGTTAACAAACAATATTATAATATTTAGAGGGGGGAAACTCTTACTTGTAAACCAAATGGGGGAGAATTTATCAGAGGTTGTTTTATCTTCTGGAGCCGATAAAATGAATAAACGCGTGAAGAGAGATACCGTAGAGAACTACAGCACAGATAAACTGCGAGTTATCTCTGAGAGAGTTCGTAGAGAATACTGTGGCAACTGTGGCTCAGTATTGGGGAACTACAGCTGGTGTCAGTTGGTAAAAGGGGGGCGAAGTTTGAGATGAGCGTTCAGCTCAGTCCGCTCCCATGTTTGAAGAGAATACTCGTTTCTGATTGGTCGGAGGAGTTCGTAGCTGACGCACGATTGGCTGAAACGCGACCGAAACGTTCCCTCTGCCGCGCGTCAAAAATCGAACCGTTCTCGAGTGATTTACGTACGAAAAACGCGGTGTAATTACGTTGACTTGAATGCGTTTGATTTCTACGTGTTTAAAGGGGCACGCGCAAATATATTTACTTGCATCTTAACGAATACGCTTTTTTACGAAATTTTATAAGGGCCCGTGTAAATAGAAACGCAGGCTTGGTGACGTGACGCAGGGTTACTTTTAGTGAAACACAACTGTATAATGTATTAATAATCATTGGCTGTACACTAAACATACAAACATTGGGTGCTTGCACAGTGGAGCATCCAATACTCAATGATAATCACCAACGCAAAATAAATACACGCTGTGGAATGATGTCAATTCAATTCCAGTTTAGTTTATTGTAAATCTCCGTTTCTTTGTAGTGGCGAAGGTGATATTGTGGAAGATGACCATAATGAATAATAAGACTTG
Source organism: Conomelus anceps (assembly GCA_948455865.1). NCBI lineage: Eukaryota > Metazoa > Arthropoda > Insecta > Hemiptera > Delphacidae > Conomelus > Conomelus anceps. Next base: position 50,669,381 of record OX418216.1, read on the forward strand.
ATGTTGTCATAATCACATTTATAAATGTGGTTATGACAACTACTTCAAGTCTTATTTAAAATTGTTAATTGTAATCATAGCAAACGTCCAATTTAAAAAAAAAATACATCATAAATAAAAATACAGTGCATCAAAAATTCTTTGTCACAAAATACCAATTAGATACAGAAATACTGTTAAGGTCCTTCATCAACAGGCAATACCATTTAGTAAACGTATAATAATACTTTTGAAAAAAATTTAATAAAAACAATATTAACCTTCGACAATAATCAAAAGCCAAGGTTGTATTTAAAGTACTCCTTTACAGAGGAAAAGCTGTGATTCAATAGGTATTTCTTCATTTCTGCTTTAAATCTATTCCTGTTCATTTTTATATATGTTATTCCATCTGGTACTTTGTTGAGGAAGGTTATACCTTGGCAAAAAGGATTTTTCTTGGCTATGGCTAAATTCAAACTGAGTAGACGATTGTATGACAGATTAGAGCAGCGTGAATGCAACCATTTCGTAGAAGGCGTTTGATTTTGCGATGGTGATTATTTGTCATCAATGAATCTATTGGGAAGAAAGATCTCCAAGCAGTTTTCAAACTTTCAAATTTATCGATTTTGTAACTTTATAAATGCCGTACAAATCAACAAAATTAGAATAAATTTGATAAAATTTCATTGTCATTGATTATTGATAATCAAATTGCATGGTTGAAGAAATTTTGTTACAAATTTCTTTCGTTTCAAATTAAAACTATTGCGACGTCTACTTTTAAATACACCGTTTTATTTAGTTCTCATAATATAGTCCAATATACTCCTAAGTTCTGAATAAAACAAAAATAATTGTGCGTTTCAGTGCTTTTTAAAGGGTGCCTCGAGGGTGCTCGCACAGTGGAGCACCCAATACTCGAATCACCATCACAAAATCAAACAAATTCTGTGGAATGGTTGTATTTTCGCTGCTCAATTCTGTCATACACTAGTCAACAGCATGTTTTTGATTTTGCGATTATGATTATCATCGAGTAGTGGATGTTCCACTGTCATTAGTTTCATCATTGTTTTCAAAGTATTTCCAGTAAACGAACGTTATTCAAATGTCATATTATATTATTATTATTGACTACTTATAATATAATATTTATACAGACTAATAGAAGGGGTAGGTTTAGAGAATTTTCATGCTAGGAGACTCAATTAACATAATTTTAGACTGAAACTTATCTGTTTGGTTTGAAAATAATTCGCTAGTATGTAGAAGTAAAAAAAATTAAATAGAGAAAGCTAGTATAATCAATTGATCAAATTCAAATGAACTTATTGGATTTGAAAAAATCATTTTAATCTATTCTTAATTTTCTTATCTGTCCCAACTTCACGTATTCATTTTTACAATTTTTTTGTTACTATGGGATTAAGCTGCTCCATTTCTTTAAGAGGGTCTGCTGAGGAAAACCATCTCTAATTTATAGAGCTTTGAATCAGCTAGCAGACAATTAGAATTACGGTACTTCACCTCTTTTCTCCGTTATCAATTTCAGAAGAGATGTATTTGTTTACACAACACTTCACAAATCCTGTCATTCGATATGAATTGTAGATCAATTGATTCACATTTCAACGTTGTAAAGGTTTCAACTTTCAACAACTCAGATGATAGGAAACTAAACTGCAGATCAATTTATCTAGTCTATATTTTAAGTTTGGAATTTTTTAATTTAAGCATTTCTACTTCATTAATTATTAAAGTTCAATCTACAGAAATTTATTAAATTATCGATCTCGATGTTCAACATTTGTAGTATGATTCTGTATGGTTTGGTTCTGTTACAGCAAGCATAACGATTTTCGTACTTCCACTTAATTCGACTATCGACTTACCGATTTTATTGATATCATGTGCTAGAACTGAGTATTTGTTCTATGATAATTATGACCAATAAAATAGGACCGTTATAAAGTGAAAAAACGAAATTTCATTGTAGGAGGGCGCCACCGTTTTATACTTAGTCTTCTCGAAGTAAGTAATTTAATTTTGAATAAACATTGGCATTGGCTGTGCGCAGGGTTTTTGGGCATAATGTTTTCGACGTTTTTTGTATTTGGCTATTAAGGCTTTAAAATGTGATCTATTTATTTTTTCATCAATTATTTTGTGAAATATGAAGGTTCAAAGTTGAAATTTTCATTCTGCCAAGAAATTTCTTTAACAATCAAAGGACTAAAAGAATATTTGAAAGCCTCACTGACTCTCTATTAGATCGCCATTTCCAAGTTAAGAAAAATGAAAGCAAAATCAAAATGGTTTGTAAATTTGTAAAAAAACAATAAGTTCCTCTTTAAACATCGAAATGTGAATGTTGGAAGTACAATTTCTTCATCTTGCTCAATGTGGTATGAATGAAAATTTGGACTTTTATTCCAATTGAATCATGAAGTGACAAATCATTTGTTGCTCCAAATTATAATTTTTTAGATAAGAAGTTTTTTAGACTAGTATACGTGAACTCGACCAAAAAGATGTTTACTGTACTCGCATGCACAGGACGAAGTCTTGTATCACGCTCGTACCGTAATCCCCTATTTCCCGTTCTGGTAACGTAATATAGTCTACAATAACTTATATTTTATTTTTTACTATTTGTTGCGTTCCATGATACTAGTTACAGTTTTCTCCATAGTCTCGACCCTTATTATTATTTTTGAAAGGCTGAAAGGCTAAAGGGTAAGCAAACCCTTGAGGACAATAAAACGAAATTAGTATAACAAACCCGTCATCCATCAACTATTATTATATTATGAATACTATAGGAATAAAACTATAGAACTAGAGAACAGCTATATAGAACAGAAACCCATAACCTAATGACTCAGGCCATTAGTCATGAACTAACAACACACTGATAACAAATACTGTGCTATTTCGAAAAGACAAAGGTTTCCAGTATGGTCGGTTGTTGGGTTCAAAGTTTGGCCAGTCGATGGAAGTGATTTGAAGCCTAATGATCAAACATTGGAACATTTATGTTTATTGTTAAGGCCGTTATTTGTTCGCTATGATTTTCTGGCTATTACTGTATTGATTGGTCAATACTGACTATGCGGCTCTTCCCCCGTAGGGGAGTTTGCTGTACTTTAAATAGCTTGGAAAATAAATTGGATATTTTGGATTTAATATTAATAATATCCTATATATTACATAACTTTAAATAATTATTAGTTTGAAGACGGGTCGATTACTGGGTGATTCAGGCTGAATAAAGTCGAAGCTGGAAAAAATTGAATGTCTGAAAAAGGCTTCGATTCAGTGTCGTAGAGCCTATTATACAGAGCCACTACAGTCGCGGTCGTGTGCCACAATTTGTACACCAGCTGACCGTGGGACCGAGCTCAACAATTTTAAAGTAAAATATGACATATTACACTTTTTTGAAGTCATCAGCTGATTTTTAAATCAAATCTATCCGGCTGGTGTGGTTTAACCCGAAATTGTGGCACGCGACTGCGACTGTAGTCGCTCTGTGTAATACGGCTCATAGAATGAGCATTGACCAATTTTTCTTAGTCCTATTTACAGAGATTTTTATAAAATGATAATTCAGAAGGGGCCAGTCAGTGGTGATAATGGGGGATTTACCCCCCGAAATTCTCAATTAACAGTAAGAAAATGAGTTTATGAGTATAATGCTGTAGTTCCATAATTATTCATTTTTCACTTGATATTCAAACATAAATAATTATTGGAATATCAGCGAACACATAAGACCAATGGTCTTATGTGTTCGTTGGTCGCAACTTCAGTTTGCTGTCGTTTCAGCGGTCGTGGGTTCGAGTCCTGCTTCTCCGTCAGGCATCTATATGTTATCATCAACCTCATTACCCACGCAGAAGTCTCTGACTCATATGGCATCATCAGCAATAAAAATAAAATAGGAATAACTTTTGATTAATTGAATTAGATTCCAAGCAAATTCACATAAAAAACCATAAGCGCTCAAGCTTCCATTCAATAAGTAGTTACTTTTTTTAACAAATATCTCAACATTCCTTTTATCTAGAGCTGATAGGACCCAAAGAGAAAATGGGGATTCACTTTATCTTTGCATTAGTTCAGTTCAGCATGCTTATGATAAGTATTATCACAACACACAGAGTACAAAGAGATTGACTTGTCTGAACTGATTTGATTTTCGGTTTTAGTTTGTGACTGAATTTCATAGTTAGTGGTTGTCTTATAGTAAAGATTTAATAGTGAGTTCCATAGTAATAGGAGAAGATTATCATAGAAGATGGTTGAAAAATATTCAATACTTGTGTCTGATAAGCATCAAATATTTTTCAAGATGGATTTAAAATACCGACAATTTTGCAAACTGCATATTTAATAATTATATATACAGAACATAATTTAGGATTTCGAAATTAATAAATTATCTTGTGAATATTTTTGTTGAATTTCGTCTTCCATTAAGAACTGCAGGTATTTATTAAAGTTTTTAGAATAATTCACGACATTGTAGTAATTTTTATAAGTTGAAGTTATAATAAAACACATTTTAAAACAATAAAAGAAACCGACTTCAATGAAATGATACTCAAAATTAAATACTCACGTGCTAAAACTTTAAAATAAAGTAGTTACTTTAAACTATGAAAATTTTGAGTTTAATACAAGTAACCTTTTGAAGTTGGCGTCAAATTCTGTATATATTTTAAAAAACTACTGAAAAAGTTGATGAAGCTTTTTATAGAGTACAAGAGTTTCTTTCACATCAAAATTAAGCCTCACCTCAACTAATTAATATTAGTTAGTAATTATGGTAACTAGTGTATAATATTGTATAATTATTATTGTTGATCTGACTTATACTCAACTGGAGTCTCCAAGACGTTATCTACAAAAACATATTATTTCCCCCATAAATAATATTGTATGTGATTATCATATTATTTCATATATTATACAGGGATAATATATTTACATAAAAATATATTTCATATTATACTGCATCATATTATAAAAGTGTAGCTTCAATACATCGGTTATTGTCAGTTGTCAATATGAATGTATCTTTGTTGTGTCCAAGAATTCCTAAATAGACCGAGAAATAGGCCTAAATAGCTGAATGAAATAGTTTATCTGAAGAGTTTCAGACTGTTAGATCACAAATTATTTCAATTATAATTATTATTATTATTATAATAGCCTACGGTACTGAACATGTCAATAACAAGTTTAGGAGCGCCATGTTAGTCCAACCTTTTTAAGAGGGTGAGAGGGAGGGGTCAAGCTGCATAACTTGTCAGATTTCTTTAAAAAAAAAAACTATTTAAACTGCTTGAATTTTGGCTGAATTTTCCATATTATATGTCATATTTAACTGCATCATATTATAAAAGTGTAGTTTCAATACATCGGTTATTGTCAGTTGTCAATATAAATGTATCCTTGTTGTGTCCAAGAATTCCTGAGAAATAGGCCTAAATAGCTAAATGAAATAGTTTAGCCTATCTGAAGAGTTCCTTATTTCTATAACAGTCTTGAGATTGGGATCTTGATAATTTCAAAAATCTACTTGACTTGCCAAATATTAAATTAATTTATTATAATAATTCAAAAATAATATTTTATTGCATCAATATAACAATTGTGAATCAGAAGCTCGGCTTTAGCGTGAAACATTCAGCTCCAATTACATTTTTATGGATGCAGGAATATTGCGTAAAACCATTTTTTGTAAACTTTTATGAGCTTGTTATCTGTACAATGTGACAAACTACACACACCACTCTCTTTTTCTCAGTGTCTCTCATACACACAATCTCACTCACACTCTCTCATTCTCTCTCACTATTATCTTTCTCTCACTCCCTCATCCTCCCTCTCATTCTTAACTTTATCTCACTCGCTCCCTCACCATTGCTCTCACTCTTATCTTTCATTCATTCACTTCTCTCTCACTCTTCTCTTTCGTTCCCTCTCACTCTCACACACTCGCCTCTTTCATTCACTCACACACACTCTCTCACTCTCTTAAACTCTTTCTCTTACATCAACACACCGTCACTTCTAATCTCTCTCTCTTGATCTCACATTCCATCTCATTCTCTCTCCTTCTTACACACCTTCGCACGCTCACACGCACCATGCTGAGATGTAAAGCGACTGAGTTCACTCGTTATCTTGACATGCACTTCGTATGCCGCGGTTTGGTAACATTTTTTCCATTTTTCTTTTGTAACCTGAAGTTAGCCTGCAGCGTATTGATAGGAGTACCCCAGCTGAATGCTGTGAGTGTGACAATATTTACCAAAGGCCAAAATATCCCACACAGTTCCTTATCTAGCCCGGAATTATATTATGAGTGACGCTCAGCTTTGCATGTACTGTGTGTGTTTATTCTGCTTCTTCTCTTTATTTTCTTCTTCCTTTTCTTTTACTCCATTTACTTTGTATCCTTCTTCTTTATGACCTTCAAATTTTCCTTTCCCTTGTACTACTTCTATCCTTATTCCTATTTCCTTACCGTCTTTTACTTTTTTCTCTCCACCTTCTCCTTCTTATTTTTTTGTATCTTCTCCTTCCACCTCCTTTTCTTCTTTCTCTTCCACCTCTTCTTCTATCTCCTTTTTCTTCTTCTTCTCCTATCTCCTTTTTCTTCTTCTTCTTCTTCTTTCCGCCTTCTACCGCTTTCGTTCTTCTCTTGCTGCATCCCCATTTTCCTGTTCTTTTCAATTTCATTATATTATGAGTGAAGCAAAGCTTTTCATGTACTGTATGTGTGCTTACGCTGTTCCTTCCTCTTTATTTTCTTCGTCCTTTCTTACTTCTTCTTCTTCTTCTTCTTTTGCTCTACTGCCTGTTTATCTTTATTCTTGATCACCTTCAACTTTTCCTTTCCCTTGTACATACTATTATTACTCCCTTGCCTTTTTTTCCCACTTATTCTCCGTCTTCTTTTTCTTTTCTTCTTGTGTAATCTTCTCCTATCCTCCTTTTTCTTCTTCTTCTAAACCTCCTCCCACTTTTCTATTACATCTTTTCTCTCTTATTTTAGTCTTCTCCCCCTCCTCCTCCTCATCCTCCTTCTTCTTCTTCTCCTCCTCCTCCTTCTTGCATTTTCTTCTTTTTCTCAACTTTTTCTTCTTCTTTTTCTTCTTCTTCTAAACCACCTTTCTCTTCTATTACATATTCATAATTTTCTCTCTTCGCTTAGTCTTCTTCTCATTTTTCTTCATCATCTCCTAATCCTTCATCTTCATGCATTTTCTTCTTCCCCCCTTCTCCTTCTTTACGCAACTTCTTCTTCTTACAAATTCATCTTTTCGTTCTCCTTCTTCTTGCATCTTCTTTTTTTCTGTGCTCCACGAAATAGTATAAATAAATATATGAACTTGCTTTAATAACAAATAGACACAACTTACATTTTTCTGAATGGTAAGAGATGCGTTTCGGGACCTGAGTTCCATCCTCAGAGAACAGGGAACACTCATGTTTATATTGGTCGAGTTCCTGGGAGCTTTACCGGTAACTGGTAAATGTTACCGGTGGCATCTGGTAACCATTGATCTACTCCGATACATAGACGTAAAAAATTTAATAGAGCTATCAAACGCCACCGGTAACACTTACCAGTTACCGGTAAAGCTCCCAGAAACTCAACCATTTACTTACATAGATATTAACCGGTGGATCAAATAAGGAAACCAAAGAAGAAATTGCATCATTCCAAAAATAGTTATAATAAAATATTATAAAATAATGGAATATACAATAATAAAATATTAGAAGTATCATGATTTACATCACTAAAAAATAATTAAGGGCCGTATTTATGAGCGTTCCTTCAGTATCTCTTGACTTGAGGAACTCTTGAACTGTAATTTATTTGTATAGGCATTTTTCTTTTCTTCTCGGAGGATGAAGCCCACATAGGTCTGAGACCTGTACGTGGGTAATGAATTGGGCGATGGTGATTGATGTGTTGGATCTACTGTTTTAGGTGGGTTCCGAACCACCGGGAAGTAATTTTATAGCAGAGAACAGTCTTTTTTGCTGGCCAATCTAATCAGTCACCCATATAACAAGCGCCCTGGAGTTTCGTAGCTTATCTCTGTTTGAACAGATACCGGCTACGGCACTAGGCTATCACTTCTCATTTTAAGAGTAGGCTACCTCGAGTCAATAGACACTGAAGGTTATTCACGTTCATGAATAAGAGCATAAGAGACAATGAATGAACAAGCGCTTTTTTGTTTTTTCACTGTTTTGAACGCAATTCTAAAGTTTTTGCTTATGATGCCTGTTTGAGTTTGAGACTTGTGCGCTAGTTATAAGGAGAATAAAACTTCAGAAAATATGCCAGCCTAAACTGGTATCGATCCCGTGACCGCGGTAATACCTAGCAGTCACACTATTACCAGAGATAACACCGCAACCGATTAAATTAAATCTGAATTAATTCAAGTTGCATGTTTAGCCTATTATTAAATTTCAAATTTGAGCTATAGAAATGGTTTTAAATTGTAGGTTAAAATTGCCTTGACGGGTCTCCAGTCTGAAAATTTCACCCATCAATAAACACACATCAAAGTTGGTCTAGCTTGCTTAGGTTTTATTGACTCAAACCGACAGGTATAAAGTTGATAAATCGATGTCTTTGATGTTGGAGAATCAATTTTTATGTATGATTCAAATGTGGTATAATTTCCATCTTTATTGGATTACAAATAGCGTTGAAAACAGTGAAACAAAAACGCTCATATTCGCCTCTTTATTGGATTCTATTAGAGTAGTTTTTCCAAATATATTGAAACCTTTTAATAGATTATGTTTATGTATAATATTGTGTATGTCTAAAATTGATATTTATTTGCTTGTATCTAAGAGATGAATCTGAATTTGATTTCATAAGCTATCTTTCTATTTCCATTAGTATTTACATAAAACATAAAACATAAAATTGTATTAAAATAAAACAGATACTTTATTTTTCAAAACAATTTATTCGTTCCACGCATCGTGACAGAATTGATCCAGCAAGATATAAACATAATAATCAGAAATAATGTTTATTAATTACAAAAATGTATTGTATTACAATGGATATGGATGTGAATACAAAATACAATAATTGCAAACTAATTCAAAAAAAATAATTGTAACTTTCAACATAATGATAAACCAACATTGTAAATTATTACATTATCAAAGTTGAAAACTTTAGCTTTTCAACAAAACAATAGTTTAACGAAATCATCACATATAAAGCTCATAAATTACTACTAATGGTTGAATAAAATGTACAATAATTGACTCAATTGCAAAGAAAAATATACACAATTGAAAATAAAATGCAATGTTGAAAATAAATGCCAACTAGAATAATAAATTTTACAAATAAAAACTTATTCAACTTTTGATAATATTGTAAACGCACTAAATAAAAAGGTAAACTTATCTTATTTACAATAATCACTTTATAAGTTAATCAGTCATAGTTTTAAGCTGTTAACTAGAACTTTTTCTACAACAAAAATGATTTCAACAAATAATTCAAACCGTTGTTTCTCGATAGAAAACTAAAAATTTTCAAATATTCAAATTCCAGTCAAGTATTAGCCTATATCTAACTATTACGAATAGAAAGTTGTAATAGTTCAAACAATCTGAACATTGTAACAAAGAGAGAATAAAAGATCATAATTAATAAAAAGAAGTAATGAAAAGTATCAAGTAATAAAACTAGTATTATTTTTTTGAGAAATTATAAAACTCAAAAGACTAAAGTATTTATGAGTAGGCTATTTTTTCCACTTAAAACATCATAATTATTATCCAGATAAATAGTATAAAAAATTACGCAAATTAAAAGATCTTGACTTCCTTATTTGTACTTATTTAAATTTAAATTGTCAAAATTGAGGTTAACTCCATGCTTATTTCATATTCTTATACTGTATTCAATTATTATTATTGTTGTTATGAACATCTATGATAATGCAACAAAACTATCAGTGTAGTTCTTCTGTCATAAAATTCTCAAATAATTTGCAAATGAGATAAATGCTGAAAGGCGAATTCAAATTTAAAATAAAGTTTGTTGAAAGTGATAGAATGATAGTTGAAAAAATATAACAGTATAAAATGTAGGTAGTAGAAAAGTGTAACAAAATTAACAGAAAAAATATAACAGTTTAGATAAATCTCAACAATGATAAAATAAAAAATAATTCCTGGGTTTAAAAAAAATCAAATGTGTTTAAATTCGGAAACGTAAAGTTAAGTATGAAATGAAGTTAGTTAAAAAGTAATAACATATTAGTTGAAAAATTAAAAAAAAAACATCATTATAACAGTATATGATCAAAAAGCATTATCAAAATAATAACAGTTCAACCGAATTTCAGCAATGTTAAGAGAAATAAATGTCTGGTGTTTTCAAAAATGTGCAAGCTGTTTAAATGCTGAAATGTAAGACTAAGTTTAGAATTGCAAGTTTAAGTTAGTTAAAAAGTGATAAAATAATATTAGTTAAAACTAAAATAATGAAACCTTTGAAACAGTTTAAAATTGAAGTGCTAGAAAACTATAACTAAAAAAACTAACAGTTCAACCAAGTTATAGCAATGTAAAAATAAATAATTCCTGGGTTTTAAAATGTGAATTTTTCCAATGAATCATTTATTAAAAAAATATATCTATTATATATTATTAGAAAAATTTAAATTATAAGATGAAAGTTCCAATAATTTTGTGCATGGGATGAATGTTAATTTCTTTTAATTTATCCGTTCGTAATTCTTATTTTTTCTGAATTAATTTACCCATAAATTGAGGCTTAATCTTTCTGAATCAATCTTCCAAGTGATAGTTCAACTATATTTGTAAGATAAGTGAAAAAATAAAAGAATCATCCTATTATTTTATAAAATCTATTACTTTTTTAATTTGATGATCCATGTTCAATTATATTTATATGTGAAATGTTTTTTTAAATAAATTTCTCTATTTTTAACAAATTAATTTATTTTACAATTGTGATTTTTTTATTTTATTTTTTTTTTTGGCATTGTGAAATTAGGTATTTAAAGGCAATAAACAATATGAATTTGAATTTGAATTATCCAGCAATTATTTAAATCAACAAATTATATTGCAATAATTCATAATTGAGTCATTGGTAACATCAAAAAGTCACAATAAAATATATTTATTTTTTTCATTTTCTCAATATATACATATAATTTTCTTCCTATTCCAACTTTGGAAATACAGGTAAAAGGCACATTTAATAGAACAATTGTTACTTTCTCCTTATTTTATTGATTACCAGCTCTATGCATAATGTCAACAATTATAATATTATACAGTACATAAAACTCATATATCTACAAAATAATAATTGCTTTTTTTAACTAATACACATTTGAAAATAATAATTGCTTGTACAATAATGTACCCTGTTATTTGTATTACTTTGTATAATCTTACTTCACAATGAATGAACTTAATATTCATGTATTATTGAAAAAACTTCGATTTCAACTCTCGACCTTATCAAGGCATATTTCCACAAATATAAAGCATGATAAAACCATACATTTTCAACTATTATGCTTCTTCAATAACAGGATAAACATAAATAATTATTGAAAATAAGCTTTACTAGTAAATTTAACACTTACTCATTTGTGTGAGGGCCATTTCGCATTGTTGGGATGCTTCCTCAGACGTCTAGAGACCTACTGTAATTGTTGAGGCCTCCAGCCGTGTCTGAGAATGCATTACAACAATGAGAAATGGCCATCACCCAAATAAGTAAGTGTTAAATTCATAAGTAAAGATTATTTTCAATAATTTATTATTTATATTGAAATTTCAATAGAAAACTTAGTATGGAGCTATAACATCAGGAAAGTTAAATCTCTTTTGTAATAGCGAATAATAGGTTCATAACATGGCTCAAAAGGCGAGGTAGAACTATTGGGTTTTGCAACCAATAAAAGCCATATGCTTATTATTTTTTTAATAGTTCAACTGGAAAGTACAGCTTTTGTGACAATTCATCATTAATTATTTGATATTATGATTATCATATTAGAAAGTAATTTAAGAATACCTTATATTTCTTGGCAAAAAGTCGTTTAAAAAATAATTTCATGAAAAAAGTATATACAGTTTCGTAACAATGATTGGTAGTTGAAAAAATGAATATTTTGCAGGAGTCAGGGAAAAATAACATGGAGATTCATCAAGTATTGCAGAGACAAATAAAGAAATTATTTAAAACAACATTATCTTAACCAGGATGTGTCCTAATTGAATGAAAAGAATCAATCAATATAACAAATTAAATATCTAGTTAATCAATGTATGAATAAGAACCTTTTATCATCAATTTATAATGAGAAATAACAGATTAACAAGCTTAAATATTGTTGGGGAAAATTATATCTGTAATAATTATCAGTTGTAATTATCCAAAATAATTCAATATCTTGTTTTTAAATAGTAAACCAGCAATATTTGCATTTAAAAAATACAATACCATAGAAATAATCCTCGTTTTTTCATATTATTATTTTCAACACAACTTCTATTAATTGTCATAATTTAGACAATAATAATAATAATTATAACTATCATTTAGAAATCCATAAAAATACTAGAGAGCTGATCTATCTATAATAACTTACTAATGATTGCAAATAACTTGCATCAACTCTGTAAATAACTCATAAAGTTAATCCAGGAATGTTTGAAAACTACTTCCGGACAATCAAAAATATCCCTATTGATTATTTATGTATGATTGATTCGTCAGAATATTATTATGATAGTTTCAAAAAATATGGTAATCTTTTCATGAAATTGATATCAAGGAGTACTAATTTTGGAATTGGAAGGACTCTTATTAATGATATTGAATGACACATATGAACAATATAAAATTTGACATTGTTTAGAATATTGACATAAGATATTGGCTTGAATATTTACTGCTAGAATGAGTGTTATCGTTTGGAAGTAATAAGTACATAAGTTTATTTACAAATATTTAAAATTAAAAAATGGAATGCAATAAATTATAATATTTCAATTATTGTTATAATCGATACGGTTATAACATTACGGTACATACAGAAATTGTCAGTAAGGACAGTTTGAGGACATCAATGGAATGTTTAAAAATTGGTTCAGATTCTATGATTTGGAATGTCTTTGAGTAATCAAAGAATGCTACAACTAGATCACATGTATTATAAAAAGGCACTGTTGGATATTTTAATAGTAGGCTATCTAGCATTTCCCCAAGCACATAATATTAAGTACATAGAATTTAATCCAAGTTATTTTGGTCATATATTATAAAAATATAATATATTATGAAAAGGCACTGTCAGTTACTTTAATAGTATATAAAGCATTTTCCAAAGTACATAATATTAAGTGCATAGTTTTTAATCCAAGTTATTTTGGTAAATATTATAAAAATATAATACATTATGAAAAAAGGCACTGTCAGTTACTTCAGTAGTATATAACATTACCACAAGTGCATAGCATTAAGTAAATGGTTTTCAATCCAATTTATTCTAGTAATATATACCGTAATATATAATCTGTATGTTTTTCATGGATAACATAACTTTTTTTCAATATCTAGCACAAGCTATAAGTGGATCGTCAGGAGAATCGCTTTATCACCCATAAGTAATTATGAAAAGGTGGTTACTATTTTGAGTCATACCTTATTTAACCTAACATCATGTTAGCTGATGCTATTCTTGTGGTGATCCACCGATACCATATCAGAGACTTTAGATTGCTTATATTTTTACAAGGCACTTCTAGTTCCTCTTTTATATCACTCATACAGCTTAGCACTTTCATAAGTTCGTAACATTAAATACAAAGTTTTTAATCTGTTTTATTTTGATAAAATATAATAAGGAATGTATTTTTGTTTATATCCACCTATATTAGTATAATGTCGGATAAAATTAAATATAACTCAGTACAAGCATTTAATTGTAATAGTATATGACTTCCTTGAAAATATACATAACAATTTCATAAGTACATAACATTAAGTACACAGTTTTCAAACTAAGTTATTTTGCTATTGCAAAGGAATGTATCTTTCAAAATGAACCAATTTTAGTATGCCTTTTATATATTAAATTAGATTTACTATTTTTTCAAGTAGTAGCTCATAAATTTCACATGAGAGATCATTAGAAATAATCACCTAATAAAAAAAAATTCATGTCATTTCTCATTTACAAACAGAATACCATTTTCTATCACTATACTAATTTTGAGTCAAGTACTTGATCTTACCTGACAGATGAACAACAATTTTCAAAAAATAGGTAGCTGTTCCATTTATTTGAAATAATGATTGAGTTCTTGGGAGCCTTCTCATTTACTGATGAATGTTACTGATGGCATCTGATTGGTCTATTCAACATCTATGAATTCGAATAGACCAATCAGATGCCACCAGTAACATTAACCAGTTACCAGTAACGCTCCCAGAAAGCAGGAACAAAAGACCATTTTTTTACAATTCACAATAGAAATATTTTTTGAAAAGTTTTTTATGAATTCCTCAACATTTCATAACCTATCCATGGCTGTTAAGATACCCCTTTAATAGCTCCTTATTTTCGTAGATTTCAATTTTTTTCAATATCTTAGTATGCAATAATAAAGTCCCAGTTCTTGATATTTCGTCATGGATTCCTGTGTAGTCAAATGTTTACCAATCATTACCATATATGTATCACCAAACATTTCATTAATATGTTCCCCCATCATACGATATTATCATTAAAATATTCTTGTATAAGTAAGTATTTCCTTATGGTATATATCAAAACTTTTCTTGGTTTTCATCTTCTAGTTATGTCAACTTTATAATTTAAATCAGAATAATTTTTAAGCTCATAGAATTTGTTCACAAGACATTGATGGATCTTGGGTTACTTAGTAGTCAGTAGGAATCTGTTTCCAAAGGGCCATAATCTTTATGAATGTTCCTTCAGTCTCTTGAAATGCAATGCAATTAACTTATATAGGCATTTCAAGAGTCCCCCAAGTCAAGAGACACTCAAGGAACGTTCATAAATAAGAGTTAAAGTCTTAGTAGTACAATAAACTCGAAATATTTGATCAAATTTGAAAAAAAATTCCCTAAAAAATAATGAAGAAATTTCAAATGGAAAATGCTGTTCATCAAGCAAAATTCACATGAAAACTATATTTCAACAGTTTTGAGTGATGTAATATGAGAATGTAACAAATCCTGGGATGGCTCTATGGTTATACATTGAAAAAGTGTTTTACAACGTCAAATAATTTGAAATGAACCATTTATTTCTGGTAATAAACCCTTTCATTATTTGGATTATTTTCACCCATTCTCAGTTTGATAGAATGTGATTTACAGAAACGTTTCTTGAAAAAATCCTTTAAAATATTCCAAATATTTTTGATAGAGAAATATACTCCTCCATGTATACAGTATTATGAACAATATGACTGTAAGGAAGTATTTTAAAAACATAACTGACTTCTGTTGAAAGAAGAAATTCCAAGAACAAATTGGGGTTTTGCTGAATACTTTCGAATATTCTTGAAAGAGAATATACTCATTCATTTGACCTTCATTGTAACAATATGGAAATATTAAAAAACGTATTTTTAGTGAAAATAAGAAGAAATTAGGATTTTGATGAATATTCTCGTAATGGAGAAAACAAAAAAATCACCACATTTGTTTTCTATGTTGATTTTAACCTAATCAATTATTCTACTTGAAATACAATTTTTGAAAATAATACACCATCGTAAAAATAGCTCCAAAATAAAAGTACCCAACTGTCATTAAAATTGAACTAAAAATCAAGAATTTATGGATATCCTTTGATAAGAATGATGTAGAGAACACAAAAATTAAAAATGATGACATTCGTTGTTTTAGATTGCTTTCAACCTAATCTTGTCCTGCTTTGAATGTCTAGGCTACTCAAGACTTCTTTCTATTACACATTTCCCTAAGTTATGCTACGTCATGTTACGTAACGTAACGTGACAAAACGTATCACAATGTGACAAAACGTAACGTAACGTGACATTACGTTATAAAATGTTATGTTTAGTTTCATGAGACTATCGACACGACAGAAGGCCTTTCTGATTTTTGGTTAGCTAGTGTTACGATATGTGGCGCTGAAGATTGTTCGTTGGATGAGATCGGCGACGCCTCTTGCTTGGTGGGCATTGTCAGACTGTCGTAGTAGAGAGTTGAAGCGGCGTGCTGGTTTGTGTAGAGACTGCTGTAGGCCAGTGGAGAGTTGTTACTATGACTGAGAAGTCCTGTGTTACTGGTTCTGCACTCTGCGTAGACGTCTGCAAAATCAAATCAAATTACTATATTGGCAATTATTGATAACATTACACAAGAGAACAATCAAGAAAAAAAGAAAGAAAGAAGGAAGAGGAGGAGGAGGAGAAGACGGGAGAATTTCATTACACAAGAAAACAATCCAGAAGGAGACAAGAGACCAAGAAAAAGAAGGTAGAAATGATGGAAGAGGAGGATTAGGAGTGGGATGAGGAGGAGGAGGAGTAGTAGTAGTAGTAAGAGAGTGAGCAGGAGGAGGGGAAGCAGGAGGAGGGGAAGCAGGAGGAGGAGGAGGAGCAGGAGCAGTAGGATGATGTCAAAGAGGAGAAGAAGATGGAGAAGAAAGAGGAGTTGGTTGAGGAGGAGGAGGACTTATAGGAAGAGGAGGTGTTGGTCGAGGTGATGGAGTTCTTCGAGAAATCTTATCACTCTTCTAATAGCTGATATAATTTGAGTTATGGAATCAAATAAGATAGGAAAATTCATCATTGAGTATTCAATGTTTTTTTGTTGATAGATATTCAAATTAAATTTTTATTCTAGTTCAATTTTTTATTACTGAAGACCCTCTAACAAGCAGTTCCACCTTGCCATTTCAGCTTTTATATGAAACATAACGGACCTTCAGTTTTAGGTGGACTCCGAACATCCAGTTTAGTAATTAATTTTGTTTTGTTACCTGATTGCTGCTCGATTTTTATAATTTTCGATGGTGCACTTCCTGAATCAGCTTTTGATCCAGTTCTTGCTTTTCGTTTTCTTGTCTAAAAACAAATGATAATAATTAAATTAAAACAATTAATAACTGTAAAAAACTTAGTAAAAACAGGAATAGAATGTGAGAGAAGATATAAATGAAGGAAAATAAAATAAATAATTTAAACAGATAAAAATAATTTAAAACTAAAAGTTTGCTTTTTGACCCATCAAAGCTAATTTTGAGGGCAGTGGAGCGTTAAACCATTTAGAAAATTAACAAGAAATAAATATAACAAATAACATAAAATAAAATAGGAAATAATATGCAAACTGTAAAATAACTGAAATAACAAGAAGAATCAAAAAGTTCAAGTTTGAGTTTAATATTTTACCTTTTTTTCATAACTGATGTTTCCACAACCACGTGTATTATTAAAAACCCAAGACACTATAGTTTCAACTGTTAAATCATTTTCAATTTCAATGAACTATAAATAAAATAGAAAATAGACTGGGAGCCTCTCATTGGTCGAACTCCACGTTCGAGGCCTGTCATTGGCTGATACTAGACACGCCCATCAGTAATAGGTAGAGCAAGGACTAACCGACCAATACGAAATAACATTGATAAACAAGAAAAAACATGTTACCAAACAAAAATGACCAAATATTCGAGTTAATTTTTAAACATGAATATATTGAAGGTCAGAAAGTCATTAAAGGCCAAGAAACATTTCATTTCTTATCGGTCAGTAAGTTATTGCGCTAGTAGGCGTGTCTAGTATCAACCAATAACAGACCTCCAACGTAGCTTTGAACTATCTAAACCAGCCTATAAACCGATAATATTCGGCTTTGAACTGTATAATATATTTTATTAATTTACTCTATTTTAGTTTTAGTTCGATTGAGGCTGATAATGACTTGTACACGATAGTCAAAACTTTAGTAGCCTACCGCAAACCGTTCTTTTACAACAAAAGTGGTTATGAAAGCATCAGTCTTATTCATAATATATATTTCTACTACAATGATGATGGTAATGAATATTTCTGCAAACATGTGATTTCAATGGGTTAACTTTATATTTTCGGCTCTCAAATCTCCATCTAAATTCAAAAATTATATCTTCTTTCGTTGGACTATTGGACTGTTTTACTAGTAATCTTTTGAAATGAACTTCTAAATTGATATTTTTGTTTTGGAAATAGTCAGTAATTGTACTACAAAAGTGAAATATCAGTAATTGTACTGCAAAGTGAAATATCTGGTTAAACTTGGAGATTGCCTAGAATTTAGATTATTTAGTTAAACATTTGTAAAGAAAGCAGTAGTGAGCTGTGCCTGTTGTAACTTTATTGTATTTCTGTAATAAATGGATGAATAAATAAATAAATATCACCACCACTAATACGCAGAAATGCCAGTTTTGACGGTAGAATTTCTAGATGAGTGATGCCCACATGAGTCTGAGACTTGAGCATGAGTTATGAGTGACACAAAATATCGAAGGCTGAACTAGATTTGAATTCGTGACAGCAGAAGAAGCAGCCGGGAAAAATGATATCAGAGATAACGACCTAACTGATTGAGCCATTAAAAGGCTGTCAAAGTGCAGTAGAAATGATAAAATATCGTGTTTTTAAATAATGGATACTTTTATTCATTACGGATATCTGCTACAATATCACCATAGCAAATACAAAGAAACTTATTATTTTAATTTGTGTTATTTAGATGCACTTTCATGGTTTTTTTGTATTGAAGAATAAATAATGAAAGAATGGATAAATTACGATTTTAATTTGTATTCGTATAACTTTATTATTCAAGTTTGTACTATTAGAAATTCGAATGTACTTTTATGATTTTATTTCTGTTTTGATGAATAAATAAATGATAAAGTAAGAATAAATAAATAATTATTCGATCATGAAAGTGTGATTGGATTATTGACCGAGCGAAGAGAGGCCTCTGTTTCAAGTCGACCGTTTTGCATTTGTCTGTCTGTAACGCATTTATGGCTAAACGCATGGACCAAATTCAATGAAATGTTGCATGGATCTTCCCTCAAGGAATGCCCAGCGATGTATGTGTAACGATATCCGAAGTTTACTTGCATTTGAAGGATATTTAAAAAGAAAAAATAAGGCTCTTGGGCTCTTGGGCCTTCTTCTATGGAACAGATGATTTATAACGAGCTCCAATCATAATTATGCAATTGGAATCAGATTCATAGATAGCCCTCGAGCCTACTCAGTCATCTGGCTAGCCTTCATAAAATTTATCTAGGTATAATTTTTGAGTGGAACATATCATTTTTTACATTCCTATTAAGAAAATAATAAGTAGTTGCCAAGTAAATTACAATTATAAAAATTTTATCAATATTATTCATCTGATTAAAGTTATCATTCATAAGAATAACATATTTTTCTAGAGAGACAAATCATTTATAATATTCCAATTAAGTATAACAGCAAGTAATTACAAATTACAAATAATTAAAAATTAATGATAATTTTGCAAATTTAATAAAAAAATTGTTTAAAAAAAACTCATTCATCAGACATCTGAAATCTAATTTGAGTCTAAAGTTAAATCTAATTTAAATCGAAAGTCTCGCAAATAGAAAACACTGCCTTGTTGATGTGATACAGTGGACAGGGGTTTCCCTTGCTGGGCGGCGCCAAGAAATTTTAATTTTATTGCGAAATTGTTTGATAAATTTTCTTCTATATATTGAGTATTCGTTTTACAGATTTTTGCATTTTTTTATTGCAATAAAGAAGTATTGTATTGTATACAAAGTGACCTTTTGTTGAAAACAGGCATGAAATAGGCTACGCGAAATGATTTAAGGGTTAGGTCTGATGAATGTGTTCAATTTTGCGAAGGATATTATCATTGAATACATCGATTATGTTGCTCTGTGCAAACACCCTTATTCTTGGGCGGGAGATCTACTGTTCACAGAACTATTGAACAAGTGAGTAGCTCTAAGTTTCTGTACCTGTATACTGTCCTTCTTCATGGCCAGCGGACGAGCTACACCGTGGAGTTTGTAGTAAAGTCCACAAGCGTTACACACTGGCTCTCCCATTGTATTCCTTCGCCAAAGAGATGTGGTTCTAGTGGTACAGTTGCTACACGACAACCCGGTGCGTCTGTTAGCAGTCTGTAAGAACACGAATAATGAATTTATATAGATAAAACATCCACTATTATTATTTATTTATTTATGCATTATTGAACGCTAGAAGCTACAAAACTGGGCACATCATTTTTTGGGAAATTATCAATAAAATACGGAAAATGAACAATACTAACTACATTAGGAAAAATTAACAATGAATGAGATTAAGACATACAAACACAGCTTTATCATCCGGCTTACACGGTGGTTCGGAACCCACTTAAAATAGTAGATCCACCATGTTTCCCATAACATGGCTTAAAAGGCGAGGTGGAGCCCCGCTTCGTAAGGGTCTCCCCACCATGAAAAGCCATACGCTTATTATTACTCGGCTTAAAGTTAAAATAATATAAGAAACTATCGCCCAATATTTATGAACGTTCCTCCAGTATCTCTTGACTCGAGGGACTCTTGAAATAGCTGTATAACAACATCATAGCTTAAGAGACACTCGAGTCAAGAAAAACTGAAGGAATGTTCATATATACGGCCCTAGATATATAAGCATGTGTTATTTTGCTTAAAGAGCCTCATGTGCAACAATCTGAATGCCTTGAAAAAATTATGTAATTGAATGGGGCAAATACTTATGAGCAGTAGCGTTACTATGGGGGGGGGGGCAGAGGGTTTATAGATCCTTCCAGATATTCAAAGACAGAGCAATTTAAAAATTTGACAAAAAGAGTCTGAAATCGCTGAAAATGTTGATTTAGTATTTAAAAAAAAATTCATGGTGGAGAACCCCAGAGCTCTTTCAAAAGATTTTTTCAAGAACGGTACTGTACCTCCGTACGGTACCACGATCTGGTGAGGTGGGGCATCAACAAAGTCGGAGTAAAAATAGTTGTTAGTGGGTCTATTTTAAAATTTGGCTACTTGAATAATAAATATTTAGCACAAGAGTTCGGATCTCCCATTGACAATGATGCAAAAACTAGATAAAAATCACTTTGACACACATTGTAGATTAAAGTAATGTTAGAATGGTCCATCCATATGTAAAATCGCTTGAAGTGTTGTTTTAGATAGATTATTTTCAAAAAATCATATTTAATTTCTGCTAGAGAACCCCTCTTTCTCCTGTAGTGTAATATATGGTGCCTGGAGGATCTACCCCCTTCCCCATCTCTTATCAGATAACATGGATTAAATAGAGAGCATAATCTGGAGCCTAATTCCCCACAAATCTTGTGCTTGGAAACACTAGTACGCAATGCGCTCCGCAAAAAGTGCGCAGCTAGGAAAACCCAGCTTTAGTCCATGACAAAATCAAACATAATGCTGTGGAAATGCTGGTATAATAGATGGGGGCTCATCTGCATGCGGTACTCATCGATGATATTCACGCAATCTGCTAACTGTTCTAAAGAATGTGTTTGATTTTGCGATGGTGACTATCATCGAGTATTGATGCTCCACTGTGCAAGCATCCTTGGAAAAGTCTACACGCTTCAATAATAATACTCTGAAATTATTCCATCAAATTGAAGCGCTTAATCTATATAAATAAAATTCGAGTTTTGTCTGAACATTTATAAGAATTATATATTTTTTGATTATTTTTACGTTTTATACATTAAAGAAGCCGAAACAAGTCTTATCTCAATTTCGGTCTGTCTGTCTGTCACGGTCCCGAAGGCATTTTACGCGGCCTTCTCCTGAAAAACGAGAGCATCGATCGGGATTTAAGTTATTTATCAGTATTGAAAACTTTTTTGACAATGTCTTTAGCTATAAAAAACTGAATTAACCTTTCTTTCAACAGAATAATAAACGTTTAAAAACAAATTATTCTACGATTTTGGATACATTCACGTGATTTATCATGATATATCAATCAGCTGTTCTCAAATATTCTCTCTGATAACTGTCACTGAATTGTTTACGTTCTAAGTTGGAAATGCTCAGCTGGAAATATGTAAATAGACAACTATCCTTCATGTTTCTATTTTTTTTTTTTTAGTTATTTCTCATTCATGTTATTTTTTTCTTGTGCCTGTTTTTAATTAATTTGAAGTGTATTTTTTGTAAATGCTATCAAAACAAATTATAAATGTTTTGTTAAATTATATGTATGTCTTATTTCTAAAAATAATCCGTACGAAGGACGGGTACAATAGCTAGTGGAATATACGAATGGACGTTTCGTAATGACGAAACGGTCTCAATTTTTCCCCATTTACACAAAATCATAGAGAATTTTCTACTTGTGTTACAGTTATGAGACTACAGCCAATCGAAAGATTGATTATTTTTCTATAAGCTCAAAATAACCCGATGTTGGTAGCATTTTCCGCTCAGTCACAGTACGTCGCTGGAAAAAAAGCTGTCATGGCCTTATTCCAGTAATGCCATTCAAATGGTCTAAACGTGGAGACTCGTCAAGGTCATCAGTATTTGGTGAAGCATTCGAAAATGCTGAGTATAATTGAATTTTTCTTAACAAATATGAATGGATGATTGTTGGTAATAAAGCTGTATGTGGAATGTAAAGTGGAAATGTTAGAGAAGACTCTGAAATTTAAACATTTGTTTTTTAAACATTTAAAATTGAAGTCCTTTCAGCAGAAACTCTCTGTAAAAAAGTACTTCTGGAAGGACCCTCCAGCAGGACACTGCATCCTTTACAGCACCCTATTTTATTATTAAAAAAAAAAGACTGTGGAAAAGAATTTATAAAACAAAAACAACAAATTTGGAACATACCAATCGTCTGGTTGTTTTATCCTCATGGGGATACGAATTCCTCGTTTGGTGAGTGTAAGCAGGAGAAGGACAGTAAGAAGAGCCCTTGTAGAATTCATTGTTTCCCGGACTTGCCACTGCAACATAGAACCGAAACCAAATTTGGCTTGTTAGATTTGAATTTAATTTCAAATTTCTCTCTTTTGGAAATAAAATAGAAGCGATTACGAACAACTAGCGAGCAAATTACTACTAGAATCGCAACTACAAATATTGAAAGATAGAAAAGATGAACAGAAGA
The DNA here is from genome assembly GCA_948455865.1 of Conomelus anceps. NCBI lineage: Eukaryota > Metazoa > Arthropoda > Insecta > Hemiptera > Delphacidae > Conomelus > Conomelus anceps. Next base: position 50,692,673 of record OX418216.1, read on the forward strand.
AAACAAGCAGAAAATAACAAATAATTTGTGCTTGACTACGAACAAAAATTATTAGAAAAATATCAAACCTAACCTTCTACTGTATTATAATCTAAATAAAATACTACAAAATACAGGGAGAATCTACAAGTGACTATTGGATCAAGTGAACAACATCATGACGTTTTTGGCAGTTGAGAAAGAAAGATTCTACAAGAGCTCTTAAGTTTGTTCTGTAAAATGTTGTTTAAAAATAACTGTGAATAAACCTGGTACAAATTTCATAAAAATTGAATATTGAATTGAACATTTTGCTGAAGTATTTAAGAATTGAATGCATGTTGAAAAATTTACATTCAGGTGATGTTAGTATATTTTTGTTAGATATTGAAGCAGATAGGTTAGTTGAGGCTCAAATAATATCGATTTACTTACCTGGGGAAAAAAGGTAGAGTTTGGTCTGCAAAAATTGTCGGGTAAGAAAATGTTGGAGTATAATATTGAAGTAAAAATCAAACATGCTGCTAAAAGAAGCTTGAAAATGAGGAAAATTCAATTATTCATAGGCTACATATCATGCAAGAGAAAAGCAGGAGTGAAAATACTATGTAATAGTTATATTAAATAATCAACTACTTGCTGTTATATCTGCCGACGAACTTCCAACGCTGGAGAGTGAGGGAATTGAGGGGAGGAGAAAAAGAAGAAGAAAAACGGGATTGAGAGGCAGAAGTAGGAGAAAGAAAAGAAAAGAGAGAAAAAAGAAGATAGAGAATAAGAAAAAGAAGAATAAGATGGGAAAGAGAAAGAGACGAAAAAAGAGAAGAAAAGGGAGAAAATTAAGAAGAAGATAATGGTGATGATGATATGTAGACAACATAGGAGAGAATCAGAGAATGAAGGAGTACTGGAAGAAGCGGAAAGAAGCATCCATGAAGAAATAATTGATTCAACGTACCCCGAAGTGGGCGATTCGGAAAAATAATATAAGCGTATGGCTTAATAATAAAATAATAAGCGTATGGCTGTTATTGATGGGGAAACCCTTACCAGTAGTTCCACCTCGTATCGCGGTTTGAGCCATAATAACGTTTAACGTTTTAATTCTATTATTCATTTTTTTTATTACATCAATTCATGGCATCTTTGTTGGATCCTATGATGCTCCTGTATGCGGACATAATTTCACAATTAAATTATTTGCATACAGTATTATTTCAGCAGATATATATTTTTTGTAACATTTTATTTCTTGTACATGATAGTTAAGTTGATCTAAGTATTTTTTTTCTTTGTAACTTCTTGGTTTCTCTCCTAATAATATTGATTGTTTTATAACTATTATTATTTTCTATCATGTATAATTTTTTTCCTGAGTATTTTTTTCTTCTTTTGCTTGTTTGTATTTGCGGAAATAAAGATTATTATTATTATTATTATTATTATTACGTTCCATAGATTAATAACTCTGTTATGTTTTCCATGACAAAATACTTCATGAACAATCTATCAAAACTGCCACTGTATTCAATATATGATTTTCACTCACTTATACTGGAGGGATGCATTTCACATCTAAAGAGAAGCTTCTCTTTAGATGTGAAATGCATACCTCCAGAATAAGTGAGTAAAAATCATAATTCAAATATAAATACAGTGTCAGATCTGATATTAGATTTTTCATCAAGTATTTTGTCATGGAAAACATAACAGAGTTATTAATCTAGGGTAGTTAGTTGTCTTCATTCGATGAATTCAACCATGACCCACCTAATTAACTAATTGAAAGTTATTATAATACAGCAGTCACGGTAACAACAGAGCCGATAAGGGCTTCTAAATCTGACCATAATACTGATACAGACAACAAAGTGAGAGAAGAAAACCATCCCTTGACTTTGAGAAAACATTTCCTTGACCAAGAGATACGAAAGCCTGGTCAAAAAATAAAGCGTAAAACCTGGCCTTGACCTTAAGAGGGGAAAGCAATCCCTTGACCTTGAGAATTGAAAACCTTACCTTGGCCTACAGAGTACCGTTTCTAGATGTACCAAAGCACGATCTCCGAGCACCGTAAATTAATATTTTTTTCGTGTTGATTTTGCGATTGTGACTATTTGTGGAAAAGTAGCCTAAATAGTATTAATAATATCGCTTGAGCTGGCTGGATCAGGTCTGGTGTCAGAGTTATCAGGCCTCACCTGAAAATGTTCAGGGCCTCGGAAGTGACTTAACGACTCTTTTAGGCAACTGGGACCGACAGGCTAACCTAAACCTGCTTGGTTTCTTTGTCTATCTCTGATAACCTAAACCCCAGCAATGTAGTTTATACTACAGGGGTGCCTGATATTTCTGTTTATCACAGAATTTTTTTTTTTTTTGAGAATGAAGCCCACATAGGTCTGAGACCTGTGAGTGGGTAATGAGTGGATGATGGTGATTGATAAGTTAGACCTACAGTTTTAGGTGGGTTCCGAACCACCGGGAAGTGATTTTACAGCAGAGAACGTGTCTTTTTTGCTGGCCAATCTAATCAGTCACCGTTACAAACAGGACCAACGAGAACGCAGCTTATCTTTATCTGATTAACCTGCTACGGCTCGCGGCTACCACTTCCCTATGTTTTGTTTGTTTAATTAATTTTGTCCGAAAATTATTCATGTTAAATTATATTATAGAAATTGTAACCGTACATAATTTATACTTGTACGCTGTGTTGCAGATACTGTATAGACTTTTATTCTATTGTATTCTGTTTTGTTCATGTAGGAATAGGTGACGCGCTGTCTAATATTTCAGTTTTAGCTTGATTGAGATTTGATCGTGGTCTACACCCCATGACCGTGTTACATCGTGACCAATAGGGAAGTGATAGCCGCGAGCCGTAGCAGGCATCTGTTCAATCAGATAGAGATAAGCTGCGTTCTCGTATGACCTGTTTTTGACGGTGACCGATTAGATTGTCCAGCAAAAAAGACACTGTTTTCTGCTGTAAAATCACTTCCCGCTGGTTCGGAGCCCACCTAAAACTGTAGGTCCAACTCATCAATCACCATCATCCAACTCATTACCCACGCACAGGTCTAAAACCTATGTGGGCTTCATCCTCAAAAAAAAAACTATAGGCCTAGACCACGCAACCTTGAAACAATTTTAATTCTGTTTGTTCTCATCCTTACTCCGTAGAACAATCTTATTTTTGTTTTTAATCATCCTTACTACCTATTTTCCATCTTCCCAGTATTTCTCCGTTTTGACTCTATCTACTTCTCTTCTTTCCCTAGAAAAACCGACTATATCCTTGGCTCTTCATTTTGGAAAACCCCCAACTAATTAATTAATCTAATTAATCATCGTAAAATCAAACACATGCTGTGAAACGGTTGTATTCATGCTCCCGCAATCTGTCACACACCATTCCACACTATTTGTTTGATTTCCGATGGCGACTAGCATTTATTGTATGCTTCACTGTGCAACCACCTTAAGATAAGATTCTTCTTTATAAGATAAGAAAAGACAAGATTCTTCTTTTCCACAAATCACTATGAAACTGCATTTCAAGATATTTTAAACTCGTATTTATGAAGGTTCCTTTAGTGTCTCTTGACTCGAGGGACTCTTGAAATGCCCCTATTCTGAAAAATGCATTTTACGAGTCCCTCGAGTCAAGAGACACTGAAGGAACGTTCATAAATACGGCCGTTAGACATAATTCCGTTCATTCATTTTGACCCACATTATGGGCCAAGAAGAATTTCATCTAGTGCACAAGGCATTTGGTGGGATGATTCACGATTAGATTCAGCATCATTGATAGCTCAAACTCAAATTCTACTATTAAAATTGTATTAATTTCAATTGTCAGTAGGCTACCGATTATTAGGCAATACCTAAAGAAATCATCAAGCATTAATCAAGGATAGATTATCGACCAATTCTTGAAAAATCCCGAAAACGAAACACGGACTTGTTGACAATGAATACGTCATCACATACTGCGCTATCTAGCGTTAAAAATTGGAACTAACTACAGAGAGCTAACATTTTTTCCGCTAGGTGGCTGTGACGTAGCCACGTGATGTTCATATCAGCCAAGATAATAATGGCTCTGCAAATCTCAATAGGTATTTTTTTTTTAATTTGCTTTGTTTACTATTGAGGTCTGAAGAGTCACTCCCCACTTTACTCAGAGCCGTGATTGACAATGCTGAAGAGACTGAACATAAAATATTCTAATAAGGGTGGTGTCACACTGAGTGTGATGCCCAATCCTGAAAACTGAATTTCATATTAAAATTTAATATAAATTCAAATTAAACTTGAGTTGATTCCTGTGAAATAACCAGAACCTGTGAAATAACCTTATTTCCAGGCATCTAGGTCAGTGTGGCACCGCCACTGAGATCCTAAATTGAAGTAGGAAAGAAGGAAAATGTTCAGATATAGAGAGGAACGCTGACGAAAAAGAGAAGTTTCAAAACAAAGAAACCAAACAATGACAAAAACACTCTTGCGCTTTGTCTACTTTGTGCATGGGTCTGGGAAAAGAAGGAGATCGTGACGATGGTGGAGAAGTATGAGGAAGTGAAGGTAGTGGAGGAAGTTTAGCAGGGGTCGGAGGAGGAGGAGGAGGAGGAGGAGGAGGAGGAGAATCGGGTAGTGGTGAAGGAGACGGTGCAGAAGAATAAGGAAGAGAAGGAGGAGGAGGAGTTGGTGCTGAAGGAGAACGAGGTATAGGATGAGAAGGAGGAGGAGAAAGAGAAAGGGGTGAGGGGAAGGAGGAGGCGGAGGAGAGGAAGGAGGAGGAGGAGGAGAAAGAGGAGGAGGAGGTTGATTAAGAGGAGAAGGAGGAGCAGGAGGAAGAGGAGGAAGAAGAGGAAGAAGAGGAGAAGGATGTGCAGGAGAATAAGAAAGAGAAGGAGGAACAGAAGTAGGAGTGGGTGGTTAAGAAGGAGGAGGAAGAGGTGTATGAAAAAGAGGATGATAAAAGGTAAGAGGTGGTGAAGGAAAAGAAGTAAGTGCTTTTTAACTTTTTTTATGTTTGTATATCAATTACACGAACACTAATAAACCGATTTAATTTTTTTTTTTTTTTCAACGAAAAAGCATCATTAAGCGGTAGTCTTATTCAAGTTTCGGAAGGGTCAACCCAAGACTTTGCTTATTACTGTACCAAGCCCAAAGGAACATTCATCTTCGTCTTCATTTGAATTTTGTCCGAATAGGCCCATTACTTAGCCAGCTTCATGAAAAATGTTTCAAAGATCGTTGACTTATTAAAAATAACTATTAAAAAAGATTCTCTTTTAGAGAAAAGTTATTAATATTCCAGATGTACTCTGGTAGGGGCCGAATTACAAAATGAAGAAACAAAAGCCATTTCACTCTTTGAAGCCTTTTGCTTTTGCTATTCTAAATATAATATTCTTCGTTCAACATGTAAATGTAGAATTTCAATTAGTTCATCGACTTGTCTACAAATTTCTTAATCTAACTTATTTCATAGTCAGATTGATTTTTAAATAGATAATAGAGTATTGGCTCTAATTAAAAAATTGTTTAATTTGATACAAGTAACTTCTGGAAGTTGGACGAAATATTTTATGAATTTATAAAACAATTTGTGGAAGTCATTCACTCATATTCTTCTGTCTCTAGTTCTCTTTCTCATTCCATTTTATGTCATCACCTCCCCCCCCCCCCCACATCGTCGTTACTGCTTCCTGTCTACCACCCCACCCGCATTCGACAGCAAACAGCAAGTCGACGCCAATATTTGTTTGTTTTTCTGACTGAGCGTGGAGTGGAGTCATTGTTCTAATGCTGATGCTAATAGTCTGATGCTGTGATTTTCAAGGATTGATAGATTACAAGGCAATTCGTTTTACAATCTAACATTGCCACATGTCTAACTTGAAAAATGGCGCCTAAACCCAGAACAGTGAAGAATGAAACTCATATTTAAGGACGGTTTACACGCTACGTCTTACTGTACGTTTTGTCTGTCATGCAAAACGGAATACAAAACGTACGTTTTGTCCAGTGTCTACACAGTAACGTTTTACCTTCCATTTTCTACTCAGTTCCGACCCAGGCTCGATTTTTAGTGTACTATGATTTGATTAGTGAATATTGTGATTTAATGTATTGAGAATACATTATGGAGAAAACACAGTTACTTTCTTTTATTTCTTTTTTCACACAAAAAAGTAGCAAAATCTTATAAAAGATAATAACAAAATGTAACAGCCACCCTTCGGGGGAATTGTCCTGCCAATTAAAAGAAAATCACCCACTTCGGGGCAATGTAGGCTGATGACTCCATCAAAATAGCAACATATTGCAAGTTGTTAAGGAATGTTGTTCCAACATGTCAATTATTAGAGCAGTGGCGGATTAATGAATTTTTATGGGAGGGGGCGACATACCCCAAAAATACCGTTGGTCGATGGGGGGGGGGGGGTTATGGAATAAAATTTTTGGAAATAGCCTTTAACCGCATTTTACACCATTCTAGCACTTAAAATGTAGTAGAAATATAATTTTTTCGTGTTTAAGAACAATCAAATTTCCCCTAGCTAGAGTAGTTTATTTCTGTATATTCATGTGGAATTAGGAATACAAATTTTTTATAAAATACAATATGTCTTGAACAAAAATTGCTTTGCTAGCTTAATTTTTATCAAAATTTACAGAGAAATGAACAGAGTCTAAGCAATTTATTCGTGATCGTGATGATTTTTAGACCTATATATTTATATATTTAAATTAATCTCAACATTCTTTCATGTATCATAATACCAGTACTACAATAAATACGTATTAGGTCAAAAACAAACAGAGATGTATATGCCCCTACCTATTCTATAAAAGATTAATCTTATTCAAACTAATTTCACTTGATATAAGATTTCCTTCATTCTCTGTAATTTGTTAATTCGTCATTGAATTAAAATTATGTCAACAGTTAAAGATAAAGTAAAGGTAATATAGAAAATAAGACAAAATAAGTATTACAACATTAATTCCCGGCCGGCGGAGGCGGAGTGGTAAGACAAGTTGGAGGTATTCCGTCTGTGGCGGGACAATTAAAATTTGAACCGTGTGCATGTCACAAGTGTTACCCTTTTTCATTTTTTAAAATGTGCGAGCCCTCGGGGGGGGCGGTCGCCCCCTCCGCCCCCCCCCTTTAATCCGCCCTTGTATTAGAGGCCAGTTTAGAAATTGAAACCATTAAATATTTTACTTAGACCTTGTACTTGGGAAAATCGTTTAAAATTTTACTCTACTAAATAACATTACTGTATTTTTAAACCCAGGGAGTTCTGAGCCCTTTCTATGAATCTCTTTGGTAAGCTTTTATCATTATCATCTGGAATGATTGCAGTAATCGAAGGTGGTAAAGACCTGTTTCACACAATTTGAGGTTGTTCCATGACGAACTGTGTTGTTAATATTAACTTTTTAAGTGACTGCAAGTCGTTGAATTATCTTAAAAAGTTAACAGAAAATATATAAGGTCGAATAAATTGAACTAATTGTATGAATAATCACAGTATAATAGCAAAACACGCTATGTACAAAATAGCATTTGATTATTTTATTGCAAGAACTAATTGTTCCTAGCTACATATCGAATTATTATTCTTGTTAGCAAATTTAATTATGCACTCGTAACAAAAATATGTCAAAATACGTGTTACAATCAATTTTCTCATTTTCCCGAGCAAATTCAAAAAAATTCAAAATTCCCAACCTTTTCCCGACTTCCCAATTTTTCCCGACTGGTTGACACCCTGAGTAAATCACAGTAAATTCCGAAACTCGTGGTGAACTGAGCCAAGATCGGACGTTTTGTCCAAACTGTGTCTACACGTTCCGTTTTGTCCTATCAGTTATCGCAAATCTATGCTTCTCCGGTCAGTTCTACAATCTGACCTTGGACTTCATTCCGATTCGACAAAACGTACGTTTTTCTGTTCGCACACAACATTTTATCGGATAGGATTTATCCTATCCAGTAAAACGTACAGTAAGACGTATCGTGTAAACCGACCTTTAGATGTTTTTCGTGTCATGGGAGTCTTTTATTCAAGAAGTGGTAATTAGGTTATTTGGTATGTAATGTTCTCAAAGGTACTACCACGGTGGTACCAAGACCCGATACAGAAGCATATAAAAATTGTTTTATTATCTAGCTCCAAAAATGGAACAAAATAAAACCTGACGAGACAAACTTGAAATCAGTAAGTATTTAAAAACTTTACGACAATATAATTATATGATTCTTGAATTTCTTGTTCCATAACGATCTGCGTTGAACATTAACTTTTTAATGTAAATTAATTATGACGGAGAAGAAGAAGAAGGAGGAGGAAAGACAAAGAAGGAGAACAAGAGAAAAATTCAACGACTTGCAGAGAATTTTAATTGTGAATAAATAATATTTCTACTCAGTTTTGGCCAAACGTTTTCGAGTCATGGAGACTCATCTTCAAAGGCCTTTGTTAATATTAACTTTTTATTGTAAATTCAACGACTTGCAGTCAATTTTAATTGTAAATAAATAATATTTCTACTCACTTTTGGCCAAACGAGCAAAGGCCTTTAAAGAAGAGTTTCCATGGCTCGAAAACGTTTAGCCAAAAGTGGGTAGAAATATTATTTATTCACAATTAAAACTGACTGCAAGTCTTTGAATTTACAATAAGAATTTATAAAAAGTTAATATCAACAAAGGCTTTTGAAGATGAGTCTCCATGAAAACGTTTAGCCAAAAGTGAGTAGAAATATTATTTATTCACAATTAAAATTGTCTGCATGTCTTTGAATTTTTTCTTGTTATCCTTCTTACTATTTTCTTCTTCGCAATAAAAAAACAATAAAAATTTAATATTCAATGCAGATCGTTATGGAACAAGAAATCCAAGAATCATATAATTATAATTATATATATGTATATGACATGTATATATATAATATATATGACATTGAAAACTATATGAAATCATTGGATTAAAGGCACCAAGTAAGTGAAGATTTTTCTGTTATTAGAGCTAATTTTGAGTACCGGGCTAAATCTGCTCATTTTCTTTCTTTGTCTAGGTAACCCCAATACAGTTTATACTACAGGGGTGCCTGGAATTTCTGTCTATCACTGTCATTTATTTAACAAATTTTGTACGAAACATATTTATGTGGTACTACATCAAGTACAGAATGTGTAGTTGTATGCTGTGTTGCAGAAATGAATTTTATTCTATTCCATTCTTCAATTCTATATTTCGTATTTTTCTCCACATGTATTTTAATGCCTAGATAGACTTGTTCATGTTCTTGTTTGTTACAAATTGAAAATTGATTTTACACATCACTCATCTCATGCCAAAACATCACATTCGCATTACTGTGAATGGACTACCAACTTTCTATATTTATTTCAACTAAGTGTACAGCTAGTTCGTTTCCTAGGTGCACTCTGTGTAACAGAGCTAAATGGGCTGGAAAGCACGGTGGTTAGACAAGCCAATGGCTCTTCTGACCTGACTGTGTTGGTGTGTTGCCAAACGATTAATAATAATAATAACCTGAATGGACCACAATTTTTCTATACTTATATCAATGCTTTCATCCCCTTGAAGAATGACTTGAAATTGCTTTTTCATTTCAATTATTTCCAAAACACGATTCTAAGCTGTAATAGAAGCAACTGAATATTATTGTCAAACATGCTTCTCATGGAAAAATTTAGAACTTTTTTCTCCAGCTGCACTTGCAAATCATTTGCAGAACATTCTATTTTCTAATACTGAATAGCTTTACTCTGACTGGTACTCCAGCGGCCATGGGTTTGATTCCTGTTCCAGTCATCATATTTTGTGTAATCTTACTACCCTCACTAGATCACTTATTACACACTGGTGGGCATCAATATAAGAAATAATTAATTTTATTTTACTTTCTGGGTATTTTTATACCAGAAAGTTCTTCTAAAGTCAAAGAACTTCATGTAATTACTGTTAATGAATACAAAATAACAATTCATTTAAAAGTATCTGGTATATATGTCGTTGTTACCATAATATTTTGTTGTTTACTTAATCATAGCAACGTGATAGTATTTTCCGGCTTGAAAGTCTATATCAAAATTTGATATTATAGACTATTATTTACTGTTTTCAGTGTATCGTTTTGATTGAACTTCCAAATTGATTGCCTTCAAGTGAAAAGGAATCATTTTATTATCTTTCAAGTGGAGTATTCTGGTGAATCTAAATTTGCATCGTTAAAATTAACCTGAAAGTTTTGGACTTGGGTCTATTGCGCCTTCACATTCATTGTAATTGGCAGGTCACGGTAAGTTGAAGAAGAATCTACCGTGGTAATTTTGGTAATCTTCAATCTACCGTGGTAATTGTCACAATAAATAATCAAATAAACTTTGATTGATTCGCATAAATAATTTTTTAAGCATGCTATCACTAAATAATAATTAAAAACTTGATAATACCAGATGAAGGATGATATCATATAGATTTTGTTAATTATTTGAATGGAAATAATGCAAATGTCATTTTCGTAAATGACAGGCTTTTGTAAATGTAGGTTGGGCCAACCAGCGATCACATAAGACCATTGGTCTTATGTGATCGCTGGGGCCAACACGCATTGCATTAAATTAGCAAATAAATAAACTTGTCAAACTCATTATTTTTCTATTCCTGTTTGTGCTATTATTTACTGAACAGATCCAATTTCTGGATACGTTACTAGTTTGATGACTGTGTATTGTATTTGTGTTTTTAGCTTTTATGTTCTATGCAGCAAATATGAGCAATTTATTACCGTATCTAATTAATAATATGTGCAAATATTTGTACCATTGGATCAATATACACTTAAACCTTCAAGGAGACATTTTTTTTGCGCAGGGTTTTTGGTCATAATTTTTTTCGAAGTTTCTTGTTTTGAATATTAGTAGGGCATTGGAAAGTACTCTATTGCTGCTAGGAAACATTTTTTCATCGATTATTTTGTGAAATATGGGGGTTCAAAGTTGAATTTGTTTGATTTTTGGGGGCAACTGATCTCACTTTTGAGTGGCTTTAAAATTTTGATAAACTTTCCATAACTATGTCATCTTGAGGAATAAAATGACATCTTTTTTATTATAATCTAACAAATACTTTTTTCCAAATAATGTTTTGAAAAATTGAAATTTTTCACAATTTAAAAAAAAATATTTTGAAAAAACTAGGCCTACTGCTTAATTGGAGTAAACAATATGTCATTTCATTCCTTGATGTGTCTTTTTGTTACAGAAAATTTATCAAAAGTTTAAAATCACTTGTAAGTGAGATCAATTGCCCCCAAAATCCGAAGAATTTCAACTTTGAACCCAATATTTCACAAAATAATTGATGAAAAAACTTTTTCTCACAGCAATAGATAACATTTCAAAGCCCTAATAGCATCCAATATAATAAACTTCGGAAAAAAATGATGACCAAAAATCCTGCGCACAGCCTTAGAAACATATTTCTATAATTCCTGAAAAAATCCCAATATATTTCCATATAGGACAAGTTTATTTTGGAAACAATAAATAACTTAAACTAATGTAGACTATAACCATGCACAACCAAATATACCATCAAACAAATAATAGCAAATTATCCCAATCTATAAAGCGGATTTACTGGGTAAATATTTAATGCTTCTATAATCTATTATCATGCATACAAAGTAAGTGACATGCAGGATTTTGGATAGATTTGTGAATTGATGCTCATTTGGGAGGGAAAATGTTCAATTCAAATTGAAATAAATGATACGCAGATACTCAATTAGTGGATTTGCATTGCAATAAATTTATGGAAGTTGGAGAAAAACATATAGCAATATTTTGTTGATGGTAGTTTCTGTAGTTTTTTTCTATGAATCTGAATAAATATTTGGATACTTTATAATTATTATTATATACCAGATTGGAAATTGAGTTAGAGTAGGATTTTTCTTGGGAGGATGAAGCCCACATAGCTCTGAAACCGGTGGGTGGGTAATGAGTTGGATGATGGTGATTAATGAGTTGGACCTACAGTTTTAGATGGGTTCCCAACCACCGAGAGGTTATTTTAAAGCTGAGAACAGAGTTTTCCCTTACAAAGAGAATGTATATGAATACACTATAATTATTATGGCATTACATATTGGGAAGTCTGTTAAGAGTAGGGCTTAATTGATACATCAGAGTTATAATTTTAATAGAAGATTTAACTGATTTCTTTGTAGTTTTTCAGAAAATGTTCCAGAGGCCTAAAATTTATTTCTTTATGATATAAGAAATATAGTAGACTAAAAACATAATGGAATAATTATCTTTGATAGCAAAGTTGAAAAACAATAAATGTTCATAATAGAAAAACCATAAGACTAAAAGAATTAACTGATTTGTTATGATAAATTAATGGGATGTTGGATAAAAACTCGTTACAATGTTCAGTTAATAAAAGTTAAAATCGTTTAGTTTACAAAAATTAACAATTTAAATTTATAGGTTAATATTATACAATTTCAACAGTTCTGATCTCAAATATCAGAACAATTGTTATACAATTGCAGGCAAATTCCTAATAGATGGAGACTGTATTAGCTATACTACCTAATACTATACATAGTAATAATTCATAGTCGAGAGTATAGACTGTAATATGTATCAAAGTAAAAATTGGTTACCATACAATACGTTTCTGTCTAATTACAAGTTTTTCTAATTTTCCATTGTAGTGTAACTCAGGAAGTATATTATTTTTAGAAATGAATACTGTCGGTTTTCGTTTACCACAATATTTTCTAACTAGTTTCCTGTTTGCTATTGATTTTTATTTTACAAAGTTTTATTTTTCTTTTAGTCTTTAATTGACGTTTCTTGTTTTATGTTGTCCCAACTATAGAAGTGCAATAATATTTCAGTAATTACAGTATTGAAGGATTGCAGTAATTACAAAATGTATTGACATAGTAATGAATGCATTGTAAATAAATATTCAGAGGGAAGAATGCATGAATCTCAAGTTTTTAATTGAAATTTCGTGTTTTATGTTGTCTCAACTATAGGGCCTACAAGTGCAATAATTATGCAATATTTTGACAAATTAATGAAAAATTTATATTTTAATTGTTAAAGAATATTCAGGGGGGAGAATGAAATGCTGTTTAGAATCCACTTAAAAGAAAATTATTTTTTGGAAAAAATAACTAATTTTTGAAACAATGAATCAATTTTTGAAAAAATTGCAACGATTTTTTTCTAGATAAAATAAAGTAAGATATAAATTAATTAAATAGAAAACAATTTAATTGCTACCGCACTGTGGAGCTCCGTGATTAGAATGGACAGAATATAACAAAGTTGTGATAAATCATGTCTATTTCAATAATAATTTTAAACAATTGCAACTGGAATTGTGATGAGTAACGCCAAAATCCAGATAATAAGTGGGGCAATGGATAAAATATAACTTTGTTATATTGAGCAGAAGATATGGAACTAACTAACAAAGACTACTTTAAAGGCCAACGCACACAGCAACAGACGGACGTATGCAGACAGACGTCTGCATGCAGTTTAGAATCCGTTTAGAATCCACTAGAATCCGCTAGGAAGAAAAGGAACAGAGAGGAACAAAGACTTGCTCTGTTTCATATTACTTATCATCTACTTCTTAATTATGTTATTTATTCAAATATAAGATTGAAATAAGAACTATCATATGTAACTTGCTTCTATTAGTTGTTCCATGTCAACAAAATTACCTATTAATTAACTAAAGAAACACAACGCGCGTGTAACCCAAAGCAGGCAAATTGGTTAACAAACCCAATAGCGCCTCTTGCGGGACTGTCGATAAGTTGCGCATGCGCGATATGAAACGTCTGGCATCAGACGTTTAGAAAATCGCCCCCGGAGCGAATCTAAAACGTCTGCATGCAGACGTCTGCCGACAGACGCAGACAGACGGATGTCTGTGTGCGTTGCAACATTTAATAAGCTGGGGAGCGATTTTTCATCCGTCTGTCTGCATCCATCCGTCTGTTGCTGTGTGCGTTGGCCTTAAAGTGGAAAAAATATTACAGTTCCGTATTTTTCCACCGAAAAAATCGTATGTCAATTACGATACCAAAATAATCGATATGCTATACCCAAATCTGAACCTAACGTCCCTTTGATATCGACTATCGATTCTATTTTTTCATTATTTTGATACATGGATAAAAAATTCTATATCAAAACAATTAATACCTGCAACCCAAACCTACACCTAACCTTTGTTCCTTTAAAATATCGACTATCGATTCTATCATTTGATTGTTTAATGGAAGGATATGGAAATGTAGCCAGCGAGAACCCTCAAATTTCTATGTGGTAATTCGAAGTTGGTTTTAGTTCCTTTGCAGGTTAGTTTCTTTTCTGATGATGCTCCAACAACAGAGTGTAACAATGGTGGGTAACGGGAAACGTTAACGGTGGCGTCTAATTGGTCTATTCAAATTCATAGACGTTAAAAAATTTGATAAGATCAATCATACGCCACCGGTAACATTTACCGGTTACTGGTGAGACTCCCATGAACTCGATCAATATGGTCGCAATGTCACACATAGAAATAAGAGTGTTAATTTCCCACTTCAAGGTAGTTATACCTAGTTTAATTTATTACAAACATTAGATTGATTCAAAAAGAATGTGTCAAAACGAATAAATAAAACAGAATCACAGATTTAGATAGAAATTAAGACAACATGAATTATACTAGAATGGTTCATTCATTCATTAATGAAGAAGTCTTTGATATGGGTGACATAAAATGAAATAATATTACTAGGATGAATATTTTGGGAACTGATTATACTAACAAAACATAAATACAGCAATGCAAATCCACATGTGTCTCTAACAACGCGCTTTTCTGTACCAGGTTATAGATACAAAATAAATAATGAATATGGTAATGGATGAAGAATTTGCATAATAATGTAATTTAAAATCGCAGGGGACCCATCGAGGATAGAACGAACAGAAAATGTTGTCGGTTTTTGTGACAAAAATGAAAGGAATTCAATTGTACCAATGAATACAGATACTACAGTATCTGTATTCATTGATTGTACTGAGTTTACATTTATGTTTCAATGACGAAATTTAAAAAAATCTATTTTACCTAGATAGATGTATGATTAAGGGTGAAATTTGAAGAACACAATTGTTATGCCTGGAATATTTAAAAAAAAATATTTCAATTGGAAAAATGTATGCGGTGTTTTTTGTGGAGAAAATACAATTAGTCTTTTAGAGAAAAAATGTATGTTTAAAAAGATATAAATTATTATACTTAAAAAATGCATTATTCAGAAAAATATTTGTTTTGGGGATGAAATTCTAATAAAATATTATTTTACTTGGAAAAATGTCTGTTAAACGATAAAATGTGTATAGAAAAAAGTTATTTTCTTTAAAAATCAAAGAAATTTTAAAGAGAAAAACCATATAGAACCCTACAAAACTCTATAAATTATACAGAGGGAAATATATGATAGAGGGTTAACTGTAAGTCCAACTCATAAATCCCCATCATCCAACTCATTACCCACGCACAAGTCTCAAACCTATGTGGGCTTCATCCTCAAAAAAAATATCTTTGGAGAAAAAATGGTTTTATTTGGGAAAAAGTATTTGAAGAGTAAGTACTATTTCAATTGAAAAAATGTATAGTTAGGATACAAATTCCAAGTAAAATACTAGTCTACTGGAATAAATATGTGTTTGAGGTTTTGAGCGTAAAAATTTGATGAAAAATATAAATTTCACTTCAAAAAAATGTACGTTTTAGGATGACCATTTTATAAAAGCATGATAATACAATAAAATAACTTGTAAAATTTGATAATGAATGTTTGATGGTAAAAATTCCAAGTAAAATACTACTCTACTAAGAAATATGTAAGTGTTTAAGTGTTTTGAGTTTAGAAATGTCATAACAAATATAATTTTACTTTAAAAAAATGATTTAGAATAAAAATTTTATAATAAACTACTGCCATTAAATCGTGTTTTGTGGGTTGAAGTTTGATGGGAAATATAATTTCACTTGAAAAATGTATGCTTGAGAATAAAAATTCCAACTAAATACTATTCTAATGAGAAAAGTTGTAAGTTTTGAGGTTTTCAGGGTAGAAATTTATTGAAAAATAAGTCATTTATGAAATTTTACTGAAAAAATTCGAAAAATATGTTTTAGAAAAAATTTGATAAAAGCATGATAATACTGCCAAAAAATTTAGGATAAAAATTTGATAACTGAAAAACAAATTTTTTAGGATAGAAATTTGATTAAAAGTTGATAATACTGCCAAAAAAATGTTTCAGGATAGAAATTCGATAAAAACGTAATAATACTGCCATTTAGTCGTCATTTTTGATGCTGTTCACTCTTACCAATCGCCTGGGCTGTCGGACTAGAGGGCGGTTCATGCCATTCATCTTGTGGTACAGACCACAGGCGTTGCAGAGGTAATGTCCGGTGCCGTCGCGACGCCACAGAGGCGTCGAAATGGCGCCGCAGTTCACGCACTCACGGCCCTCGTTGAAGAACTCGACGTCGTCCACTGCAAACAGTACACCAATCTCTTATGTACCTTTTAAATGGTTTAGGCTGGGGAATGTTGGCTAATCATAATCTTCTTATTTTAAAAATAATGCAACATTCACTTAATTCATTAGACCATGATCTATCCCCTGATCCCCCCAGAGACACAGAAACAAAAGAAACTTTGCAATTTTAACAAGCCCTGAAAGACAAAACGTTTGACAAACGTTGAAAATGTGGTTTTAGAGTTGGTGAAAAACATGTGATTGAAATGGTATGTTGTAAGATTTAAAATCTAAACAAAATTCATAATTATGTCTACTTTGTTTGAAAGATTAGACTGTGTTAGTGATGCTAGAGAATTAATCTGCGCTATTATATAATTATTTACATTTTCCTGTACAATAATGTTGAATATGTATATTTCAATATCAATTTTTTGTCAAAATAAAAAAATTAAATAGTATATAACAATTGAATTAAATTCATTTTCAAAACAATCAAATCAAACGCAATTTTCAATTACATAATGGCCGCTCATCCTAACCTCAACTAAACATGACCCCTGGTGGTCATGGCAGGCTGATGAAGCTTCTCCTTAGAAGCGAAATGCATTACTTCAGTATAAGTGGGTAAAAATCATAATTTGAATAGAAATACAGTGTCTGTTTTGATATTAGATAGTCTAAAACTCTAAATAATGATTTAATTTTTTCTTGAACTACTGAAACAAACATCTGAATTTACATTTTATATTGGCTAAGATATTTTTTCACGATCTACTATCAACAACTCAACTATCACTTGTCATCCCAATGTGCTAAACATTTTTCTCACAAGCATATCTTTACCAAGTTGTCAATTGAAAGTTGACAGTCCCCTTTAACAGATTTTCAACAACATACAAGTTCAGCACCCCTCTTCGTAATCTTACTGACACCAACAAAACTGTCACTAAACTGTCATCAAAAATGACAAATGACTTTCGAATTGAGAGAGGTTGCTACTAAACATCCAACAAGTCGAAATGTTTTGGGGATAAAAGAGAGATATGATGAACTAATCTTGCCACTGGAGTTACTCAGTTATTTTTTATTTCTTTTTTATTTTTGTAGAGTACGTCTTGGAGACTCCAGTTAAGGAGTAAGTCAGATCAACACTAATATAATAATACTATCTTATACACTAGTTAACATAATTACTAATTAGTTGAGGTGAGACTTAATTTATAAGTGAAAGGAGCTCTTGTACACTATAAAAAGCTTCAACTGAATATTTTTTGAAATTTTTTTAAAAATATTTCTATATTTCTAAGTCTCTATAAATTTCATTTTCCACTACAAAAAATAAGATTGCCTGAACTTGGGTGCTTGCACTGTGTAGGCTACTCGAAAATAATCACCATCACAAAATCAGTTATTTCATTTTTCATTGTAAAAAAAAGAATATTATTCTTATGAACTTGGGTGTTTACTGTTTGCACCGTATACTTGAGTATAATCACCATCGCAGAATCAAACACATGTTGTGGAATGGTATAGGACAGATTATTGTCAGGCATTTTCAGTTTTCATTATATACTATTGGAAACAAGATTGATCTTCAACATCAACAATGAATTACTTAAAAATACTCTTTGTTTGAAAAACCTATATTTAGTTTCAAATTTAAATACATTTTACAAAGACAGCATTCCACTGTACAGTCACTAGTCTAAAATTTCAGCCTAATACGGTCTCCGATTAGCTAAGCTGCTCTTAATTAGTAGCCAATTAACAACCGTTTAGTAAATATGACATTTTTCGAGCTAGAAGTTTCAATCCTAATATGATATGTGTTTAAAAGAGAAGGAAGACACTCATCAGCTTCTAAACTGCTGATGAGTTATTGACTCTCATCACTCTCATACTCTCTCTCTCTCTCTCTCTCTTCCCTACTCGCTCTATGTCTTTCTCTCACACATATACACTCTCTCTTTTGTTTATCCTAATATGATGTGTGTTTAAAAGTCTAGAAGGTGAAGACACTCAGCTTCTTAACTGCTGGATGAGTTCTTGAAATCACTCTCTCTCACACACATTCTCTTCCATCATCTTTCATTTCCTTTTCAGTCTATTTCATCATTAAAATCTCATCGAAGTTTGAGTCTCTTGAGCCAGTCAACCAGACAAAACAATCATAATGATAGTTAACAGACTCTGCGAAATATTTAACCGGACGGCTATTTTCCGAATTTGAAATTCTTTCTGCTTTAAAAATTGATGAGACTTAGGCCTAATGTTGTAGGAATTTTGTTACGTAAGGCTCAACTACACGTACGTTTGGAACGTCCGGAATTTTTTGGAGTTCACCCAGGCTCGTAACTATTTTTTTTGGGTGCCCCGGGGCAGAATCTAAATCCGGGAGCCGCTTTTATCGATTGTATGACTTTTTGAGATTGTGAAACCTTTGGGCCTCGGGCCTTTGGATCGGATGAAAGTAGAAATCTGTCTACAATAAAAAAGAAAAAAGGGTATCCCTAACAATAAAATCCATATGCATTTATTTACTTTTTCATCTACTATAATCGATATGAAGCTTGGCTTCCTACAAGGAGATCAGTTGCTCGATTCTCGGCGGCAGCAATAGTTTTCTGTCAACAATTTAATTTCAACTCAGTCAATTACTTCATATTTTCAAACAATTTCGTCGTTTCAGAACTATTTCGGACAGCTTGCCCGATTCAATTGAATCTGGATTTCTAGATTTTGTAATACCCTATCTACCAATTTAGTTGAATAGTCTCTTTTTTCTAATCCCTCTTGTTTTTGTTTTTCTTCTTGGTTTCCTCTTCTTCTTCCTACTCCTCCTTATTTTTTCCTCCTCATTCTCCTCCTCCTTTTTCTTTTTCTTCTGTTTCTTCTCTTTTTTCCTATTTTTCTTTTTTCCCCATATTTTTTCCTTCTTTTTCTCATTTTTCTTTTTTCTTTTCCATATTTTTTCCTTCTCTTTCCCCTTTTTCTTCTTCTGTATCGTTATTTTTCCGCGTTCTTCTTCCTCTTCACTATATCCCTAATTCTCCAGTTTCGTCGACAGATAACAGCGAGTATGGTAGCTGTTCATTAGATGTAGTCTAATGGTTCCTTCGTTAAAATTTTATCTAATATTACAAAGCTCTTCCAATTTTTTTAAATTCTATTCACTTCACTTCATTCTAAATCTTATTCTTTACTGATTTTTATAGGTATTTAGAATTGGTTCTTCCGTTGAATTGGTCTAAAATTACAATACTCTTCCAATTTATTTATTCAAATTCTATTCATTTCACTTCGTTTCAACTCTTTTGTAGTACGTCTTTGTTCTATCTTTTATGTAGAATTCATTAATTAATAAATTCACAGTTTCAACTCAGAAAATTGACAACACAGTTTGAACTATACTACAGTTAAGGCCACCAAATTAGGCGGTTCTCGAAAATTGTGGTTTTGCCAGGTATTGGACAACGGTAACAGCTGACAGTAGAAAATCACCAAACTCAATGCTGGAATTGACAACACTACTCGTAACGTGTTACCTAGTCTACAAGTCTGACAAGGCAAGTAATCATATATTATGTATGGAAAGATTAAATTTTATAAGAGATTCATGTAGGCCGTTGTTCAAGAGACTGTCTCCTAGTTTTTTTTTTTTTTTTTTTTTTTTTTTTTTTTTTTGAGGATGAAGCCCACATAGGTCTGAGACCTGTGCGTGGGTAATGAGTTGGATGATGGTGATTGATGAGTTGGACCTACAGTTTTAGGTGGGTTCCGAACCACCGGGAAACCGGGAAGTGATTTTCAGCAGAGAACAGTGTACCCTGCTTATGTGTATGAAGCTACTTATTTATACATAAAAAAGAGTGATATTATCCAAAATCTTTTCGTACACGATTATACATAAAAAAAAGTGATATTATCCAAAATATTTTCGTACACGATTATAACACAAGAAACTGAGGAGATTATCACTTGGTGAGTCACAATAGTTGCTTTAGTTTTTAAAAAGTCTTAAAAATATAAAAATATTTATACCAATTGAAAAAATGTTTAGTGGATAAAGTTTTTTTGTAGTGTAAAAGAGTTCCTTTCGCATCAAATTTAAGCCTCACCTCAACTAATTAATAGAGTAATTATGGTAACCAATGTATAAGATTGTATATGTTTTATTGATCTGACTTATCTTATACTACTTATATTTGGAGTCTCTAAGAGCTAATCTACAAAAAAAATATATAGGGAAGTGATAGCCATAAGTCGTAGCAGGTATCTGTTCGGAACCCACCTAAAACTACAGTCCAACTCATCAATCACAATCATCCAACTCATTACCCATCACGAACTCATTACGCACGTTTGTCACCGCAGTCAGTTTTTTTTCTTTTTGCTACACCGCGATTTCTTTAACCGATTAACTTCGTGGCGTGAAGTATCGTTTCAATTGTGACTGCGGTCAAACAATTCAAGCCTCTTGTGAATTATGAGTCAGTTATTGCTTGTTGCTTCATGCAGCCTGAATTGTCAGTTTTTCTACTGATAACAAACACTGGTCTGAAAGGAAGTCCAGTCAACTGCTTACCGGATATACCATGTTACATTCTCTTCTTATCAACTTATGTGCAGGCTTCAAGCCAATTTTCAATATAGTACTTCCATGTGCACATACATAGCACATGCCAAGTTTTATGTATATATATTATGGTCTATGTATATAGTCGAAAAAGAAACAATATACTGTACAATGCAGGCTACCAATGAAGCTAAATAATTATGTGCCGTTTTGGAATTCTGGATATTCATGAGTACAAAACTTGAGGAAAAGAAATGAGAGTTTATATGGGTGCTTCATCCTGTCCTAGATAAGGGACCATTTACTAAATAACTATACGGCCTACAGCTATGATCGACTATCACCATGACATTTAATGGAGGTATGTTTTTTCCGGGGGATGAAGCCCACATAGCTCTGAAACCTGTGCGTGGGTAATGAGTTGGATGATGGTGATTGATGATTTGGACCTACAACCTACAGTTTTAGGTGGGTTCAGAACCACCGGGAAGTGATTTTACAGCAGAGAACAGTGTCGTTTTTTCTAGCCAATCAAATCGGTCACCCTTACAAAGAGTGCTCAGGAGAACGAGCTTATCTCTATCTGATTGAACAAATACCTGCTACGGCTCACGGCTATCACTTCCCAAATATTTGTTTCAAAAAGGATGCAAATATCAAAACGTTAAACTGTTTTAAAGAAATAAACAATAAAGAGATAGAACTTTGCCGCTCAATAGCTTTTAAGTAAAAACGAATTATTTTATTATTTTTAGAGTAAATTTTTATAGTAGATCTGAACTCTTAGGGTAAATTAACCTCAATTTTTTGGATAATAAAGCATGGTGAAAATTTGTGAGCAGAGCAGTTTGAGGCTTGGGTCTGTTGCATCTTCACATTCATCGTAATTCTTTTACAATAAATAAATATTTGCAATAAATAATAATAATAATAATTATAGCTAAATAATAATAATAAACATAAAATTGATAAAAAAAAGTCGAAATCATAGTGTGAATGATGCCGGTATTTTTAGTGTGAATGCTTGAAATGTCTAGAAAATATAAAACAGTGTTTTTCACGATAGTTGAACTAACGTATAATTCTTTCTTTGTCTGATGTATAATTTTATTTGACACTGGATTTCTAAAATGTTTTAACTAATCACCTATCTACAAATTTAATTTGATGTCTTCAATTTGTGTCTCTTTCTTCTTCTCCTTCTTAATTATTTTTTTCATTTCTTCTTCTTTCTTCCTTCAATCCCTTATTATTCAGCATTAGTGTTTCCTCAACAGATAACAGCAAGAAGCTGTTTATTATAACGGATAAGTCACATTACAATGTGATAAATTCACTCATTAATAAACAGGAGTGCACTACTACTATTAATAGATACTTATAAATTGGTATGCCAGTCAACTATTTTTCGCCTGAATGCTTGAAATTTTCAGTGAAAATAAAGCTGTTATCCACTACAGTTGAATTTTTACATAAATATCAATTGAACAATATTAATTAAATTTGTAATGACTTCCTAAGAAATTTGATTGAGCAAACTTTGTCAGGTGAAACAACCAATCAACATATCCCAATTTACTGTTTAATCATATTTCATCAATATTTAAAAAATTTGGAAATGTTTGAATTACATACTTAATAACCTATCAATCGATAATAATAGATTATCATAGATATAGATTATAGATTATCACGGCAAAAATTCGTTCTAGAGAGAAATTATCTCATTAATGAGAAATGATCTTGCCAATATTACAATTTTCAAGGACACCAAAAAAATTATTCACATAGAGTCGTAGATGATTTCGTTATTTGGAGGTTCATTATATACAGGTTAGAGAAAAAAAAAAGTTATTTCCATTACTCCTCGTTCGAAGTAGTATAAGCCTACCCAAATTTCAATTTTTACATGTTCAAGAAGTCGGTTATCACGATTTTAGGCTACTAGATTCAACTGCTTCAACAAAAGTTTTTCAAATTTGATAACCTTATTAGAAAAAACGAATTTTCTCAACTGTTGTATCAAAATTTAATAAAAAATTGAAAAAAATAATTTTTTCAACTGCTTCCATATCTGATCAGCTTGACCTTATTTTGCCAAATTTTTCTTTAGTTCGTGGATTTTAAAGACACTAACCATTTAGCACTCATTTTCGAACACAAATTTCTCTATGTTACCTTTATCTGTTTATTTTAGCCTACATCCCATGTAAACATGACGGGATAGAAGGTTTAGAGAGATATGAAAAGGGAAGAAGGATACATCCAAAGAGATGTAGAAGGGTTGAAAAAGGAAGGGAAATATTGGGGGAAAAAGATGTGAAGAGACAGCATCTGATAGTGTCTTCTTTCTAGGGGTGTCATTTACTAACTAAACATTTGCCGATTTTACTGACAGGATACTTTCTTCTTTTTTTTGATGGTATCTTCAATTTGTTTTTCCCCAACATTTTCAGGAAAACTATTGTTACTTGGGACGCAAATGCAAACAAGGCAGAAAAAATTAAAAATAATAGTTTTGTAAATAATAAATTGGTGACAGGTCTTGGGGCCGGTTCATTTCAACCCTTCTGAATTAACAAATATTTAGGGGCCTTAACTTCCGTAGTATTGGCGCCATATGATTTTTCCTAATATGTCACGTTTTGTGTGCGAACGAAGCTAAAAAAAATGAAATTTGTCAGGAATCGCAGAGACCATTTTTTTTGAGCTAGTTCTATAGGCGAACGAGGGCTAAGGAGAGAAACTTGGCCAAAAAATAAATTTTACTAGTAGTTCTGTGAACAGTAGAACTAACTCGCCCAACACTCCTCACTCAAATAATAGCGTAAAAAGATCAAGAGGACTTCGACTCAACTTTCATTGCTTATAATCTATCATTGATATAAACTGCAAAAATCAATATTTAAAAAGTTCAAAATTTTTTATATCTTCTAGTATCATCATAAATTCTATTTTCTCACCCCCCCCCCCCCAAAAAAAATGTTCGATTTATCAAGAATTTAGCATATAAAATTTCACTCCGCTCAAAAAAGAAAAAAAGTATTCGAAAAATTTCAATATTGAAGATTTTCAAGATTTTGAACACTTCTCTCGAATTGGACTGTTTTAGTGCTGCGTTTTTAAAGTGAATTCTAAATTGACATTTTGTTCTGGATAGAATCGATAATAATACTTCACAGTAAAATTTCTAGTTTAGTTTAGATATAACCTAACATTTGGATTTTTTTGTTTAAAAATTTGTAAAAAAAGCAGTTGTGGGGCTGTGCGCTGTGCCTGTTACATCGTTACTTGATTGTGTTTTATGTAATAGATGAATAAATATATAAACCCTTCCCCCCATGAGTTCATCGATTTTTTGTCACGGATCAAACCCCTTCTCAAATTGTATTATTCTTGATTAAAAACCACCCACACTCATATCAGGCACTTGAAAATTGGGCCCCCAAAAAAGATGGGGACATTTAAAAAAAAAAACTTCATACATACATCGCTTGACCTAGTAATAATTCATGCTAAATTTCATGACAATCGGTCAAGGCGTTTGGCCGTAACGACAGACAGACAAACGAAAAAATGGTTCGCGATCGAGTTAAAAACTGAGACCTCACACTACGGACGTGAAAGGAACGTGAATTTTGGTAACTTTTCAAAGTAGGGGAGATTGACAAGTGACAAAAATGAGAGAAGACTATTTATATTATATACTTGAGACAATATTATATACACGCAATTATTTATATAAACAGCACACAGTGCAATAATCATCTATACATAGATATCGTAGCTGTACTACGACCAAAACTGGTTCCTTGTAGCTTGAACTCACATAAAAACGCTCTCATTCTTCTTTTACTTTTTCTATCTTTTCTTTATCTCGTTCAGTATCGCTCCTTTATCAATCTTTCTCTTTCTTACACACTTGTTCTCTCTTTCTCCCCCACACATACACTCACTCATTATTCTTTTACTTTTTCTATCCCGGTCAGTCACACTCATCTTTCCACCTTTCTCTTTTCCTCTCTCACTCACTCTCTCCACGCTCTCACTCTCTCTTAAGTCATTCTCACACGCGCAAGCCCAATCGCGGCAAGAATCAGCCAAGCGTGAAGTGAAGCGCAAAGTCGGGGCCTTACTATAATATACATACAAAGGCTATATAGTGAAGCCTTGACTAAGTCCCCTCTTCAAAGCCCTTCGCTAAGTGCCGGTCCAATAGCGACCTAGATAGCTGCGGGGTTCTCACACAATGGAATCTTTTTTTCGAAGACACCGCCCATCCTAATTAGAATAAAGAGGAGGTGCTGAAGATGGAGGAAGAAGAGGAAGCGGTGAAGAAGGATGAGTGAGAGAGAATAAGAAAGAAGAGAGGATGATTGAAAGGAGAGGAGTAATAATAGAAGGTGGGAGATCACCAGATTGCCGAGTTCTCATTGGTGAAGCTCTTTTTTTACCTGTCACCTGGCTAGTATAGAGGAAGCGTACAATTAGATTCAGTTACGGTACGTATAGCATTCCGTTTTTGTTGTTTTGTACTTGTTCTGTTGTCTTGTACAATGTTGCATTTACATGGTTGATAAAATGTGACTGAAGCAATTGAATAGTTGTAAAGCAGTTTTTATGCATTCAATAATATTGTTGAAATGTGACTGAAGCTATTGAATTGTTGTGATTCAGATTTGAGACATTCACAGTAGAGCGTCGATAATCCGGATTAATTGGGACGAAACCTCATCCGGATTATCAAAAAATAGGCTGTTTTCATGCTTTAATATTATAGAAACTCAACTGAAACCTTGGGATTCACTTAAAATGTATGTGAACAAGTACAGTACGTAAATACAGTTAAAGCTGTAGTGTATTACTTAGTGCTGCACTTCAATGAAACTGAAACAATACAGCACAAAACGTGAAGGACAGTGTAGTAAAAAAACTGTACAGTACGAAGTTAAAGAACATTAAAACTCTATACATTGTCAGGACTTAATTGTTTTTTGCACTGCAGTAGTTGTTCGCTTTTTTGCAGCCAAGTATTTAATAAGTTTGAACAGAATGTGGTGGAAAGGTGTACGACCTGTACGTGAATCCGGATTAACGATGGTCCGGATTTTTGACGTTCTACTGCAATACAATACTGTGCTGTATTTGGAGTTTTAGTCTGCTCACTTCAAACAATCAATATTATCGTGCAGTAATTGAAGTTGTATCATTTTACATAAAATCAGTGTCATTATTTATTCATAGTTCAATTTATCTTGATCATAAATTGAACTCAAATTTGTAAAATTTACAAAAAAAGTAAATGCATTGGCTTTTATTGGTGGGGAGACCCTTACGGGTAGTTCCACCTCGCCGATTGAACCATGGAAACATAGTAAATATTGAAAACATAGTGACCCTACAATTTTAGGTGGGTTCCGAACAACCGGGAAGTGATTTTACAGCAGAGAGTCTTTTTTGCTGGCAAATCCAATCGGTCACCCTTACAGAGAGGGCCCAGGAGAGCGTTGCTTATCTAATCTGATTGAAAGAGAACCTGCTACGGTTCACGGCTATCACTTCCTTCACAAATAGTTCGAAAATAAAAATTTGGATTCACTGTAAACTTTTGCCTCCTTAAATCAATAGACTACTACAACCAAAAACTACAAAAATCGACTAATAAATCTATTTTATTAGCACAACTCGAAAATAATTTACAGGACTAATAGTCAAAACGAAGTGTAATAAAACCTTCAAAAGTTCGAATTCTCACTTCATTCGGTTCAATTAATCACTTTTATGTCGACATTTAAAGTTGAAATAAAGAGATCTCATGTGTTTATTATCATATAAAATTTCGAAACGATACTTTTGACGGATTGCCTGGATTTTGTGCGGTGATAAAATATATGCTTAGTTATGGTTATATATATATTGTGGAAGACGTTTTAAAAGTTCTGGAACCTCCGGACCCACTCCACTGTCTGCCCTCTGGTGGAAAGACCATAAATTACAGTTCTAATGATCGTTCAGGGTTAGGCGGCATCTTTGACTTAAAAACAAGGGTGTTCTAGACGCAGGAATGATGAATGAATCATAAAATCCTAGGAGAACCCGAGCGAGTTTTGAGACCTGTTTCGGGGAGTAATCGATCAGGATAAAGTGGTATAGCACACTAAGACAAAACGTCACATGGATGTGATCTTATTTTTATGTCTCATGAGACTATAATTCGACTACACACTACAATATAACCCCATAATTGTATGAAATGGAGAAGGAAGTGGAAATTATTAATTTTAAAATTGATCAATATAGAATCCTTAATTTTTTCCAATAACATAATCTAAATTTGGACAATTTTATTTGAAAAAATATAATCTCTTCAAACAGATCATCATGTTCCCATAAAATGGCTGAACGGCGAGGTGGATCTACCCGTGAAGGGTCTCCCAACCATAAAAAGCCATGAGCTAATAATAATATTAATATATTCTTATTATTACTATATTTTCATATTAACTAATTATTAATTATAACTATAATTATTATTATAAGCAATGATCCTTGACTTGACGGGATTTTGCCATAGAGAATTGGACATTATTATTTATAGTAATATTCATGATTTTTATCAATACTTATAAATTTATTTGAATGAATTCAACTCAGTGATGCGTTTTTGCAATTTCAATTCAACTTCAGGAACGAATTATTGGAGCTTCAAAGGTGATGACGTAATCAAGCACCAATTATAAGAGGAACTAATCAGTTTCCAAATCCTCCAATAATAAGGGTTAAAATTGATGAACTTTTGTTTATTTTCTATTTTTTTTGAGGGGGGGGGGGGAAGAAACCCCGGACCACCTATTACACTAAAAACGGAGGAGTTATACATTTAATCAAAATTTTTATGGAGCTTCTCCTTTGCAAACTGAGGTATAATTCGACTGATATTGGAATAATACTGAGATATTGCAATCATGGGCTCCATCTTACTTAATCTAGGGGGGGGGCCTGGGAGCCATTTTGCGTTTAAAACTGGATTCTTGTGTTTAAATTCTTGTGTAAACTTGTGTTTAAAACAAAAAACTGGATTCTAGGGGGGGGGGGGGGGGGGGCTAGAGCCCCCCTTGCCCATGATTGCAATTATTAATAACTAGCATTTTACACGCTCTTGCCTGAGACCGAGTTTGGAGCTTTTTTCCTGGTGGATAACTTATGGAAGTAGTCAGAAACTTATAAAATTGGGAAAGGTGAGTGAAATACCATACGCAGTGTTTATACAATGCAATACAGTTAATTTGTTTGAAAAGAGAAGTTCACAAAAACATTTTTTTTTGTTGCACTGTAGATGTGGATTTTTAGTGGTTTTTTACAAACAATCCTGCGAGCGAGACAAGGCCTTATGCGGCAGGCAGTTTCGGGGGTTGGATAAGCCGATGGGAGGGGGGCCTGCTGTTTCTAAATACCAGGTACAGTATTTTATTTTTTACTATCATTTTACCGCGGTCTTGCCCGGGAATCCAGTTTGGAAATCTTCGTTTTTGGTTGATAGCTTACAGTAGGCCTAGTTGTCACAAAATTATAAAATTGGGAAGGGTGAGTTGAATAACATACGGTGTTTATACCATACAGTTCATCTGTTTGAAAAGAGAAGCTCACAAATAGACTGTTTTTTGCACCGATGATGTGAGTTTTTAGTGTTTTTTGCAAAAGTAAACTGCTTTTTTAGCAACGTTGCAGCTACTGCATAGTTTTGTGTTTAGCTCTTTAGATTTATGTATTACAGAAAATCTCAATTCACACAATAAGTAAACACACATACACACATGACGCTGAGTAATTAGCAGCTGTAATGCTGCTACAGGACTAATCTGTTGCATTGACAAGACAAATCATATATTATCATCATAGTGACGTATCATGTTATCAGCTGTTCTAAGGAGCTTCCTACATCTTAACACATTTTAAATAAAAAAATAAATAATTTTATTTCTCAATAAACAACGGTACAACAATCTTCAACATACACAAGTACATAGGAAATGCATTGTAATATTCATTGAGAAAGTAGGCACTCCCTAGAATAGCCTATATGGGAGTTGCCATAATAGTGAAATAATAATAGTGTCTTAAAGTTAAATTTGAACATTAAGTTTCAAAATTCTGAAAGGGAAATCAAAATTGGGCTTCGAGGTGCACTGAATCGAGTTTAGGGGAAGCTGTGTGCTTAATTTAGTGTTCCAAATCGTTGCCGTTTTTGTGAAATGCGTAAGACAAAAACACACACATCCTACTCTCTCTCTCTCTCTCTCTCTCTCTCTCTCTCTCTTATTATACAGATTGCTAAATCAATATAGATAAATTTCGAACTCTAATTTTTAACCATCAAATTTTTATTGAAAATGTTCGATCAGAGAATATTGACAGCAATAACAGATAGTTGTGCAAAAATTCCATGAATTTTATCAGCCAAAACTACCCGTAAGAGGGAAAGGGTCTCCCCACTAATCAAAGCCGTACGCTTATCATTATCATCCCGTTTTTAGAAAAATGTAATTTCCCCCTTTCCTAATATATGACGGCGTTTGTTTACAAAAGGTCAAGTATTTAAACAAGGAAAAAGAAGAAGAAGAAGAAGACAAAGAGCAGAATTTGGTGATCGTTAAATATTCCGGTGCATGCTTGGAGCTGTCATCACACAAATGATGAACGTATAAACCAGACAGTCATTAGTAGGAGAATGTTATGAGTAGTAGTGGTGATGCCAGCCAGTCAAGCCACAGTGTCAATGATCTTCTAATTCTAAATGCTCTGTAATCTGATGACGTATTTCGGAGAGGAAGAGAAAGATTGCGACAGAGAGAAAAATAGAGCATAGCCAGAAATTTTTCGTGAGAGGGGGTCCATCAGCCACACAATCACCCCCTCCCCCTCAACAAACTAGCATCGATATTAAACTATAGTACACTTCATTACCAACAAATCCTTGATACTTGATTAAAACCCCCTAATCCCACCAACAAGCCTTAAAAGTAATTTTCTGAAAACTCTGTTTTACTCTTTTATTTATTACTAAAACTAGCTGGCCCGACGCGCGTTGCTGCGGTCTCATAAAAATTCTCCTTGATTTTATTATTCGCCACCTCCCGCTGAGGTTACATTTCAAATTAGGAAAGAAGTTAGTCCTAGGGCTCTTCCAGCTGATCAGAGGCCTCATTCGTTGTTTTATTAATCACCACCTCTGAATGAAGAAGCATTTCAAATTTAAACCTCCTACGACTATAAGGGTAGAAGCTAGGCTTTTGATTTTATTATTCGCCACCTCCCGCTGAGGCTGCATATCAAATTTCTAGTTGCATTGGTTAACTGATCTTTAAACCTGGCATAATTACATTTCATCATACCCAGTCATATGTTTCCTACATATTGCAAGGCTCTGACTGCACGGTAGCCTACATGCCATGTACTTTTGCTGTTCAAAGACAGCGTAAATAACGCCCCTAAGGTACCTACCATATGATAAAAACTGTTGACTTCTATCAGCTGTTCCTTTAAGCTGTTTGGCCGGCAAGTTCAGTAGGTTAGGTATGTAAAAATCGATTAATTAATAATAATAATTATTAGCTCCCCTATTAAAATTTATGGTCAGAAACCATCCCCAATATTCACACAACATATTCCCAAAGTTTCATGCCGATCTGTCAAGTAGTTTTGAAGTCTATAGGGAACATACATATATACATAGATACATACATACATACATAAATAAATAAATTTTTATTTCCTTCCTTCAAAACTCAAAATAACCAAGAATTACATGCGTATAAAATATTAACTACAAAACCAAAAACAAACTACACAGATATCTAGAAAGAG
Organism: Conomelus anceps; assembly: GCA_948455865.1. Classification (NCBI taxonomy): domain Eukaryota; kingdom Metazoa; phylum Arthropoda; class Insecta; order Hemiptera; family Delphacidae; genus Conomelus; species Conomelus anceps. The sequence goes on from OX418216.1 coordinate 50,723,749, forward strand.
TAAGAAGTATATGGAAATTAACCTACTCAACTATGGTAACCCATGTACTAGAGTAGGTGTGAGCAAAATTTGGGTGAGAGTGCAAATATCTTGGGTAAGTGAGCTCACATATTATTTGGAATAATGTTCTCTATGCGATGTCTTCCTGTATTTATTATCCATTTTTGAACCAGTGATTTGAATTTTCTTGGGTGTGTTATGTCCTTGATATTTACAGGAAGCAGATTGTGAAATTTTGGTGCTAGGTGGTTGAAGTGTCTCTGATATAGTGCTTTCCTAGCAACACTAGTTAGAAGAAGGTTTCTATTCCTCTATTCCTTATACATACATACAGACAGACATTCATTTTTATATATATAGATAATAATAAGTCTGGAAATATAGATCACTCTTATGACTTACTTTCTGTGAACTCAATCAATAATTTCTTCAACTTTGACAACTTTTTATGCTGTAATAAGTATATTATAAACAGAATTTATTAATTTCGAATTCCTTCAATTGCTATTACTTTATACTGAAGACTTCCGCAATGGCGGATATTGACAACAGCATTGAACAGCTGATGGGAATCGATGAATGCTACTGTACAAAAGTATCAGTCACCGCCGGGAATCGAACCACGGACCTCTCAATTGCCAATTGTCTAGTGGCGCTCAACCGGCAATTGAGAGATCCGTGGTTCGATTCCCGGTGGTGACTGATATTTTTGTACAGTAGCATTCATCGATTCCCATCAGCTGTTCAATGCTGTTGTCAATATCCGCCATTGCGGAAGTCTTCAGTATAAAGTAATAGCAATTAAAGGAACTCGAAATTAATAAATTCTGTTTATGTATATTTGTCAGTTTATTCAATTGTCAGTCATTTCAAACTAACTTGTGAAGTATATTATCACGTGAATGTATTTAACAAAGGAGAATTGGAGAAGATTCAAATAAATGAAGTATCAACTGAGTGATAGGTCCTGACAAGGGCGGTCCCGGGGGGGGGGGGGGGGGACTATTCCAAAGTATAAAAATTGTTATAAGTCAATACCTACATAAATAATATTAATTTACATAAGAAACGGCATCTATAGCATATTCAATAATACTGTAATTCAAAATTTCAGAAGCAAAAGACATTAAACCGTATAATAGTCACTTAGGGAGTAATGCCCATATTTATGAACGTTCCTTTAGTATCTCTTGACGCAAGGGAATCTTGAAATGCCTATATAAATAATACGTATTTTTTAGAGTCCCTCGAGTCAAGAGAAAAATGAAAGAACGTTCGTAAATACAGCCTTGAGTAATTAGTCCCAAATAAATAATTCACATGAACAAATAAAGTGTTTTAAAATCTTTTAATATGGTTGGAAGTTTATTCCCACATTGATAAGGCATTTACTTCGAAAACGACAACTGCAGCCCAATTAATAATAATTTAAAACTTTATTAGCAGAAGCACAATGCATGAAATCGTGAAATGGTCAATTAAGGACTAATTTATTATTCAGTCTATAGAATTGTTAGAATTTTATTCCAACATAAATAATTATATCACATCAACAGTGGCGGATCCAGGAGGTGATTCCGGTAGGGGCAAACACCGGGGTATTTGGGGGGTATGGAATACCCCCCCCCCCACAACCAGAGGGGGGGTCCGGGGGCCAACCCCCGGAAATTTTTTGGATTTTTAAATAGAAAATGGTGTATTTTGACATAGTTTTTAGTGCCCATCATAATGTTGTCATGGATAGCACTGTTTTATCAATATGTATGTACAAATTTGTATTTGTATTGGTAATTTGCATTTCTTACCGTTTTACCTGATATCGATTTATGTTATTGTATTTTTTCTTATAAATTAAGTTTTCAAGTTGTTACGTATCAAATTTTAAATGAGGTCTCATCCAATTTACTAAACAATTATTGAGCACATTTTTTAGATATAAAAAAATCATAAAATATGAGCCGCCGCTAGAATACGCGTGTGGCGCTCAACCATTCTAGTGGGGGCAGTCGGAATAATATTCGGTCGGAACACTCAACACCGTCTCCAGTCAGTCTACTCCACTAGAAGATTGAAGTACCCACATACTAGCGGGTTAAAGAACCCATGTTCTTTAATATCTAGAACACGATATTAAAGAATGCCCTCTGCACAAGTAACATTTGGAAACAGCCAATTTTTGTTGCTTACATAATTTCGTCCTAGTTTCTATTGGATTTATGCCGTTTTTTTCTTTTTCTCTTAAATCTCGGGGGGGGGGGCAATTTCCCCCTTTGTCCCCCCCCCCCTTGGATCCGCCACTGCACATCAAAACCTACAACTCAAAACGTACTTCAAAACTACAATTAAAAACTTTATTGACAGAAGCACAAGGCATTAAACCGTGAAATAGTCACTAATTCGTTCTAACCAATTCGTTCACTAGTTCGTTCTAACCAAGTTAAAATTAATGGTTCCCAGTTTATTGAATAAGAGGTCAGTCAACTAAAAAAAAAAATACAATGTGCTCACAAAGAATTTCGGCGGTGCTCTACACTGTGTGCTATCATTCATCATTATTCAGACAAGGGACTGTGAACCACCCCAGAGTCATTTCATGAGTGAAATCGTAAATTATATTATCACACCATGAGAGGTCGAAGATTTCTACATGTGAGAGGTTTCAGGGGTGGGTAAGGTGATGGGTCAGACATTATTTTTCAAAAATTGAGTGAAAATAGGGAGAAACTATTAGGACAAAGTGGTAGAGTTGTAATTTTAGGGTGTAATATTTTTGATGGTTTTTTAGAGGGGATAAAAATGTCAACAGCTAGTGTGAAGGTTTTAAGGATTTAGAAAATAGTAAAGGTTTCGAAAATATTATAGGATGGGTTTTTGGAATTGAAACAAAAAATTTGATTCATTCAAATTTGTGTCAATCTTATATTCCAATCGAAATAATAATAATAATAATAATAATAATAATAATAATGACAATAAAATCAAATACAAAAGTGATGCACAGCTTATTAGTCTAAATTAATTAATTTTCAAGAAAATTAATTAGTCGCCCATCGAACTTCTATTTTTATTGCATTAATTTATTCTTTTCATTTTCGTTTTATATATTTTCTATTTTTTGTGCTTATGATGTCATTAATCAATTTTTGATTACTATTATATACCTATTGTAAGGATACAACAATCTATTATACCTATTGTAACTATGAAATAATAAAATTGACTAGATAAGAATTATACGATAAAGTAATAACTAATAGAGCACAGACACACTTTGCGTTTGTGATAATAATTATTCTTTTTTTTTAGCTAAAATGAAGTTTTATTCTTCTCATTATTTATTACTGTTAATCTGTTTCAATTTATCAGGTTCATCTATTTATTTTGTAGAATTTAGAAGTAAATGATTTGACTTGAATAATTGCAAGTGTCTCTTTGCTCTAAGATTAGAAACTAATGCCCGTATTTATTAACCAATCTTGAGGTTTCTTCAACTCAAGGCTGACTTGAACATCCTTTTAAGTAAACTTTAAAAGAAGTAAACTTCTACAGTAGGCACCCACGCACAGGTCTCAAACCTATTTGGGCTTCATCCTAAAAAATATTTTTTGGTCAGTTTCTGCAGTAGCTGAGGACTTTGACATGATTTCTAGCTAAATAATTTGAAATTTATCAATTTCAAAGTTTACCTTGAAGGCTTCAAGGGAAGCCTCACTTACTTCTTAAGTTACTTACGTGTTATACGGAGGCTACTATTTAGCAAACTCAACCTAACCTCGCTAGATCGTGACGTCCCGTTAATGGGAATGCTCTGAAGATTGCTTGTGCTAGAACATTATTACATTATTGAATTCGAAACCAAGGAATTCACGATCTGTAAGTACCCTTTTGATTATTTACTGAATTAATTACTTTTCAAGTCTCCCTTGACATGAGAACGCCTTAAATTCATACGGGCTCAAATAGGTTCTGGCAACAAGTTGAAAACTACTCACTAGCAGACAGAGAGGCGGCAGCTGGATACTGATGAGTGTTGGAAGTTGTGGAGGCGGTGCGTCTTTGTTGGGCCACAGCGATATACTGGTCACTAGTGCCGCCCCCGGGGGTGGTGAACGCCCCAGGCCAAAGTCCCGCCGCAGGAATAGCCGCCCCCGAGGCAATACCGTCGGTTGTCAGGTAGGCGGAGGCGGAAGATGTGTAGATTGAAGGGGAGTAAGAGGTGGCACGACCCCCACTGGAGGCGGCTGAAGATGAAACCACCCCCGGGAAGGCGGTGAAGCGCGGCTGGAAGGCGGGGAGTCCACTGGAGGCGGCATTAGCGGAGGAGGCGGCAAATTTGGAAGAGGCGGCGCTTGATTGAGCCGGGGGCGAGTAGTCTTCGTTGGGTGGTACCACTACTGTAATAAACAGAGACAAAAAATAAAATAATAATATAAACAAATTTATAAGCAAATAAAAGTAGGGCTTCCCACGAAACAATCGACTGAGAAAATCGATACTCGATGTGGAAGAAACGTTACGCTTAGCTTTGGGTTTGGTGCAGATATCGATTATTTTCATATTGAATTGTTTAGTGAGGAAGATACGGAACTGCAACCGGAAAATAGTCTTCGTTGAGTGTTACGACTACTTAAAAAGGAGAGAGAATAAAATTACAGGAATTGAAAAATTCAGTAATAAAATTTAGTAGCAGAAAATACAGTGAAATTAGAAATTAAATGGAATATGTCTCCGAAAAAATTACCTATTTTATTTATTTATTCCTGAGTTTGAGTTGCCCACTAAAAAATGAAAAAATTAAAAACAAACATTAAAAACTTAAACCCAAAAAAGAAATGTCGAAGGAGGGTGTGGACTGTGTAGTTGAAAAACATTTCCAACTAAGTTATGGTTACCCACTAACTAGGAAGAGGTTAATAATACTGATGATCGATAATAGTAATAATAATAATGATGATGATGATGATGTTCTTAATTTAGGTTGTTATTAATTAATGTTGAAATGTTCAATTTAGAGTTTTTCGGGACAAAAGCTGAGTAATGTAGAGTGGCATTTCGCTTATTTTTCACGTTTGTTATTGTTGATCACTCTATACCCCCGCTTACTCTACAGATCTACAAAAAAAAATTACAAACAAGAAGGGTAATAGGGTAATTTCTGCTAAAATTGTTCCCAAATAAACTTTCCTGTTCGTCATAGGTGTAACTAGAGGGTCAGAGGGGGGGGGGATGACCAATGATGTTATGCTGTTTAGGTTATACAGTATATCCTGTAATCATAGGAAGAGAGGTTCTCCAACAATACAGTAATTCAAGATAATATCTTTCAAGCTCTGTCTTTCAAAATAGAGGCTAGGGAAAGTTTTGGAAAAATAATCTGTCTAAAACCACATTTTAAGCGATTCTAGACATAAATTCATCCATTTCAACATTATTAAACCCACATTCTGTATCAAAGAAATTTTAATCTAGTTTGCATGCACTGTCAATGGGAGATCAAGACTCTTATGATAAAAATGTATTGTTCAACTAGTAGAACTTAAAATAAGGCCTACTTGAATTTCACTACTAGAGAATTTCATTTGTAAGGGGTGTTCGGGTGTAATGCCCCAGAGAAGTTTTGAAAAATACCTTTAAAACCATATTTTTAGCGATTCCAGACACCTCCTTAGATTCTTTATTTTCAAGACTTGCTAAAATTCAAAAATCTCTCTTGCTTGTGATTCAATGAAGGGGGGGGGGTGAGATCTATCCTCCTGGTCCCCTCTGTCTATCGGCTATCCAGTCTTGATGGAACAAAAATTTCAAGAAAGAAAAATATTCAAATGAAGAATGATGAAGAGCAATAGCCTGACAAACTATTAGTGACAACAATAGGATATTGGTCTAAGTTCAGTGGCCCTTAACTGTGATAAGGCAATAAGCCTAAACTATTAGGCTAAATGACCTTCATAGTCCACCAACCTGGTACCTTGTAAGCAAGCAGTTACTGGTTACTACTTTGTGGATAATGAGGGTTACTCATTTAAGGAGTACAAAAATGAGGGCTTAAGCATTGAAGGAGTACAAAGAATATAATATATAATGCGTGTGGATGTAATGTATACACTATTAAAATGTATATGTATAAGCTTCTAATGGTTTCAGAGTTCGATATGGTGGCTGATCATAGTACGTTAGATGCCCACAGCTTTTATTGAAGTTTAGGCATTGGTTTTGAAGGATTGTTTGTTTACAGTGGTTGGTGGACCACGGCCTACCAGCTGTTTGTGAGTGTGCCATAGTTTTGTTTCACTGAATCGGAAAGGGTCGTTTTGTGTTGGGTATCTTTGGTATAAAAATACAGATGAGTATATATTTTAAAAAGAAGGAGGAGGATGAAGGGGAGAGGAGGTGAAAAAAAGAGAAAGATGGAGGAGGAAGAGTAGAAGAGAAAGAAAGAGGAGGCGAAGGAGAAGGAAAAGGAAGAGTACCTCAAATTTCGTAGAAGAGATTTGCAGAAGAAGAAAGTGTAAAACGAGTAGGAGGAGAAAGAGGAAGAGTAAGAGGTCAAGAAAAAAATAAGAAGGAGAAGGAGGAGATGAAAGAGGAAGAGGAGGAGGATGAAAAGGAGGAAGAGGATGTGGAAAAGGAAGAGAATGGAGATAATGATGATGAGGAGGAGGAGGAGGAAGAGGAGGGGAAGGAGGAGGAAGAGGAGAAAGAGGATGAATAAGAGGAGGGGTGAGGATGAGGTTGAGGAGGAGTGAGAAGGAGGGGTGAGGAAGAGGAGGAGGAGGAGGAGGAGGTAGAGGTGGATGAGGATGATGATGAGAAGTAGGAGTAGAAGAAGGAGGAGAAGGGAGAGAATAAATAAGAGGAGTCGTGGGTGGGGGAGGGGAAGAAAAGGAGGTAGATGAGGAAAAGGACGACGACGACGATGAGGAGGAGGAGGAGGAGGAAGAAAAGGAGCAGGATAAGAAAGAGGAAGAAGAGGAAGAAGGATGAGGAGAAGGAGGAGGATGATGAGGATGAGGAGGAGGAGAACGAAGAAGAGGAAGAGGAAGAAGAAGAGGAAGAGGACGGGTACCGTACCTCAATTTTCGAAGTAGAGATTTGCATTTCTTGTTTTTAATTATCAAAGGATGGCTGGATTTTGAAATCACTTACCGTTTACAATGAACAAAGCATATTCAAGAATAAGTAGAACATCTGTAATGAAACTTGTTTCTCATAATGAAATGGAACATTGCTTGAAATTAAACAAGATAAAATATGTTTTTTATAAAGAGACACGTTTTCCTTACCTTGGGTTGCCCACATGTTTTGTGTGGGCTGGGAAGACACCTCTCCAGAACTGGGACTAGCTGTTGAGAAGTATTGATGCAGAGTATTTCCAGAATGATAGTTCACCGGATTACGGGTATAGATTGAACTGAAAACAATATTTTAAAATTATTTAAGCGTAAATAAAAAGAAAATCTACCAATTCTTATTTACTAGTACTTATAAGAACAGTAGACCTTACGCCTAAGAATAAGGGTGCCTGCAAAGAGGACCATACTCTATGTAATCAATGATAATCACCATCGCAACATTAAACACAATTATCAGAACTAACCCTTGACTCAATTTGTGTAGTCTGCATCACAAAAATTCACTCTATAGCACATTATAAAAGTTAAATTTCTATTTTCCAGACAGCTGAATGCTCAAATCAGATCATATTCCACATGTTTGATGAATGAATTTATAGAACGTTATTAGGAAAATTTGTATAGTTATAATTTACTCAGTAATCGCTCATTATTATACTTAATTAAAATATTAGAAATGATTCATTTCTCTCAAACAAATAAGTTATACTTATGAATGATAACTTATTTCATATGAAGGCTCAACCAGATAAATAAGAGAGTCCAAGGACTGTCTTAAAATCTGATTCCAATTGCATATGACGGAAAAGCTCATTTAAACAAATATATGCTTCCTGTAGAATAAGGTCTTTCCTTTTTTCCTTTTAAATATCCTGTAAATGGATATTTTAAAATTCCTTACGCATGCATCGCTGGGCATTCCTTGAAAGAAGATCCATGCAAAATTGCTTAGAACTTGGTCCACGCGTTTAGACGAAAACGCGTTACTGACAGAGACAAATGCAAAAAAGTCGACTTGAAACGAGGACCTCTCTTCGTTCGGTCAATTACAGTCTTGATAGTCATCAATTACAATACTCTTTGAGCTAAAAGTAAGTAAATGCGTATGGGATTTTTTTTTAACTTCACTCGAAAAATAACAAAACGAATCTTCTCACTTAACCACTATTAATTAAAAAGCTACTTGAAACAAAACTCTAAAAACAGTTAAAAATATTAAATTTTTATAAAAACTTTTGAGCTGAAAAATATGATCTTGTTGCTATGGTAAACAACAGCTATAAAAATGGTGGGGAGACCCTTACGGGTAGTTCCACCTCGCCGCTTGAGCCATGTTATTGGAATCATGGTGGACCTACAATTTTAGGTGGATTCCGAACCACTCTTTGAGGTAGCATAGGTTAATCAAGTCTAGGTGCAATTTTTAGCTTGTTCTTACATTTTTCCAACACACATTCATTTCTTTACCTATGCACAGACATACACAGAAAATAAAACGAATCAACCAATATAAATAAATATAAATATTAAAACTAAAGATTGTGATTCTTCTTTAAAATTTTGTGAAAAACAATTTTGGGCAATAGCCTGTTGTTTTCACATTGATTGTATGTTAGTTAAATAAATAAACTAACTAAAAAAAGCAAAAACTTAAATACTAAAATATATACAATTACATATCAATGTATCGATATAAATATAGAAACTAAGCAAACAGAAAAACTAATTAACACCGAAATTAAGCAACCCCGACAATTCCCACATTAATTTATTAATCCATCCATTTTTTCAACTCATACGAAACACAAATTCACCTAATAACTAAAATTTTCAATCTTGTTTTGATATATGGTCAAGAAACACGAACCTCATCTGAAAAGCACGTTTATCATGTCCTTCTGTGTCATTAGTCTGCACATGATCGACAACAACTGACATGGCTTATCTTCCTATTGGCTAACCTAACCTCACATTCTACATGACAAAAGGGAATACTGATAACAAAATCTTTCCAAAATCCCAAGTTATGCTTAGATTACAACAGTTATCACAGGACAATAATTTTTGTCACCGTGTATAACAATAATTGATAAAATTGTAACAATGGGATTGCGATTGTTTGATGGATTTAGAAGATGGTTATCTTGAAGACTGTACGGTTCTATTGTCACGTTTTAAAATAAAGACATGATAAAGTCGTAAAATTTGGAAACTGATAACCATTTTTTGCTTGCTACATGGAGCACGTGTTTTTATCGTGAATTTCTGGATGAAATTGGAAGAAATCGTTTTGAATTTCCAAACGGATGAAAAATTCCATAAAAAAAAAACGTTTCAAAAGGTGTTTAGTTCATTTGCACAAGTTTTAAAAATTATGTTGGGATTGACAGTTCTGTTTAAAATTGATCATTGAATTGAAAACAAAAATAAGTTAAATGAAGGTTCTCACTAAAGACTATATATTTATTTACGTTTTCATGTATTTATTTGTTTATTTTTGAGGAATCCCACACAGGTCTGAGACCTGTGCGCAGGTAATAAGTTAGATGATGGTGATTAATCTGATAGAACTACAGTTTTAGGTGGGTTACGATCCGCCGGGAAGTGATTGTACAGCAGAAAACAGAATCTTTTTTGCTAGCCAAATCAATCTTGACCCTTACAAAGAGGGCCCAGGAGTTCGTAGCTTATCTTAATCTGACAACAGATACCTGCGTCAGCTCACGGTTGAAATTTTTCGGTTTTTGGGGGCAATTAATGAATAATAATCTGCGAGAACAAGTTAGTTTTTTGTTCAATACAAGTTTTTTCGGCATAATTTTTTTGAAAAATTAAAAATGTTTTGAGACATTCAAAAATTTATTTTAAAAAACCCGACTTTTTGATTGGAATAAAATTCTTGTAATTTTGTACCTAAAATGTCTGTTATTAAAAAATTAACAAAAATTTAAAATAACTCATAAGTGAGATGAAATCTCCTCAAACCCGAAAAATTTCAAATTTGAACCCCTATATTTCACAAACTAATTGATGAAGAAAATTTTCTCATGGCAATAGATAACAATTCAATACCTGAATAATAATTATTAGTACAAGGAACTTCGAAAAGAATGAACAGAAGTTTAAATTAACACGTAGGTGAGGCCAATTGCCCCCAAAAACTGAAAAATGTCAGCTTTAAACCCACACATTTCATAAAATGATTGATGAAAAATTTGATTTTTCAAATGATTGATTTTCTCACGGCAGTCTGTTCTCTGCTCTCTACTGTAAAATCATTTCCTGGTGGTTTGGAACCCACCTAAAACTGTAGTTCCAACTTATCAATCACAATCATCCAATTCATGACCCACGCACAGGTCTCTAACCTATGTGGGCTTCATCCTTCGAAAAAAAAGATAATAGTTCAATATCTTAGTAACATGCAATACAAGGAACTTCGAAAAAGAATTGTGACTAAAATCCTGCGCACAGCCTTAAAACAGTTAAAAAAGAGAAGAGCTGTAAGCTCCTAGTATTATATTAGAACATTACAAATCAATCAAGATTTGGAAATTACAGTACCGAAAATTATAAGTAATAACGAGTATATTTTTTGATAATAATTAATTTACTTACTTAATCCTATGTGGAAAACGCTCGAAGAGTTCTCTGTAAACTATCATGGTAACTAATAACTAATTTTAACTAATCCCACATCCGTTCTACAGATTGAGAGATGAAATAAATTAGAAATGCAAGTACCAACGTAATTTGCACAGTGAACAATGGAAGAGTGTTGTAAATAGAACACTTCCTCCGATGATTCATCATCATTGATTCATAGGGAATGGAACAAAAAAAACTTTATTTCCTAGAAATGTTCCTTCTGGACCGTGAAACATCGAATCTATTTTTAGATTACGAAAAATCTTTTACTGACTCAATGAATTCTATTAGAAAAATGCACGAAGGTATAAAATAATGTACGCAATCATAGAATAAAGACAGAAAGTACTGTATTAAAAAATTGTTTTCGATACAGTATTGATAGTCTAATACTCAATACAAGGGCGGTCCCAGGAAAGGGGTATCATGACCCCCCAAAAACAGAAATGTACCGTTGAAGGTGGGTAAGGTGGGGCAATCTCGCAAAAAATGGTCAACAGAATTCCATTTGTGACCCCCCCCCCCCACCACCACCACAATTCAAACTCAAGGGCTGGGACCGCTCCTGACTCAATGGGTTCATTACAAAATAATAAACCGATACATCAGAGAATCCAAGAAACCGACTTATTTACATGAAATAAACCAATGCAACGGAGCATACAAGCACCCTACATGAAATAATATTACTGCACGAATTATCGAGGGGACCGAAATGCATTGTTTTTCTACGAAAGGTTAGAAGTTATTTCAAGGGACTTAGCTTTTACAGAGAATTAGGAATTATCGAAGTTCTACTGTATTATCTTAATTGTGCTATGTGCCATTCTACTTCTATGATTTCTATAAACATCAAATATAATGCTTTCCCATTCATAAAAAAATGAATATCAGCATAATCAGCAGCTATTACAGTAATTTTATAAAGTTTTGTTTCTTCTTCTTGATTTAGAGGTCTCATGTGGCGTTCCTCGATACTTTTAAGTTGTTTTTGTTTTAATTTGATGATTTAAAATTGGAAAAAGTGAAATTTTGGGAATATCAACAAAACCAGAAAAAACGGCTGCTTTTGCACTGTGGAAATAAAGCAACCTTCATGATCAAATTCTGTTCGTATTCTAGGGAGCCAGCTCAAATTTTATAATTTTCGCTAGCTATAATGTCGACCTATTTTTCATCATGTATATTTTTATATTTGACAACCAAAGTGTAAAATCAATGCCTCACATGCACTAAGAGGAAGTATTAAACAAACCAAGTTTCAAATGCCTAGAACCATTATTTCAAGAGAGGGAGAGAGAGAGTGTGTGAGTGAGGGGTGAGGGAGAGAGTGAGTGAGAAAGAGGGTGTGAGGAAGTGTGAGAGAGTACAGACGGACAACGGCACGATTTCAATAACTGTCCGGATCAAATAAATCTCACTTGTTGAATAAAAATAACAAACAATAATCTTGTAAATGATTATCATGTAAGCTTGTAGAATAATCTTAAAATTTTTATAATGATAAATAATCTTGTTCTTTACTTGCAAATAAATCTTGTCCTGGTTCAATTTGAAATTCATCAATTGCATTAAATACCGTCAATGAATTAACAATATTAAAATATTAAATATAATAGTAAAGAATGAAAATAATAAAATAGTATGCATTAAATGCGATACCAATTCATGGAAAAATTGCAAGGCAGAAAAAATATTCCCTTAGGTCAGTTTTATTGTAAAAACTTCTCTTCAACAATCAATAGTAGGCCAATTCATTGAAAAGTGCAACGCAGAAAAAAATATTCCCTCAGGTCAGTTTTATTGTAAAAAATTCTCTTCAACAATCAATAATAGGCCTAGCAGTGCGTTGTCATGAAGTAGACAAAACAATAGTTGTTGACAATGACAATGAATCATGGATTGAATGTTATTTGGTAATGTTTATTTCCATGCAGCAGTTATGGAGAAGCAAAAAGCATTCTATAAAATTAGATTGCCTGGGAGTGAGGAGGGGGAGTTTATGAGTGTGAGAGAGGTATTATAAAGAAGGGAAAAAGAGAAAGAGTGAGAGGAAGGAAAAAAGAGATTGGGAGAGAGAGATCTTTGATATTTATTAATGACAACAGAGAGAGACAGAGTGAGAGAGATTAGATTATTTACTTTATTCGTGTAGATTACAAAATACACAGTCTTAGATTCTGGATTATGATTGTTAAAAATATAATTAGTTGTTCTATGAATTTAAAAAGTGAGACAGAGAGATAGAGAGAGAAGAAGAGAAAGAGTGACAGTGAAAAGGAAAGAGTGTGTGTGTGAGAAAGAGATTGATTTATTGAATGTTTTATTCATCTTCTGGCCAGGTTAGGACCATTATTTAGGTCCCCTCAACCACCAAACCAGACTAATAGATTTAATAACAATCAGTAGTCTACTTATGATAATAATTATTATTACTGAAAACATATTATTATTATTTAGATGAGAGCAGGTAAATAAAAATATATCTGATAAGACAAATGTTGCTTAAAATGTTATGAATAGGCAAGAAAAATAAAAGTTCACTTGAAACAAGAAAAAAGAAGAGAAAATAACGAAATTTACATTTTATATCTTTTTAATAATAGTTGTTAGTATCTCCCTTTGATAAAGAGAGAGAGAGTGAGAGACAGAGAGAATAAGAGAGAGCGAGTGAGAGATTGAGAATCACAATGTGAGAGCAAGAAACTGAATCTGCACGGCCAAAAATAGAAACAAAGTGAAAAACAATGAAATTAATCATGTAGACAGGTGAAATGCAATAGCAATATCGTAATTTATTCCCTTTTTTAAGAATAATTTAGAAAAAAGAAGGAAAACAGGCATTTCTCCTGTTTCAAGACTTGTGGAAATGGCTTAAAATTGTAAAAATAAATCTTTTCAATTTTCTCTAACCTTAAAAATCGACTATGACTTTGGTCTGTGTTCAAATTCCAAGATTTCTTTTGTCTGGGTCTCTGGAAGGAATCTATACCCCTGACCCCCCCCCCCGCCACATAGTTATGCCATTGAGAAGGTCTTTTGATAATGGATGTTATGGATGAGAATAACAAAATCGAAAAAATGACATTCTAGAAATAGTAATGAAGGGACACCAGATTGAGAATGGCATATTTCAAAAAGGGGTACCATTTTGGAAGGGCAGGGGGTCGTGGCCTTTCTCCCCCCCCCCCTCATACGATATGACATTTATGCATGTATAAATATTATTATTGAACAAAATTTCTCCTTTGGATACATATTAACTTCGTAGCAGTAAGGAACATAATTGAATCAAAACCCTAGGAACTCACGATAGATTTTTAAAAAATCTGATCATTTTTTGCATCTTTCCCCCCCCCCCTTTAAATAAAAAGTAGTAAACGAATTCGAATACTGAATTATACAACTTTGGAGCCCACAGTAATTGGATAGCAGAGTAATGAAATATCAACATCGACACCGAATAAAGTAGCGTGAAAGAAAATAAGTAAAAGTAGAACTGTTCCACTGATGTCTGTAAGTTATTATAATGTAAACAGAGACAGTTTTTTTTGTTCAATCTGGCAAAAGTACAATTTCCTTTCGACCAATTCATGCTATTCTGTATACTTAAAACTTCAGTGGGCGCGCCTTCAGGAAAAAATCATTTCATCAGAAGTCGCGCGGTGAAGAGATGTACAACAATATACTGCAGTTATTCTAAATAAATAGCCAAAAAAAAAAATCAATCCTTGTGCTCATCGTGCACCAATTGGTAAGTAAAAATGTAAGGCAAAGGTACTTTGTAGTACAGTAAACAAACACTGATCGCCGAAAGCTCTCAGTTCAGAAGAAAGTTGTCTGTACGAATCACAAATTCACTGGTACACCGTGCGCCTACTGGAGTGTGTAAAATTAGGATTTTCCAGTCAGAAAATTTGCGAAGGAATCAGTTAGCAATGGCCTATTTGCTTGATTATTACTGTTATAAAAAAATAAATAATAAATAAATATAAGTACCGTATTGCACCATTTTGAATTGAATTGAATATTTTAATATTAATTAAATGTATTTCTAGTTGATTATTATGACCTTTTACTGTGATTTTTTTACTCTTCGAAGCTAGTTGCACCCCTAGTTTTAGTTTTAGTGAATAAAAAATCATATTCATCTAGAAATATGATCAGTTTCAATTAGATTAAGTCAATTAAAATTTAATTTAATTATTCAATTGGATGTTCATTAAGTATTTTAATTGTGGGAAAGATTACAGAATTGAATATTGTATTAAAATCAATTTTGATTATCTACAATGATCTGCGATAGCCCCATGTTTGTGCTTATCAATTAAAAATTTTAATTTCATTCTGCTTTAAACTTAACAGAATAAAACGAAAAGTAAGTTCAATCAATGCTATTGTATATAAACATGTTCCATTGTAAAAATCATGCTAACAAATGCGAATCAAAACAAAACGTGCATTGTAATCAAAGTATTGAAATGGAATCAAATATCTGGCAATATTTTGATAATTAACTAAAAAACTACTAATAACTCATTGAGAAACTGTTTAAAAAATAAGAAACTGTCGAAAAAGACATTTGAATCATTCAAAATTGAAGGGTGATTACTATTAATTTTTTGTATCTGTGCGAATCCCTTCAGCCAACCCTGACTCTCTAGACTTCATCAGTGTTTTTTGGTCCAAATTGCATACTACGCAAACGAGGAGTGGTTTAAAATAATATAATATTAATTATTTCTTATACTTACTGCATGTAGTAGTTGAACATATCCTCCATGCTGTTATCACGGTAATCATAGTCCGATCCGTACATGCTTCACAGATTATATCAATTTTTTATTTTAATTTTAATATTCACACTTATTCTTTTACTGAATGTAATAGACAATATTAAGTCTGGTTTTTAAACTATTTAAAAAAATATTTGAATCAACACGGAAATTTGAAAAAATTTGGAAAAATAAATTAAAATAGAGGACTTGACACGGAAATTTAAAATAAGAATTTGAATTAAATTTATATTATTTTTAATTTGAATTTTAAAATATAATTTTTATTTTAAAAATTTTCGAAAACGTACAAAACAGTTCTATGAAATTAACGAATTTTTACTACAGAACGAAAGGGCACTTTTTCAACTCTCACTTGAAAAAATAAATTTGATTTATAAAAAACTGTTTAAAAACTTTAAAAATGAATGAAAGCAGTTGTACAAACACAAAAATTTGAAGAACTTTTCGAATAAGTGCATAAAGGTAATGAATGCTAAAGGATGTAAGACTCCTAACGAAGAGCGATTTTTTGGAGCTCTTCCAAAAATTGTGAATGACTTAAAACGTTGAAGACTTAAAATATTTTTATAAAATAAAGAGAGATAGGGGAATTAACACGAAATGCTTAACTTCCCGAAAACGTACAAAATATACGACTTGTTTACCACAAATCAAATAACGGAGAACGCTCTCTGCGATCAGAAATCAAATGGAATTCGTTAAAAAACTGTTTAATAGCATGGAAAATGAATAGGAATACTGACAAGAAAAATTAAGGTCTTTCTAGCATAAACGCCACGAATGTTAAGAGATGCACAGTACGCGATCAGAAATCAAATGGGAGTCGTTGGGAAACTTTTTAAAAACATAAAAATAATAAAAATAGTGTAAACAACACAAAAAAAAGGTTTTCCTAGCAGAAGCGACACAAATATGAAGAGAAGTCCACCGCTTCAACTTGCAAACTGAGACAAATTCAAGACTGTGAACTTGACTACATACCATTCAGTAATAATTTATAAATAATAATATAATATATAGCTTTGTTCTGCATGGGAATGAAGCAGTGTAGACAGTTTCTGCAAGAGACAGTTTCTGAGACCGAAGGCGACATAGAGGAGACTACTGTCTGCATTTCTTTCTAGAGCACTCTAGAATAGCAAGAAATTTGTTGAGTCAGCATAGAAGCTGCCGTGGTATTCAGTGGAAAAGTATGTACTGCTACAAGTTCTAGGAGAAGGGAGTGGAGGGCTGGAGACTTTAGAATTCTTATATTAAATTTATAATAGATGACACAAACATTGCTGATCACAAGTTATTGATCTCAGCAGTATTATATTGTATTCTATATTATTTTATTACAGTTAATTTATATGCTATAGAAAGATATTTAATACAAGTTTAATTTATAATAAGTTTATTTAAAAACCAAGTTGTTAACTTCAGAGAATGTTTCAATAATCAAGTTTAGGGGGAGGAAGTTCGGTGCTTATGCCCCGGAAAATTGAAAAATGTTTCTTAAACTATAATGAAAAACTTGAAATATTATATATGAATAACTTACTTCTTAGTAGGCCTACGTGGGGAACTATAGATGAAAAGGTTATTCAACTCCACACGCTACCATGATTTTCTCTGCAAATTGCTTGTATGTTATATTAATTTTTTATGCTTATTATTGTTGTTTACAATAGCTATTTTTGTATATTGATTGTGGGTTTAAATTCAAAATTAAAAAGGGCTTATCACAGAAAGTTCCTCAAAAGGGTAGAAACTATCAAAATAATGACAAAAGAGGATTCATCTACATTACTACTCTTACATTATTATTAATATTTATTCAATATTATAAATATACGAAGAATTCAAAATTTGATGGAAGGAGCATTCATTGAATATATTTGGCTAATGATTTTTCCCCAGTTATAAAGGCTTCTTGTGGCAAAATAATGAATGAAAACAAGATAATTAGAATAGAAAAATCCCTTCTGTTTACGTTGTTTGAGTGTAAGTATTATTTGTATTGAAGGGATTGAAGATTGATAGTATCGAATCAAACCCGACGTTCTGTTCAAAGAGTTGTAAATACGTTATTTAAAAACAACCTTTGCGGAAAGCCGCATGGGACTTGCTCCTTACCTATCTTTATTGACGTAAGGTAAGGAGAAAGAAGAAGACAAAGAAGAACGAGGAAGTGACGAAGAAGATGGAAAAGAAGAAAATAGACCTTTTCATAATGAAAACTCATCGTTTGGAAGGATCATGATAACCTTCCCCCCAGGACCACACCACTCCTCTTGTATGGTAACCCTACTCATAACATATTATATAATATATAACAAATATAATAAATTCTTATATGCTACCAACTACATTATCCATCTTAAATTCCAGGTTTTAAAGAGGCCTGTTGCATATTTGCATATTAGTTCTATTAGTACTTGTATTTGTAGTTGATGCAAATCAAATTTAAGGTAATAATTAATAAGACTTGAAGTTGTCACAGCATTTATTGAATACCGTGAGATACTAGTTTCAGTTGTTAGACCAATATCAAGGGTTTTCAATAAATTAATGTGCTTGTGGCAACTTCAAGTCTTATTTATTATGGATATCTTTCACAATATCACCTTCGCCACTACAAAGATAGTCAAATTGTAGTAATTATTTATGTTTTTTAATTATTATTTGTATTTGTAATAAGGTAATAGAAGTTTGTGAATTGTCACGCCACAGGCTCCAGGTGCAGCTAGGATCAATGAAGGAACACAACTCAAAAACCGTGAACTACAGGACAAGTTCTAGTGGTTCCGGTCAAGGCACGTGCTCCGGGGGTCTGAGAGACCTCAGTGCGGTCTCAAGTACGGTCTAAGGTACCCCAAGTAACGTCTGAGGGATCCCAAGACAATGGACATACGATATGCAGATGTGGACATTTGTCTACGTTCATGCTCCACCGCTTGCAAAGAGCCTATCATGGAGGTAGGACATGGTAATCCCATATAAAGGTGCTTAGTAAGCACCCGGTAATTAGGACTTAATACTTAGATTAGCGGATCCAGGTGGTTCCCAAAGCACGTGCTGTAGTTTAAAACCACATGGAGTATTTTTTTTTTTTTTTTTATAAATTGATAGATTGTTTTACATTTTATTGAGAAGCAGATGTCTTTTTAAATAAATTTATAGCCTGATTTTAGGTTCACAGTATATTTAACACCGACTGTTTAGCCAAGATGGTTTCAACCGATGTTTCACTCAAATGTAGTCGAAATGGATTATTTAAAAATATATATACAGGTTGTCCCATGTAAGGTGTAAAAGCCGGTTACCGGAGATTCTACATCGAATTTCTGACAAAAAATGTTCAGTGACGTTTTTGAAATGAGTCCTTTGTTTTCGAGATATCTCGATTGAATGACTTTTTCGAGATACGCTCCCTTCCCGCCATTAAATGCTCAGTAACTCAAACTAGTGATCGGATTGGAATTATGGTGACATTGTTAGAAAGAGCACAGCATTTCGCTAAAGATACATGTTTTTTCAATATGTAACCCCATCATATAGGGTGTTTTTTAGGGGTCAAAGAAAAAAAGGGTGTTTTCCGAAATTTCATTGAAATTTCAAAGCGATTTTTCTTGATTTGTTTTTAGGGTGACATAATGAAAATTCTACATGAAAAACCTCCTCATTTCTCAAGTTTCAAAATGAGGTTGAAATGTTTCAAATTGATGAATTGAAAATAGTTGAAAAACTGTCACAAACCCACAAGAATTAGTGTCTAAGGGACAAGAGCTGAGAGAGTAGAAATTTGATTTCAAAATATTGTTGTAATCAGATGTTTTTCCAAAATAAATTATTAATCCCTGTGGTCCCTGAGTGACTGCAGGAAGCCGTTGAGAGCAAACTAAATAAAGTAACAAGGCACACTACATAAAAATACTGATCTACAGTAAGTACTGTATTACAGTACTCTTATCAGAAACTTCTTACCGAACCACAGCTCTGAAGTCATCGTTGGAAAAATTAGTGATTCTTCACAACATAATTCCTTATTTAAGTTGAATATTTCTAAGATTGTTCCATTGTATGAGATTGAAAATCAGGATCAACTGAAGAAGAATGAGTGTGTAACATATTCATTTCTGATGACTAAAACACGATATCACTTTTTTCAAGTGCTATGCTGGTGTATGCGAAATTGCCTACTGTATAGTTTATTTATTTATCTAAGTTATTCATGTATAGAATGTGTGCCATTTCACAATAGATTGAAAATAGATTTTTCAATTTAACGTAACTTGACAAAAGTATAAGCAGATGCCAAACATTATTCATCATAACGTGAATCAGGCTAGTATAAATAAAAATAATTTCCAGCAAATGCACCGGAAAACCATATAACCACATTCCTTGCCTCAAAGCATGAAGAGGCAATTTTCCATGAGATCAAAAAGATCTAAAATCTTTTATTTAGAAAATTTTGTTCTTGATAAATTTATTAGATGAAAATTTATCTGAAGTTTTTTACATAAAATTTCAATAACATTTTTTTACATAATTTTTTTATTTGAGACTACATGAAAATTAAACAAAAAACTTCACAATTTAAATGTTTGTTAAAAAATATATTGCCCAAGAATATGATTATCGATTGTTCCAGCCCACACATTATCCGAAAATTGGGGCTGAAAGTGAAACTGGTTTGGTTTCATTACATGAGGATTTTCAGTTGCCCAAGTATGTGTATTATGAAAATTGATCTACCTTTATTGGGAAGCAGTGATTCAACAGAGATTAATCATTTTGGAAAAACATATGATTACAACAAGATTTTGAAATCAAATTTCTACTCTCTCAGCTCTTGTCCCTTAGACACTAATTCTTGTGGGTTTGTGACAGTTATTCAATAATTTTCAAGCATTTACAATTCATCAATTTGAAACATTTTAGCGTCATTTTAAAGCTGAAGAAATGAGGAAGTTTATCATGTATAATTTTCATTATGTCACCCTAAAAACAAATCAAGAAAAATCGCTTTGAAATTTCAATGAAATTTCGGAAAAACCACTTTATTGTACTTTGACCCCTAAAAAAACACCCTAAATGATGGGGTTACATATTGAAAAAACATGTATCTTTAGCGAAATGCTGTGTTCTTTTCAACAATGTCATCATAATTCCAATCCAATCCCTAGTTTTTAGTTATTGAACATTTAATGGCGGGAAGTGAGCGTATCTCGAAAAAGTCATTAAATCGAGATATCTCGAAAACAAAGGCCTCATTTCAAAAACGTCACTGAACATTTTTTGTCAGAAATTTGATGTAGAGTCTCTGGTAACCGGCTTTTACACCTTACATGGGACACCCTGTATATATTATACTTGAAAAAAATTAACTAATTAATAAAAATAAAAACACTAATAATATACCACTAAAAATAATATACCCTTATTAAAACTCTTTATATTACTATTCCCACTCCAGGGGTGTTCGGATAGTTAGATGCTTCAAGTTAAATTTATCCAATAGCTTCGTGAAGAATAATTATCATAACTTACTCGGTGGTTCGGAACCCACTTAAAATAGCAGGTCTACCATTTTTCCTTTAACATGGCTCATACGACGAGGCAGTGGCGGATTAATGAATTTTTATGGGAGGGGGCGACATACCCCAAAAATACCCGTTGGTCGGGGGGGGGGGGGGGGGTATGGAAATTTTTTTTTGGAAATTTAGTAGCCTTTAACCGCATTTTACACCATTCTAGCACTTAAAATGTAGTAGAAATATAATTTTTCGTGTTTAAGAACAATCAAATTTCCCCTAGCTAGAGTAGTTTATTTCTGTATATTCATGTGGAATCAGAAATACAAATCTTTTCATACAATACAATATGTCTTGAACAAAAATTGCTTTGCTAGCTTAATTTTTATCAAAATTTACAGAGAAATGAACAGAGTCTAAGCAATTCATTCGTGATCGTGATGATTTTTAGACCTATATATATATTTAAATTAATCTCAACATTCTTTCATGTTTCATAATACCAGTACTACAATAAATATGTATTAGGTCAAAAACAAACAGAGATTTATATGCCCCTACCTATTCTATAAAAGATTAATCTTATTCAAACTAATTTCACTTGATATAAGA
This sequence comes from Conomelus anceps, assembly GCA_948455865.1. Classification (NCBI taxonomy): domain Eukaryota; kingdom Metazoa; phylum Arthropoda; class Insecta; order Hemiptera; family Delphacidae; genus Conomelus; species Conomelus anceps. Next base: position 50,745,463 of record OX418216.1, read on the forward strand.
TTTCCTTCATTCTCTGTCATTTGTTAATTCGTCATTGAATTAAAATCATGTCAACAGTTAAAGATAAAGTAAAGGTAATATAGAAAATAAGGCAAAATAAGTATTACAACTTTTGTTAATTCCCGGCCGGCGGAGGCGGAGTGGTAAGACAAGTTGGAGGTATTCCGTCTTTGGCGGGACAATTAAAATTTAACCGTGTGCATGTCACAAGTGTTACTCTTTTTAATTTTTTTAAATGTGGAAGCCCTCGGGGGGGGGCGGTCGCCCCCTCCGCCCCCCCCTTTAATCCGCCCTTGCGACGAGGTGGAACTAGCCGTAAGGGTCTCCCCACCAATAAAATTTATACGCTTATTAGTCTATTATTATTTTATAAAAATAGATTCTTACGACAGTCGTTTATGTTGAATATGGTGAGCTCCACAAAATGGCATGAATTTAGAAAACAAAATGGTGGTTGAGAAATATGTTCAATTAATATGGTGCTCTGGTAATTCAAAAATATACCTTTCAAGAAGTTCAATACAATACAATTTAGAACTGAATTTCAGTTTTCTTCAAATTTAACCAATTATTGTTTTTAACAATTGGTTAAATTACTTGCCCATTTTGCCCCCTCTCTGGACGAGGGTTGTTGATTTTCACCCCCCCCCCCCACCCAAAATTTGGGCAGAGAAAAAGCATTTTTCAACCCCCAAGAGTACTCGTGGAGCTATTTGAAAAGGTGAAGGTAGCCTACCTCCTAACATATGTATGTACAGTACCATAGCCGATTTCGACTGCAGGTGACCTTTCAAACCTCAACATCATGTTTTGGTCCAAAGAGCGTACTACGCAAACGAGGAGTGAGGTGGGTTGCGATTACTCTCCTCACTGAGCTAACAGAGTTGCATCTATGCCAAGCTCACCGAAACAAAGTCTGAAGCTCTATGTTTGACAGTCCTTTACACAGGGTCTGACTGTGGAGATGAGTGTGTATACTTTCTAAGTGACCTTTCACATTAGGCGACTCAGCAGCGCTGCTGTTGTAGAGACAGGAAAATTATTGTATTATTTCAATGCAAAAGTCGAAAAACCCTTCAGACTACGTTTTGCGAGACTTTATGGGTCTCTGCGACTTCCGGTCTGTCGCTACTAGTACATTCAATAAGCTACTATCATTCTACTAAAAGTAATTTGTAAACTATCATTCTACTTTTAGTAATTCTTCTCGTCTATAAGTTTTTGTATAATTCCTATAGAATTTATGGACGATCCAATTTGAAGTTCGATGAATATTGGCAAAATTAATGGATTTGATGAAATTTTCAAATTTTATGCTATAAGAAAAATTCAAGTTGGTACAGCTGTGGTCTGATGAGTTGATCACTGGTTTTTCGGTGCGGGAGCAGGCGGCAGTAGTAGGAAGCCAACTGCGCATGCTCTATTCATGATTTATTCCTAATTTGAAAACTACGGCCAGAGACATACAGGTTTTCTGCGTTTCAATTAGCCTGTATATGTTATTGCAACGCACAGTAGCAAAGAGTTGGAGGAGAAAGGGAAGAATTGGCCAGGGATCAACTCGTCAGACCCCAACTGTACGTAGTCAGTGGAGTCAATAAAACATGATAGCATTTTTAAAGATTCAAATATCTGAAATTTTATAGTTTTTACTTTTGTAATTGGAATAAAAGATAATCACGTCCTCATCAGCAGCGATAAGTCGCCTAATGTGAAGGGTCACAAAAATATTTTGGCGCGACCTTATTAGCAGCGCTGCTGAGTCGCCTAATGTGAAGGCGCACTAATGGTTAGTGGTCACTAACATACCTCTGAGATACATACTTCGAAATAGACGTTTGGGAAGCAACGCAATATTGATGAAGCCTTTTTTTCTAAATAGTCCAGTCATATAAGGTTTCTACCTAGAAATAATTCCCTATAAAAGGAGTAACTTTGCATTTGTGTAGTAGGCTACTAGTACCCATCAACAACATATTAAAAATCAACACTCGTGTATCTTGTACTACAGTTGAGATACGACAAAAGTAATTAGAAATGAGAATATGTATTTGTTCACAAACTTTTGTTTGAAACATTTCTTTGTATTTCCAACGGTTAATGACATAAAAGCGAGAATCGACCGCCATTTTCCAAGATGGCAGCCGTAGCACAGCATGTTGTTGTGATAATTATGTTGTTACTGGATGCTAGTACTACACACATGCAAAGTTTCCCCTTTCAGGGAATTATTTCTAGGTAGAGGGATATTTTTACCTAATATGACTGGCCTAGTATCTGAGATGAACAAAACTAAATTCACATGATGCTTCATTACTGTAGTACTAGCAAACACCACTCTGCCAACTCAATTAGAAACGAATCCTAAGTGTCACATAGTCCCATTAATTTAATGCCGTACTATTGAGCACAGACTACACATTGGAAAACAATAACAAACTAGCAAAACTAAATGCAGTACGTTAATAAGGATTGAACCAGGTCATTAACTTGTATTCGAAGGTCGCTAATTTAAAGTAGTTCTTCTCATCTAAAAGGTTTAATAGTGTTCTCATTTAAAGCTTTTCTTATTTACTACAGTAGAATAATTAATGGCAAAACTTTGAGCTAATGTTTCAAACAATGCTACTATCGTTTTACATTTTGCTGGAAAACTTGAATTGTTTTTCATGGAGTAAGAGAATTTCTACGTGAATGAATTTCGCTTACTAAGGTAGCGTAAATTTTTCTCTTTGTCGGGGAAAATTTTTCGTAACGTATAATATAACGTACTTTTCGTAAATATATGTATTTCTAATTAATAAACGTTTTGAAGAGAACTCCAGTGTTCCATGTGACAGCAAACAATGAACAGGTGCATTATTGATGTGCGAGTGGAGAAAATGTAAAAGAAAGAGAAGGAGAAGATGATGATGATATTGAGTAGGAGTAGGAGGAGGATGAGCAGGAGGAAAAAGTAAATGATGATGATGATGATGATGATGATGATGATGAGTAAGAAGATGAGAATGATGAAGAAGAAGAAGAAGATGGAGGACGATGAGGAGGATGATGGGATGGGGAGGGGGACTGGTTGGTGGAGGTGAAGGAAGAGGAGGAGGAGGAGGATGAGGAGGAGGATGAGGAGGATGAGGAGGAGATGAAGAAGAAGAAGGAGAAAAAGAAAAAGAAGACGGAGAATAGGATGAAGAAAAGGTAGGAAGAAGAACAGGAATGATGAAGAAGAAGCAAACGGAGAAAGAAGGAAAGATGCTTTAGAGAAAATAAACCATATTCAATTTATAAATAAAGTTATGTCACGAACACTGAAACACTGATTTAATTGAATCGGGTAACCTGCTAGTATCATATAACTGCAATTCCTCACGTACAGAAGGCTACTTGAAGTTTGTATCGATTAAATTCAATGAATTGGATAAAAGTTCACTAAAATTGTTACTAAAGATTATTTTTATCTAGTAAATGTTTAAAAATAACAATTTCACTTCGATTTTTTGGTCAACTAAATAATTGCATCAGAGATGTTCAAGCAATGCTGAAAATCTTAAGAGGAGAGTTACTATTGACTGAACAAAATGGATGCCTCTCATGTGCTGAACTCTGCTACAAATTGGCGCACTGTGATTGGCTGTTGTTGGGGTGACCTGTCACGCCCACTTGTAGCAATGGATGGTGCTAACCAATAGGAGTCAAGAATGAACAAAAATAGCAATATTTAAAATAAGTTTATTAATTGAAAATCAATGACATGAAAACAATTGAATTGGACTAATAAACAATTATTAGACACGCTTTGAGTGTGCGATGATGCTTTAACAACAGTGCGAAACAATTGTCACACATAAAATGTGATGGTTTGACCCACCTTAATTATTTATTTGTGGGAAGAAGAAGGAACCACAATTTAAGGCTGTGCGCAGGGTTTTTGGCCAGAACTTTATTTGAAGTTTCTTGCATTGAATATTGAAAGTTTTGAAAAGGTATCTATTGCTGTGAGAGAAATTTTCTTTCTTCAATTATTTTGTGAAATATGGGGGTTTAAAGTTGAAATTTTTCGGTTTTTAGGGGTCAATTGATCTCACCCATGAGTGATTTTAAACTTTTGATAAATTTTCCATAACTATAAAATACATCTCGAGGAATAAAATGTCATATTTTTTATTTCAATCCAACAAATAGTTTTTTCAAAATAAACTTTTGAAAAACTGATTTTTTTCTACAGATTTAAAGAATTGTATTTTCAAAAAACCAATTGCTTGACCAGGTAAAAAAATATGGAATTTTATTCCTCAGGTACATAAAATTTATCAAAAGTTCAAAATCACTCGTAGGTAAGATCACTTGCCCCCAAAAACACGAAAAATTTCGACTTTAAACCCCCATATTTCACAAAATAATTGAAGAAACAATTTTCCTCACAGCAATAGATAACTTTTTCAAGCTCTATCAATATCCAATGCAAGAAACTTCGAAAAAATATGACCAAAAACCTTGCGCACAGCCTTAAATTGTGGTTCCTTCTTCTTCCCACAAAATAATTAAATAATTAAGGTGGGTCAAACCATTACATTTTATGTGTGACAATTGTTTCACACTGTTGTTAAAGCATGTTCTCAAAGCGTGTCTAATAATTGTTTAATAATCCAATTCAATTGTTTTCATGTCATTGATTTTCAATTAATAAAATTATTTTAAATATTGCTATTTTTGTTCATTCTTGATAGATAATTAGCGTAAGACTTTTATTAGTGGGGAGACCTTAAATATATTGGTTCTGAGGTAACTGACAATTTATCAAACTGACAAACATACATGACAATAATTTATAATTGACAACACTTTGAGGAAATCGAAATTATCAATTTATTGTCTTTTATACGATTTTTCAATATTGTAAAATAATGGTTTTCCAATGTTTTTGAATATATTGAATACTGTAATCCTTTTCGAGCTTTGAATCTTTTTTCAAGAATTATTGGAAGCGTGTAATTGTCATGAAATTTGCAAATAGAGTAACCTGAAACTTGAAGGCTTATTTCTCCCGAATGTGATCAGGAAATTGTTAGAGAAAAAATATTATTTCGTGATTGAAACTAATTAACTCAAATTAGTTGGAAATCGAAAATTACACATGTTATCAATTACTGTAAAATGTAGGCCTATACAGTTGAAAAAGCTCAATAACTTTTGAATGGACCGAAAACTCATAGATGAATCTACAAGGTTCCAAAATGGTATAAAGTAGGCTTTACAGTAAATAAAAAATATGACTTTTAAAGGAAAGCCATAGGCCTACTCTTAAGGGTAGTTCAACATTGCCCGTTACGGAGAACATGGAAGACCTATTTTTCTACATTAAAAAATTCTATAGCTTGTAGTTGGAATAAGCCTAGTCAAGTGCTGAAAACCATAGAGTAATTTTCAAAATAATTTAGATAACTAAAAAGGTAAAGAAACTTGTGATATCTAGATTTTCTGATTCTCCTAAATGTTATTGACAATGTAGTTTGAATAAGCCTAATCAAGTGCTAAAAATCGAAGTTGAATCTCAAAAATATAATCATATATTTGACCCAGTAAGTAAATGCGTATGGCTTTTATTGGAAGGGAGACCCTTACGGGCAGTTTCACCTCGCCGCTTGAGCCATGTTACGGAGAACCATGTTATGGAGGACCTATAATTTTAGGTGGGTTCCGAACTTATAAAATATGCGATAACAGAAGCTCAACTTTATGCGAAAACTTTTTCAAAGCAAAGATAAGTTTCCTCATTCTCATAAATATTTTTTTCGGAGGATGAAGCCCACATAGACTACGTCTGAAACCCGTGCGTGGGTTATGAGTTGGATGATTGAATTGAATTTGAATTGAATTGAAAAAATCTTTATTCGTCTAACCAGTCTAACGTGTCTATTCGTCTATTCGTCTAACGTGATGGTGATTGATAAGTTGGATCTACAGTTTTAGGTGGGTTCCGAACCATGTTATTGAAACTAACATGTTAACTGTCCATGTTACGGACATTGATTGATTTTCCATCAGTAAGTAATGGATTTTCAAAGGAATTTCCCAGGAAAAGTTGATTTTATGTTTTAAATCTTTCTTTTATTATCTTTCTAAATAATTTAATCAAGATAGTTTTCGATTTTGTCATCAATAATAAATAGTTTACATGCAAACTGATAGCTGAATGTAAAATCCTACCTCGGAGATATTAGTTAATACTAACACACTATCAATAGTAGGATACTAACATACTATATACCTAGTTATACTATCAATAACAATAACATATTGATTGGGTTTTTATCAATAAAGATAGATAATTTAGAAACTCCCACACATGTTATAATTTTCTTGTTATGTTAGGATAATTGTAGGAGTTCTTTGTGCCCTATGTGGTTATTTTATATGGGCATTCTAATACATATATAACGAGGTCTTATTCTTATTAATTATTATTATTCATTTCAATGACCGATGACATATTTTCACTCTTTTTCTATTTTGTAAATGTGTTGACTATTTTGTGACTGTAAAATGTGGAAATAATTCAAATTCACATTGATTAAATTCTTATCAATTAAAATAGCCTAATGATGCAAAATTCAAATAAAAAATTGAAATCGTACCTCAATTATTTGAGAGAGCAATAACATACAGATTGAATTATCATCAATGAAGGTACTAACTATTCGAGATTTTCAAAAAAATCAACATTTACTTTGGTATTAATTATTCAATTCAAAGTGTGATAACATTCTGATTGAAATCTCATCAATTAAAATTATTAAATTTAATCCTACATTACTATCAATTTTATTTAGTTCATAGGGTGGGTGATATCATATTAATTTATCCATCAAGAGGAACACATACAATAATTGAATGTGAAGATTCAGCAGGCTGTTGTAGCCCAAGAGTGGTTTCTTCAAAAATGTTTGACTAGAGAATCCAAAGGTATTCATGCACTTATTTATTGCGAAAACACAATCAAGCAAAGATTCAATAGGCTATCGCCCACAACTGCTTTCTTCGCAAATTTTCAAACTGAAAAATCAAAATTTAATGTTATGTCCAAGTTTAACTAGAAATTTCGCTTTCAAGAAACAGTACCCATTTTTTTGAATGCAAGAATATTAATTTAGAAGTTCACTTTATAAACAGCCAATTCGTTCAAAAAGTGTAAAAAATTTGCATATTGCTTGTGAATTATTGATTAATATTTTTTTATTATTCATTGTATGGCAAAGATTTAATCAGGAGAGCTATCGGCTGGTCTGATCGCCATATATTTGCTATCTAATTCAGCGTTAAATTACGCAAGGTGCATCCATTGGACGAGCTAGATTGAATCGTATTAATTAAATTCTTATCAGATTAAATAGATAATCATGCCAAATTTCCAGCAAAAATGTAAATCCTAAAATTGATGTAAATGTAAAATCTATTGATTAAATTGATCAATCTACCTTCAATTGATGCTAAATTGAATTGCATTGATTGAATTCTAATCAGTTTAAAAAGTAATCCTAAAATCTATGTATAAGTAAAATTTATTGATTGCATTTTCATCAGTTTAAATAATCATACAAAATTGAAAAAAATGTCAACCCCTGAAAGTAATGTTAGTGTTAAATATATTTATTATATTCTCATCAGTTTCAATAGATAAAACTAAACAAAATTTCTAAAAAAAAATTTAATCCGTGAAATTAATGTGGATGTGAATTCCAATGATTAAATTCTCATCAGTCCGAACAGATAACCATGCAAAAAGACAACAAAAAAACGTAAAATCCTACCTTGGTTGTTGATGGTGATGGTAGCTGAGTACACCAGGATGCTGCATCAGTACAGTAGATGAATCAGCGGCGTTTGAATGATGAAAACTCTGCAAATTATGAAGAGTCTCGCCTCCTGAGGATGAAGACGGAGGAGATTCACCAGGAGACGACTGGAGAGCAGAAGCCAGATGCACAAGATGAGGATCTCTTGGCGATCCCACATCATCTTGATGATCCTGGTTCGAAACTGATCCCGGCTGTTGGTCCAGATCATCGACATGATGATGATTATTAGTGTCTGATTGTCTGCGTGACGTAAGACCTGCCGAAACAGCTCTCCGGTAGTTTGCTTCATCAACTTGCAACATTTCATACCTGTGATGCTGATGGTTGCCGCCATTTTCTGCAGAATTATTGTTATCATCATTGTTAACTTCTTGTTCCAATCCCACCTCATTTTTTAGCACTATTACATCGTGGTGATCACTGTGATTGCCGGGGGAATCGGTTGAAGCCGTGTTATAGGCCGCCAAATTCTGGTACAAGTCTTCAGAATATCCCTTCAGGTGCGGGTAAATATTCTGCAGCCTCATAGCAACCAAAGACTGATCCTCCTCTTGATGATGCTGATTGTGATGTTGAAATTGTTGATGCACCTCTTCTTCCCCACTATCACCCACCGGATGATGTTGATGGTGATTATCTTCCAGATGTTGTTGTTGATTATTGTTGTCTTCTAATTGTTGTTGGTGGTTGATGATGTGTTGTTGGTGGTGATAATCTTGAGGTGGTTTGGACAACTGGTAGTGCAGGTCGTAGAGACTCATACGGTGATTAATCATAGTGTTATCGTTCCCCTCAACATTTTGCAGATGTTGTTGTTCTTGATGATGCACCCTGAGATCCTCACACGCATCATCCTCATGCGGATTACGGTCCAGATTTTGGTTGGTGATGTCCTGTGGGATTTGGTGATGATGTAGTGGGATGTCGTCCTCGGTTTTGATGTGATGCACCACTTCGTGATGGTTGATTTCGTGAATGGTTGCTACCGCGCGACTATTTTCGTCGTCTTCATCGAGCAAAGACCCTGCCACCTCGACGTCTGCTGCTTGACTGTCCTCTCCAGTGGCAACGTCAGTTGACTCCGGCGCGATTTCATCGCGCTCTTGCGGAGCGTTTTCGTACTCGCCGTTTTCTTCTCCGGCACAACCTCCTCCACCTCCTTCCAGCACTGAAGGCGATGAACTTCGCACGCTACGCGGTGATTCGCTGGTCGCATTTTCGTCCGTTTTTTGACGGTCGCTGTTGTTGTGATCGTTGTCTTCAAAGTCCGATATGATTGCCATTCCTGTTGAAAAAATAAATAAAATCATCATTAAATAAATATTTATTGCAGCAACTCCTGAAGTATTTATTACAATTTTTCAGCGTTTAGATACGAACAACTAAACAAGTCGCAAAATGACTGGGAAAAGAGTAGGAAGAGAGAGTAGAAAGAGGTAGTCATTCTTGCAAAAAAAATCCCATTTGTGACCCTCCTCACCCCACCATAACTTCATAGCTGGAACCGCTCCTGATACCAATGCGGACGTTTATCATGAAAAATTTCAATTAATTATCAAGGAGTAGATTAAATACTAAATGGCGAAGGAAACAAAAAGGAGGCACAAAAGGCGTAAGACAACACAAAACAAAAAGGCGTAAGGAAACAAACAATTAAATTAGGAGGTTTATAAAAAAGGTTAGATAGAAAGCTGAAAATATACAAGTACATAAAGTATTCGAAAATTTTAATAACAAAAACACTATTCACCTCATAAACTTTGAGACCCCAAGGAGTAGAAAAACATTTGTGAACGTCTCATTGCAATTATTTTTGAAAATTTCAATTATATTATTTGTAAAATTAGAAATTTAATGGTTAAATTAGGGATATTGAAGGATACATGAAAACTGAACATGACTGATTCACAATAGTTCATCACTGGTGTTTATCATCGGGTATTAGATGCACCCCTATTGTATTTCTCAAAAACGGTAAGAGATATTTAATTTTGGAATGAGAGAGATTTACAACATACCAATATTGATTTAGATTTTTTCCATAAACTTCAAGTATCACTATAATAGCCTACATTTGTTAATGTCCACCATTACGGATGTCTTCAGTAAAATTTTTGGAATTAAAAAATCTTTATTATTTTGCACATTCGCAAGTATTTGACGGATTAATACAAATTATTTTAAACTTGTGACTTTTTTGTTTTTTTTTCGTTTCAAATTGATCACACTTATTGGTAAAAGTGGTCAGTTATATTTACAGGCCTATTTGTTCATGTGTTTTGTGATGTTTTTTCAGATGAAAATAAAAATTCATTTATACATAAATTATAACTTCCTCCTCTAGATAACCCTCTAAGATAAATTTAATTGGAAAAGATCTCGCAATTCGATTGCTGGATAAGTTCATAAATTCACTCTTATTTTTGTCAAGTTTTGTAAACACAAGCTTGCAGACTATACAAGACAGAACATCGATTTTGAATAATGACGACTATGTTTATAATCATTATTCAGAAAATGAACTTCGCAAAATAATGGCATTACATAACATGGGAAAACAATTACAAAGCTTTTTCCTTACATTACAATATTTTCCTTCAATGCCTGTTCATGTTACAATAGCTCATTAATATAAGTGTAGGCTGTCCTAGTTTTCTATTTACCATACTACAGTCTTTCATAATGAGTGGCAAGATTAGCATTCAACTATTTATTGTTATCTCTTGTTTGAAATTTGCTATTGTTTAGTTCAAAATGTACATTATTTGTTATAAGAGCTCCCTCTTATATTGGTATACACTATGTAACAAAACTCTATCACATAACCATATTGTAAAATTTTTCGCTAACACAAATTCAAAATGTTTTACAACAAAATTTTTATATGTTTATATTTATATCAATAGTCTTTTATTTTCATAACAATGGAAAACAACAACTTTGTTATAGACCTTGTTTTCAAACTTTGATGTATGAACTTGTTGCATAGTCCAGACAAACCACAAGTAGTACGGTTTTTCCTTTTGCCAATAAAGAAAATGGAGAGTATTTATACAGTGGATATCACATATGTGAAGATAATCACGATAGCAAAATTAAAAACGTGCTGTGTTATGATGGTATTCAAGATACTCCAATTTGTCATTCAGTATTCAACAGAACGAGTTTGATTTTGTGATGGTGATTATAAACGGTTATTGGATGCTCCACTGTTCAAGCACTCTAAATGAAACTTCTAGGAGCATCGCAATCACGGAATGAACATCCTATAACTAATAAACAGGTAGTTGCTGTTATCTGTGGTAGAAACTCCAACGTCGGAGAGTAAGGGATCGAAGGAGAAGGAGAAGAAGGATGAGAAGGAGGAGAAGGAGGACAAGGAGGACAAGGAGGAGAAGGAGGAGAAGGAGGAGAAGGAGGAGAAGGAGGACAAGGAGGACAAGGAGGACAAGGAGGATAAGGAGGAGAAGGAGGAAGAGATTAAAGATTATTTGATTGATTGATTTTTATTAGAATGCCAGGTCTTGAAATAGTTATTTATGTATTAAGAGCGTGAAGCACGACTTTATTGCTCGAGCCAAAACATTTACTGCGCGACGCACAGCGGAGCGCAGTAATTTTGCGAGAGCAATAAAGAAGCTTCACGCGCGAATTACATACAATATTTTTCCTACAACTGAAGTTCTGGATTCCAACACAATAAAAGCTTGTAGTTTGTAACATCAGAGACCGTGCGCGGATTTGGTTAGCGTTCGCCATTGTTGAGGTTATGTCAATTTCACGGATTCTGTGATCCACCAATGAGAAGGCACCAAAATCAAAACAGAAGCGTAAAGAAAACAGCTGGCGAGCGTAAAGTACTTTACCGCTTGCTGAGCAGTAAAGAGGTATTTTACAATTAGTTTTCAGTACGTAAAGAACTACTTTACGAGCAGTTGTAGGAAAAACCTATTTAAACGTACATTATAAAATAATAATCAGTTCACACTTGATACAAAATGAAAGTAAATTAAATTTATACATTTCAGATATTGCTATGCTAATAATACAATAAAATTGATATGAGAGTACACTTTATTACAATTGTTAATATAAGACAAAATAGAACTAGAGTGTACTAATAATCAAATAAATTAATTAAAAGAAAATAATATTCAAAATAGAAAGGTAAGAGGAGAAGGAGGAGAAAGAGGAGAAAGAGGAGAAGGAGAAGAAGGAAGAGATTAAAGAGAAGGAGGAGAAAGAGATAATTATTATTATTATTATTATTATTATTATTATTATTATTATTATTATTGTCATTATTATTGTTGTCATTATTATTATTTTATTATTATTATTATTATTTTTGTCATTATTATTATTATTCATTTAACTTACCTACAATACTCAGAGAATTTGAGAAAAAAGGAGAGTCGTTGAAATGATATAGGGAAGTTAGCAACGAGAAGAAGAATTAAAAAGGAGGAGAAGGTGGAGAAGGTGGAGAAGGAGGAGAAGGAGGAGAAGGAGGAGAAGGAGGAGAAGGAGGAGAAGGAGGAGAAGGAGGAGAAGGAGGAGAAGAAGGATAAGGAGGAGATGATGAAGAATAATAATAATTAGGAAAAGAAGGAGAAGAGTGACAACTATTATAATATTGTTTGACCTGGATGACTCAGGTCTGATTGTAGATTTCTTAGGTCGCTCCTGAACAAGTTCAGGGTCTCTGACGTAACTTAATGACGCTTTTTAGAAAACATGATAATAATTTGAAGTAACTGCATGCAAAAAAGCGTTACTTTGTAAAACCAAGTTTGTGTTTATCTATGACCAAATTTCTTAGTAGCACAAACGATGAATACATTTGCAGTGTTGTTATATATTTATGTAGTGTCATACTATACACAATTTAGATAGTACGGTATCTGTGAAGCTATTTCGAGTGAATAGTTCAGAAGTAGGGGAAAATGTGATAACTATTTTTTCCTATTTTTACTATTCACGTTACGAGGTGATAAAATTGTGATTAGATTAGTGTTTATAGTTTGTATTTTTGTATGACGTAGTGCTACAGTGTAGTAGTAGGCTACAGCTGAGTTCTAAGATAATTTCTAATCTAAATAGCCTAGTCGTGGTAGCTTTGCCTTTGCTTCAATGAATGGGAGATAGGATAGTACTAGTAATTCAGACACCAGCTTTAAATACAGTGTTTGTAGAAAAATTCAATCAGTCTTTTGGTGAACATGAAGGTGTTAGTGCTATGTTTCTAGTTTTTTGTCAAATATTTTTGTTTTTGATTATCTTAATAATTAATTTTTTGTGAGTGGTGTTTCGAAGCGGTCTTCCTTCTTTTTTGTGAGAGAAGTCTATGTCTCTAACAGCTATAGTAGATTGAAATTTTGGGGGCGCCCGTATTCTTATTTATCTTGCAATGGCGAATAGAGATATAATTTTTTTTAATAACAAGTTTAGTATTCCTTGTTTTAGTATAGTTAAGTTGATAATTTCTCAAATGCATAGTAGTTTATGCAACGATTGTATTATGACTGCCTTAAAGCAACGAGTAATGTGATCGTTTCACTCGTGTTCTAAACATCTCACGATTTGTTGCTCTACGGCAAAATTCAATCAATATGATTTTTATCTTCTACCAAGCTATCAATACATTACGTTCAATTTAACTTACCAATGAATCTTTTCTGTAATTCACATTGTAGTCGTAGTTAAAAAATTAAATTACCATTTCAAAAATATTGTACATTATCAAAGGACTCAAGCAAATTTAATAATAATTGAGAACACAAATTTTGTGTGTGAAGTTTGTTTTAAGTAATTTATCTTCATTCCGGGAGGGGAGACGGGGCTCCTGGCCCCCGTTACATACGACCTTAAAACATCTTGTATTATTTTGTTCAAATTTAATTCCCTTTTGCTATATGCATGAGCGCAATATTCGTTTCAAGTTTTTCTTGTATGTAAAAAATTAGGTGAAAAGATGGTCAGGAAAAATAAAGAGCAATTTAATTCAATGAAATTCGATTTTCCCCTCCTTCGTTCATTACTACTCTTTCTAATTTCCTTATCTCTATTCCTCCAAATTCTTCTCTTTATCTCTTCCATTACTTCCTATTCATCGTACTCCACTACTCCATAAACCTCTTCAAATTTCTAATTTCCGATTTTTCCGCAATTATTTATTGGAACTTTACTCTTGTTCTTTTAAACTTTCCCACCAGTAACAAAAATGTTTTATAGTAATTAACAATAACAATTTATTTTAATGTCAGATTAAAAGCTAATATCAGCACTTGTAGCTGCAGCAAAACTTTTACAAACGTTTGTATTGTAATTAATTTCCCAATATTGCAAAATCTTATGGATGCTTGCGCATGCGTGATTTGTGCTTGAAGTCTGTAGTTACTACCAGGGCCGTAGTCAGCTTTGTCGGGCCTCGGGCAAAATCCACTGGTCGGGCCCCCCTTCTTTTAAACCCTTATTAAAGGGTTCTTTAAACAAATTAGAGTGGTCTCCCGGTTACCGACATTTTTGGTCGCCTTATTTATATAAAGTCAAGTAGCATGGTTCGAGCATAAATTAATACATTAACGTTTTTGCCATTTTGTACTATTGAGTAAACATGAATGTTTAACTTTAATGCTTTCTAAATTACTATTGATTACCTTAGGTCTAGTCTAGAGGAATGTACAACCAAAATTTAGTTCAAAAAGCAATACATTTTCTTCGTATTTTATTGTAGCACAAAATCTATAGCAATTATAGCTCAATGTTTAGTCAAACAAATTTTAAAGCAATGAAAATCTGTTCCAATTGAAACCTGATAGTTTTTTGTATAAAAAGATTTAATAATAGAGCAAAATTAATAGAGCAAACTTCACCACAGAAACAGTAAATGAAAAAATGCAATACTATAGTGAAAATCAACCACAACATGTAAATTTTCAAAAATTCAGCACATAATGATAGGCTACAGCACATTTCCGAGCGAAAGAAATTCAATTTCTATGCCATTTTTGAACACTATAGTCACTAAATATAGGCGTTATAGGCTGGTATAGGGCTAGGCTACCGACTGATACAATAATTCTGAAGTGTACTTACTGTGTACGATACATTAACTGAAAATATTTAGATTTAATAGTACTGTATCTTACTATGTCGACTGTGTTCATCTCAATTTACATAAATCGAATGTTAAACCCTTTCAAATTATATAGTTTTATTTTTTATTAAATTAATACCAATAATTATATGATAAGGATAAAATATTACTGTAATCTGTTACGGAGGAATATTAATTTACACGTATTTATTTTTCACGTTTTCCAAGTATCTTTTTTTAAAGATAATTTTATTACTAGAATTATTTAGCCGCAATGTTTGATTATAGATGTAGCATTAAAATTCACATGAATAACAGACTGATAGGACCTGCACTGCATAAACGCATTGCAACACGTTTTGTCATATCATCATCTTTTTACGAATCAGTTCTTCAATTTTTTGTAGCTGAAAGATAATCTTTACTATGTACTTTCAAATGACCCGAGAATACCAGTCTGACTACGGCCCTGGTTACTACAGAATGTTATAAATTTCAGGTGTTAAGCTAGATAGATTATACAACATGGACCTAATCATGAACGTTCATTGTCTCCTGACTCGAGGGACTCTTGAAATGCATTTAAAATAGAAACATTTCAAGAGTCCCAGTCAAGAGACACTGATGGAACGTTCATAAATACGGGATATGTTTCACCTCGGAATTATTAAACAACACTATGAAATCTTTATTTTTGTGTCTTTTACAAAGTTTCAGAACCTTTTTTGTAGGTGGTGTACCCCCTTTCTTAGTTAACACCCCTGAAATATTTCTGAGTCCACCCTCAGGGATAAACTTTTGATCTGTTCTTGTAGTTTGTAGTCTACCTCAAAATCATCAAACAGCCCTATAACAACTGTATTTTAGTGTCTGTTACAATGTTCAAGAACCTTTTGTAAGTGGTATACCGCCTTTCTTAATTGATACCCCTGAAATATTTCCGGGTTCACCCTCAGGGATGCACTTGTGATTTGTTCTTGTAGTTTGTAGTCTACCACGAAATTATCAAACAACACTCTAAAAACTGTATTTTTGTGTTAAACAGTGCTCCAGTTAATTAACATCCCCCAAAAAAATTTTCTCGGTTCACTTCTGATGGACTAACTTGTAATTTGTACTTGCATCTTCTAGTCTACCATGGAATAGAGTCCTTATCTTGCCCCGTTTTACCGTTTTCCTGTCATTTTATAATGGAAAAGCGACTTGAAGAATTAACGCCATAGAATAATAGTCGGTCCTGCTTGGAATATGACGTCACAGTTCCACGATAACAAGTCCCGTTCGTCTCATTTGCTGCTAGGAATTGCCGTCTACAATAATAATAATAATGGTAATTGTGGTTAGCTGATAACACACTTCCTGAACTAGACCGACCACTGATAAGAGGTTCACAACTCAACTCTCTGCTTGTTTCACATATGTTGTTATTCACTGTCACAAAAATTGACTGACATTTTGTAGGGGAAAAATATTCTGGAAGAAAGAGCATGCAATAAGAAATAGAAGTTGTATAATTATACAGTCTTACAAAAGAAAAAATAAATTTCAACACTAAAACACAGGATAAATGAAAAAAGAAAAAATGAGAGTGTAAAGAGAACTGTGAAAAAGGAGGAGCAGAAAAAATGGTGAAGAGAACGGAGGAGACATGAGAGAGAGTGAGAGAATTAGCGGAGAAGTATAAAGTGTGAGAGAGAAAACTTCAGTGAAAAAAGAGAGGGGAGAGAGCTTGAACGGGGAGAGAGAGAACTAGGAAGAGAGACGGTGAAGACAGAATAGAAAAGAAGAAACAAATAATGAGAGGGGAAGGGAGTCAGAGAGAGAGAGAGAGAGAGAGAGAGAGAGAGAGAGTGAGAGAGAGAACAGACAGAAAAAGAAAGCATTGATGAAGACATAAAGAAGGAAGAGAAAGATTGGAGAAAAGAAGCGATGAAGGAAAGGCAGAGAACGATAGAGTGAGATGGAAGAGAGGATGATAGAGTGCGATGGAGATGAGGAAAAAAGAAAGAGAGAGAAAGAGAAAAATAAAAATAAAAAAGTGGAGCGTTCAAAACCAACATAGAGAGGCAAACATCGTCATAGTTCATAGCCATTATTTATTGTAGGAGGTTGTCGGTGTCGTTGTGTAAGGATGGGAGGGGGTGAATGATGGGTGGGGGGGGGGGGGGTTAAACGAAAAGATAAGGCTAGTTATAGTTGTTATAGATCACGTGTTGTTACTGATAAGGGACCAGGCCTGGCCGAACTAACGCTGTGGCTAGTTATAACGCGTCTAGTTTTTCAAACTGCACTGAAACTGAAAGAATATTCTATAAACTAACTAACCGAAGTTCCATTGCAACTATGCTGCTATGCAGAACATGACTGGTTTTGTTGAATCGCTGTATTATATTACTTGTATTCATTGATAAAATTTAACTTTCACTAATAATTCTACAAGTTATTAGCAGACTGTGTGATTTAATTGAAGCTGGGTTTCTCGAACGTGACAAGATATTTACAAAATCATGATTTATCTATTATTTCTTCTTTTTTTCTCTTTCTCCTCATTATTCTTCCTCCTCTCCTCATTCAATTCCTCACTCTCCAGACTAAGTGATTCGTCGACAGAGGACAACATGAAGATGTTTATGTAATAACTAGGGTTGCTTGATAGATACTTTAAGAGGCATTAGCTGAGGCATTGGCTGTGCGCAGGGTTTTTGGTCATAGTTGTTTTTCGAAGTTCATTGAATTGGATATTATTAAGGTATTAAAATCCTAAGTATTGCCATGATAAATTATTTTTTTCATTAAATATTTTATGGAATATGGGAGTTCAAAGTTGAAATTTTCGGTTTTTGGGGGCAATTGAACTCAACTTCAAGTTATTTTAAACATTTGATAATTTTTTTATAACTGAAAGACACCTTGGGGAAAGAATGACACCTTTTTTATTTCAATTCAACAATTATTCAGTTTTTGAAAAACTGAAATTTTTTGCATGTTTTGAAAAATTTATTTTGAGAAAACTAATTGTTTGATCAGAATGAAAAATATGTCATTTTATTCCTCAATGTGTCATTTTAAAAAAAATTATCAAAAGTTTAAAATAACTTGTAGGGGAGATCAATTGCCCCCAAAAACCGAAAAATGTTAACTTTGAACTCCCATATTTCATAAAATATTTGATGAAAAAAATAATTTATCATGGCAATAGTTAGGATTTTAATACCTTAATAATATCCAATACAATAAACTTCGAAAAAAAATTATGACCAAAAACCCTGCGCACAGCTTTAATGCCTTTGATGAGCTGCAGCAGTCCAGTAGATATTGAAAAAAACTTGTAGATGTTAGACAATTCCAGGAATTTGATAGTGGAGCATACGATACTCGATGATAATCACCATCGCACAATAAAAACATGCTGTGGAATGGTTCATGACAGATTGGAGAAGCATCAATACCACAGTTTGTGTTTGATTTCACAGTAGTGATTATTGTCGAATAATATTACTGAAGTATCTATAAGTTTTAAGAGACCTTTCGCTAGACCTACTAAAGTCCAATTTTAGAACTCGCATAGTGGAGCATCCAATACTCGATGATAATCACCATCGTCAAATCAAACAATAATAATGTGGAATTATGTAACAGATTGGGGCAGCGTAAGTGCAAACATTCCACTGCGTGTGTTTCATTTTGTGCTGGTGATTATCATTGAATCGCTACACTGTACAAGATATCACAGAGCACAGTGGAGCATCCGATACTCAATGATAATCACCATCGCACAATCAAAAACATGCTGCGGAATGTTGTGACAGATTGGAGCAGCTTGATTACCTCCATTCCAATGCATGTACTTGATTATACGATGGTAATTATCATCAAGAGGATGCTCCAATGTGCAAGCACCCGAAGATATCACAGAGCACCAATTGAACAAACCAAACACGAAGTACCATTCTACAAAACTTCTACAAAAGGTCCTCAACTTGTTCAGATGCGACCTGATACTTCTGACACCAGACCTGAGCCAGCCAGGTCATACAATATTATTATTTATTATTATTATTTTTGAATGACATTACATTACATTATATTTATAATGACAATATTATCTCCATTTTATTGGGTAAGAAGGTGACATTGGCTAATTTAGCAAAATGACACCCTTTCTATTTCTTACCGTAAATCTGACTTGTCTTATACTCCTTAACTGGAGTCTCCAGGACGTAATCTAAAAAAAAAAAAATTTGGGATATTTAGGAAGCCCTTTACTATTGATGCTGTGCACAATATGACAGCTTACTGCATTACATTTTGCACCCACACAGGCAGTCTCAACTTTTTCATCCTCTCAGGCAGCTCTTTTGGAATTACACCTGTAGCTGATAAGGAATTACACCTGTATTATCAAAGGCATAATTGTCACTCTCTCTTGCCTCCACAAGTCTTTCATTTCCTCTGCCAAAGGCAGATATTTGAGCAGTTTCTCAGCACTGTATTGCTTTATGTTGTGTGTATTTGGTATGCCTATGTCTATTAAAAATGTGGTTAGGTTTTGTTTGTCAATTAATATGATATCTGGTCTATTGTTGGCTATTGTTTTGTCTGTGAGTACTGATCTATTCCAATACCACTTGTGAGTTGCATTCTCCAAAACTGCACTGGGAGTGTATTGATAGTATGGAACAGAATAGGACAACAGGCTGTGTAGACATGCCAGACTCTGATGTACAACCCTTGCCACCTGGTTGTGCCTATGGAGATAGTTCGTTGCTACCAATGCCTGACATGCGCTTGTCCATGGCCTCCTCTAACAAGGCCGCGGCCATCGATGTGGCAACTCCGCAATCCCCTCCACTCGCCGGCCTACTCGCCACACTCTCCAAAAACTCTTCAAATGCATGTAATGTTTACACTTCTCAACAATTTCTATATATATGATCATCCCAATTTGTTTTAATTCCTAAGGAGCACTGCATTATAAATGCTTTCTGCCCATACAGCACATAAACATTACAATAATGTAACAATGATACCTTGTAACGTTACATATTTACGTAATATTAACATTGTTAAATGGTCTAATAATCGGGTAAGGTGAGGTTTCATAGTAGCGTGAATGTCATGTTACATAACAGAAACATAATGTTACTTGAAACAATTTTGTAATGCTATGTAAAACGGTTCAGTAGCATTACAAAAACGTAACATTGAACAATTTTTGCATTTTGTAAAATATTTTAATTGACTATTTAATTGAATCATGAGCATGCACACAAAGCTTATTCTGCTCATGTCACGCATGCTCATGATTCCATTAACGGTCTGTGAAAATGTTGTACAATATGCAAAATTACTCTATTTAAAATCTTTCCATTAAACTGGCACTGTATCTCAATTAAGTAATAAGTTTTATTACGTTATCAGGATGAGTACACTTTCGTTCTTTAAAAGACGCTTTGTCAGCTGACAAAGGAGAAAAAGTGCAATCCAGATAATGTGAATAACATTTATTACTTAATTTACATAAAAAGGCTGTTTATTTGTTTATGTGATTTCTTGTAATCTTTACAGAAATTAATTAAAGTTCATAATTGACTCCATTTGCACAATTTACTTTTGTGAAAAATCGGATTATCACTCTCTTCATGAACAAGTGTGCTGCTAGGGATTATTCCACTATTAATATGGGTTTCGACACTCAAATCATTACTAATCCTTATGCTAAAACTAACTTTTGGAATCTTCCTTATATCCAATTTGTACACTAGACAGCTGGTTTCAGTTTTGAAAGAGGAGCAACTTGTACCTATAATTTGAGTTTTAAGGCTTGAGAAAAAGAAGTAAAACCCTTGATGTTATCTTCCTCCTCTTGTCGTTTCACTGCTTCCTCTTCTTTATTCTTTGATCTTCTGTCTTGATCTTCTCTTCGTTTTTCAGGATCGGTACATTCTAAAGTTGAAGCGTTTTTGCTTAGATATGCAGGCAAGTTGGGAAATAGTTTTGGAACAGCGCTAGGACTTAAAGAGAGGTTTATCTCGTTTGAATTGACACAATTCACCGTTGCTGTTTCTAAAGTTCTCTATCCAAATTAATTCGGTTTCATGAAAGTGTTTTATACAAAGATACGCACGTTGGGGAGGAGTCCAATTAGAACGAGGTATAGCACGTATCCACTCACTCACTATGGCGCTTTTCATCTTTTGGAAAACCAAACACTTGGACGTAGCCCTCTCTTTTTACCGCTCTTTGGTAATTGCTGCTGCACCCTGGAGCAACATACTTGTCTGGCATTATTGCAGTAGTCAAATCCACCGAAAATCCATCCTAACAAGCATTTAAATGTTAGCACTGCATGGAAGTTCCATATGAACTAGTACTACAGCGGCTGGCTTGATAGGCCGGGACTGCGGCATTGCCACATTTCCCTCGCCGCGGCCTTGTTAGAGGAGGCCATGGCTTGTCACATGTTGGATGGTCTCAGATGCCTGGTGACATCTTCGGCATGTTATTATTATTATTATTATTATATCGATTGTCTCTAATGGGTCTTGAGGCATTTGAATTGCATAAAAAATGGAGTACTGACAATATAGACAACTAATTCCCTATTATTTTTTGTTGAATATCTAATCGTCTAATATAATGTACAATGGAAATCAAGATGAAACCCCTAATCACACAGATTACAATGATTCAATGTATCTAAAAGTATGACTCAAAAATGCATTCATAAATTTAATATCATGATCTATCAGTGTCATCCATTTTGACGACCGTGCAAAAAACAGTCCATTCCGCGACCGTCTATCAGATGAAGGGCTCTATTGTTCAGAAGAACAATAAGAGGAGTGGCAAATCCTATCAATAAGTACTCCCTAGAAATGTCATCCATGGTAGTACTTTTATAACTATGGTTATTTACTGAAATACTGAAAGAATTATTATTATTATTATTATTATTATTATTATTATTATTATTATTATTATTATTATTATTATTATTATTATTATTATTATTATTATTATTATTATTATTATTATTATAATATCGATTGTCTCTAATGGGTCTTGAGGCATTTGAATTGCATAAAAAATGGAGTACTGACAATATAGACAACTAATTCCCTATTATTTTTTGTTGAATATCTAATCGTCTAATATAATGTACAATGGAAATCAAGATGAAACCCCTATTCTCACAGATAACAACGATTCAATGTATCTAAAAGTATGACGCAAAAATGCATTCATAAATTTAATATCATGATCTAGCACTGGTCATGATGATGTCTCCTTGAGGGTTTTGAAGCATTGTAAAAGTGCAATCGCCCAGCCACTAGCTTGCATCATCAACTCTATGCTCGAGAGTGGGGAATTCCCAGACATTTTGAAAATAGCTAAAGTACTTCCACTTTTCAAAGAAGGTAGTAAATTTGACATAAATAATTATAGGCCTATTTCAATCTTGACAGCTTTTTCAAAGATATTTGAACCCATCTTACTCATTAGACTGGTAAGTTATCTTACTGAACACAATCTAGTTTCACCTAATCAACATGGTTTTGTGAAACAGAAGTCAACTAGTACAGCCCTAATTGAATTTTTTGAAAGGTTAATAAGAAATATTGAAGATGGTAACTATACTACTGGAGTTACGCTTGACCTTTCTAAGGCTTTTGATTGTGTGGACCATAGCTTGCTGTTGAAAAAATTAGTCAGCCTTGGCATAGGTGGTAGGGCAAATGATCTCATAAAGTCATACTTGTCTGATCGATATCAATATGTTTCAATTCAGGGTGATAGTGGACAAACAGTTTCAACTCGGGTTAAAATAACGGCAGTAGCATCTATTTTAGGACCACTTCTTTTTATACTATAAATAGATGATATTTCGTCTCTTGATTTTTGCAGACAAGGACTTAGAAGACCTGGAAATTGATTGTAATCTGGAATGCAACGGAGTTGTTCAGTTTTTCAACTCGCTTTCCCTGACAGTTAATTCAAAAAAATGTAGTCTTATAAATTTTAGTCTTAGACATAATACTATTGAGCCTCAATTGTATATAGGAAATTGTCATATAAAAAATGCAGATTCTGTCAAATTGCTTGGTCTGCAGTTGGATTCCAAATTTGTGTGGGACGAGCACGTAGATGTATTAATCAATAAAGTAGGTAAAAGTATTTTTGTAATAAGAAATATGGTAAAATTTGTACCATTGTCAGTCTCAAGAATGGTATACTTCGCACTATTTTACTCTCACATGGCTTATGGTATTGAGTTGTGGGGGAGCACTGCGGACTTGCACTTTCAAAAAATATTTAAACTGCAAAAAAGAGCTATCCGCTATTTGGCAGGGCTTAAGTATAGTGAGTCATGTAGAGAGGCCTTTGTAAGATTGAATATTTTGACTCTGCCATCAATTTATATTTATAAACTATTAATTTTTACCCACAATCATATCTCAGAACTGGCCACAAATGCTGACAGACACAACCATAATACTAGAGGTAAAAATAAACTAGCTTTGAGACAACATAGGTTGCAACTGTATGAGAAAATACCTTTTTACATTGGAGCAAAGTTTTACAATAGATTACCTACTGAGCTGCAGTCCCTGTCAAATATGAACATATTTAAAAGCAGATTGTACAAATTCCTTGCCGCAAAAGCATATTATAGTGTGAAAGATTTTCCATAGTTTAGAGTAATATCTAGTCATAAGATTTCAGTGCCCTCTGCCCTGCTCTACTTTTAAAAACAAATTTTTGTACCTGCTCTCTTCATGTTCTGTTCGTGTTTATTTTCTCTGTGTTTTCAATGATTTAAAAAAAACCTATGACGATATTCAACTGTTTATTGTACTGTATGCTGTGTTGAATAAATAAATTATCTTATCTTATCGGTGTCATCCATTCCGCGACCGTCTATCAGATGAAGGGCTCTATTGTTCAGAAGAACAATAAGAGGAGTGGCAAATCCTATCAATAAGTACTCCCTAGAAATGTCATCCATGGTAGTACTTTTATAACTATGGTTATTTACTGAAAGAATTGGAGTGGAATTCGTACTGAGGTTAGAAAGATAGAGGCTGTCAAATAGGAAATTTGAAGAGATTAGCAAACGGTTGTCTGGAAACACAAATGGCTCCCTAGCAACGAATTACGTCATCACTAACAGCGTCTATTCAGTCCCTTTCGGGAGGACACCAACAATAGAGCCCTTCATCTGGTAGACGGTCGCGAAATGGACTGTTTTTTGCACGGTCGTCAAATGGACGAAACGATCAATCATATAATTTTAAAGCATGGATTCAAAAGAAAAAAATGATTTTAAAAGTTTACAGAACAACAATAATCGTTATGATCCCCTTCCCAAACCCGATGAAGCTAACTAGAGTTTTAATCATAAAACTCAATTCAATGGAAATTAATAATTAATGATACATTTTTTTGATAAAGTTAATTAATAGCGTTTAAGTGCAAAAAAACCATTAAATTATTTTTGTGGATATAAATGTTTAGTGTAAATTGACCTCAATGTTTTAGACAATATTTGAGAAGAGAGTGGTTTTGAACTTTGTTGCATCTTCATTTCATTGTTTTTCTGTCTATTAATAATAAAATTAAATTAAATGAGAGTTTATAAAATCTGATGCTCTGAATACTATTAATTGAGAAGTAAAGTATTTGTTTATAAACTAGCTATTAATCTCTAGTAATCCCAAACAATGACAACTAGCTAACTCCTGA
The DNA here is from genome assembly GCA_948455865.1 of Conomelus anceps. NCBI lineage: Eukaryota > Metazoa > Arthropoda > Insecta > Hemiptera > Delphacidae > Conomelus > Conomelus anceps. The sequence continues at coordinate 50,770,162 of OX418216.1, forward strand.
ATAGATTCCAAACTATTCTTATTTACAACAAAAATCTAAACTTGTTTAAAAAAACGAAAATTCCCCCAAGGAGAATGAATTCTCATCAAACAATGGATCTGATCATTCACGTCATTGCAGTAGAATAACAAGCAACAGTCTGATCGATCTGCTACTCTCTCTTCCACACTGTCTCACTCACTCTCTCGCTCTTTCTGTTTCTCTCTCATTCTCTCTCTTCTCTTATCATTTAAATCATGGTGCTGTTATCTTTCACTTATTCACATCTCTCTAAATCTTATTCACTTACTCTGTCTAACTCTTTTTTTATACGGAACTAATAGGTACTCTGTCTATCCATTTAATTTATTTCATTATTTTATTTTTACATGGATCTTCTACAGTGTAAATGATATACAATTTATTTTCATTTTAATTTATATCTATTTTTATTTTCTACAATTGTAATTTATTCTAATTTTGTTTTCTAATTATGTGCGATGGGTCTGTCAAGACCTAGTACAGACAATAAATAATAATCAATCAATCACTCTTTTACTAATTTTTCCTTCTTCTCACACAGACCAATCCAGTACACTGTTAAACAAAGATGTCTATTTCCATGGATCAATTTATAAAAAATAAATAAAATGCGTTGACAGCATTTTTCAAACCATTCATAAGCCGCGTCTCCACCAACCGAACATGCTCGGCGAACAGTGTTCGCTGGAATCAGCTGATGTCACCGAACATTTTTTGGAGTTGGTTTGGTGTGGACGCCTTCTCGAACATTATGATCGGTGTGGTGGGGTTAGTAGCGTCAACCGTCAATGTTCGCTCACAGACCCAACATTTCAATTATTGAACTCACGAACATGTTTGTTGACCCATATGTTTAAAGTTTGACCATTTTTGGTATTCGCCAACAATGTTCGGCAGACATGTTCGTTGACGCGGCTATACAGAAGAAAGTTTGTACATTGACGTAGATGAAACTTCACAAAAAATTATATTGAAGGATATTACATTTTTGAATGAATAGTGTAGCAGTTTGAATGAAAGATTCAGAATACAGAAGCCTAAACGTTTAAGATAAAAAATTAATTATAAAATAAATAGAGTAATAGATTAAACGAGAGGTTCATAATTCACTACTCAAATTTTAAAAAACAGAGTTCTAAGACTTCCAAGTTGAGGATACCAGATCCTGCTTGTTCCGTTATTAGAGAACGTTTTCAAGTGATAAGATTATGATAATTGCTTCATCGAGTTGGAAATTCCAATAAATTACCCTAGAATAAGTCAATTGAAAGGTTTAGAATATAATATACTCAACCCTCAATATTAGGGAATAGAAAAACCTTCCACAGATAAAAATAAGAACTTATATCGTTGAAGATGCACTCATTTTGTTTGTAAAGTTGAATATTAAGTTATTCAAATATTCCAAACTTCAAGGTTTTGAAAAAACATTTGAATTGAGAACGTCTCATTACAATTATTTCAAAATTGAAAATATTTGACAAGGTGAAGATTTAATACTTTATATTCGAATTAAGAGGTTCATAGATTAGAAGCTTTATAACACAGATTTATAGAAATAAGTTTCATAGAACTTCATAGTTTGTAAGGCTTCAAAGAAAGCTTCATTAAACTATTTAGCAGTTGAATAATAATAATAAACAAATTCTACTTCATGGGTCTCAAACCTCAAGGAAAAACCTTAGAAAAAACCTTCTTGACTTAATGAGAACGTCTCACAGCAATAATTCCAAGGTTTCAATGGTTTGTCATTATTTGATAAGGAGATCAACTGCTACAGGGTTATTTTAGAGGTTCATAAAACGGTTTTTTAAATTTAAAATTAAGACATTTGAGAGGGGATTTAATTCATGAGAAGATTTGATTAACCCAATAGAAAGCTAAAAATGGCAAGAACATTGAATTATTTTAAACAATGCAGCATTCAATTAACTAAAATAAAATCTACCTCATGCATTTGAAATGCACCAAAAGAGCTTCAACATTTACTAAAAAAATTGCCCGATTTCATCAGGGTAAGTAACTGAGTCTACCAAACATTGATAAGAATTTACTTATTTAGACGATAATTAACTTTTATTGTCTATTGAAATAATAATGAGAATTATTTGAAAATTATTGGCTCACAAGCAGAGAAAGGGCACACTAAAGCTGGCATGTTTCTTGACCTTTTCAAACGCTTCAAGTCCATTCTTTTAAGTTTTCTCTGTTCTAATTGGTTGTTTTTAGTTGTTTTTTAACGATCAACCACGTCATCAGCCAACAGCCGTCGAGCTTTTATTTTATTTTAGGTTGAAAATGAGAACAAAATGAATAGTTTGTGTCAGAAGCAGTGGATGGATGATTAATAATTAATGGAAGGCTTTCAAATACATAACATTTGACCCTCACCAACGGGTATAAATCATTTGAATTAATACAGAGGACGTTGAAGTGGTAAAAATTAAAATAAAATGCTTTATTATTAGAATTGGGAGGAATGTTGATGTAAGATGTAATTAAGATGAATTGTATTTGATTTAATTTAATTAATGTGCTGTATTTGAGAATTTATGGTGGGTTTAAGATTTAAAACCAGAAACGTTGTTGAAAATTGAGTATAAAACTTAAAAAAGTCTGTGAATAAATATTCAAAACTGGTATAAATCATTTGACTTAACACAGAGGACTTTGGAGTGGAAAAAATTAAAAATTGTCTAATAATTTGTTTTTAAAAATGGGAGGAATGCTAATGTAATTTAAATGATGAAATGAGTTTTATTTACAGTATTTAAAAATGATTTGAAACCAGGAACGTTGTTAAAAATTGAAAAAATTCGAATAAATGTTCAAAACTGGTATAAATCATTCGAATTAATACAGAGAATGTATTTAATAAAATAGGACTTGCAATTTTGTGTTTGGTTAATATTTTAAGTATATTATTTTATTTTTTATTCATATATTTTCCAACATATTGACAGCAATTTGTCTTAACGAAACCGAGGAAAAGAGCCACGGAGAATGAAAGAAAAAGTAAAATAAAATGCTTTGTTATTGGAAATCGGAAGAATTTTGATGCAATTAAGATGATGGAATGAGTTTATTTTATAGTATTCGGAAATTTATTGTGGATTTGAGACTTGAAACCAGAAACTTTGTTGAAAATGAAGCATTTTACACTTGAAAAAACTCTGAGTTTCCGAATTAAGAAACCTGTAAGTAAAGAGAAATTTACATAAAAATGCTTTTTTATTAGAAATGGAAGAAATATTAAGTAATTTGAATAATGGATGAGTTTAAAACTGTTTAATTCACAGTATTTGAAATTTTATTGACTTGAAACTAGATTTCTAGTTTAAAAATAAGTATTAAGCTTAAAAAAACTCGTACGTATTCAAAATTGGTATAAATCATTAGAATTAAGACATTGAATGGAACAAGATTTAAAATCAAATGCTTTATAACTAGAAATGGGAGGAATGTTGATGAAATAAGTTGAAATAAATTAAAATGATGAGATAAGATTTATTTACAGTATACGAAAATTTATTGCGGGTTTGAGACTTGAAACCAGTAACTTTGTTAAAAATTGATTATTAAGGTTTAAAAAAAATGTTAATGAATATTCAAAACTGGTATAAAACTTCTTTTTTTTTTTGAGGATGAAGCCCACATAGGTCTTAGACCTGTGCGTGGGTAAATGAGTTGGATGATAGTGATTGATGAGTTGAATTGATACAGAGAACGCTGGAGTGAAAAAAACTAAGATAAGATGATTTTTTATTCGAGTTGGAAGGAAAGGTGATACAATTTCGATGTTGGAACGAATTTTAAATATAATATTTCAAAGTTAATAGATTCTTCATACCACAACAAAAATGAAAAATGTAAAATACAGTATTTTACAATACAAAATTCATAAACACTATGGAATTTACTTTATCTCAATTTGGATTATTTAACTACACAACTCAACGACTTGCCATGTTTTGAAACAGGCGATTTTTTTATTTCATATACTGTATCAAGTTACAATGTAGGGCAATAACAAAGCATTGAACAGAACATAATATAACATTTAAAATTGAGAGCATACACGATAAATTAAATTATTATTGATTCATTACAATATTATTAATAGAATATTGTTTTTACCATGGCAATTGCTACAAAAAAAATCCCTCAGCTGTACCTCTACATGAAAATTCCCTGTTTAATGACCCGAATGTCTTTTTCATTAATTTATGTCAATAAAGGCATTTCTAACCTATTTATTTATTTGGTTTCTTAAATTTCCTACATAATTCAAGCACTGCAGAACAATGCCATTAAGTGTGAGCAAAGAAATTATCTTCAAAAACTATTTTAACGAGATATTAACATAGCAATATCTAATTAATATCAATGTGTTCCTCGAAAAAGAATTACGTTGAATATCCGTTGAAATTGGTATAAATCAGTCAAATTCATTTGATAAATATCATATTCTGTTATTCAAACGGGCAAATATGCTCCCAAACATTTTTTATTAGTTTCTAATACTGTGAAAAAGTTTGTAATTCTATTTCAACTTTCAGGATTGTCAAGAGAACAATAGATAGTACAATATACATTACAGTCAAAATTTGTGAAGAGAATAGTTTTGAACTTTGACTGCTGCATCTTCACTTCATTGTTATTCCATCTATGAATAAATAAATGAATTTACAATAGGAGCTATAGTCGTGGATACAATAGATAAACTGTAGATACTCCAACCAAGGAAGAAGAAAATGTCAAAAAACATAGAATGAAAAAATAGACAAGACAGAACTTCTCTAAAGTGTTTAATTTAATTTTGTTTTAATATGTATTAGGGAATAATTTGTCTGCAGGAATAGTATGGATCGTGAGAACTAAATTGGATAATAACTAAAACAAAAAATAATACAAAATTATTTAGAAATTGAGTTGATAAATAGTTCATACAGTTTATCAGTTATTTAATGAGTGGCCATACAATTTTATTTGAAAAAATATAATTTTTTCATGAATAATCCACCCTGGCTATAAGTACCTATATCAGCTGAAAATGCATCTATGAATAATAATCACTATTACGGGTGAGGAATAATGTAAGCTAATTTTTTGCAATGAACTTTGCTTCTTTCTGAACCGAGTAATGCTGATAAATTCAAATGAGAAAAACAGTTTATTTTAAAGACTTTACTGGAATAAGCACATGATATATGTACTATAATTTTGAAATTGTGAATTGTATAGTGATATAATATGCGTTTGACACATAGGCTAACTTGGGTTGGCCAGTTCTACTTTACCTGTAGGACTGTATTTAAATTTAATAGATAAATAGACTTTTTTGTTCTACACCATCTGTGGGACTGTATTTTATTTCAATAATTGGTATTTTTAATAGATATGACTGTATTGCATTTCAATGGATCAGACCAACTAAAAGCTGTATTAATTATTCAAAAACCTTACAACAATATCGAATTTAGCTATTTTTTAAATTTAATCTATAAAATTTTTTTTATTCAGAGGATGAAGCCCACATAGGTCTGAGACCTGTGTGTGGGTAATGCATTGGATGATGGTGAGTTAAAGAGATGGTGAGATAAATCCTTATTTGTCCAAGAATGTCCAATTATTGCTTTATTACTTGTAAATGAAATTGATCTTCAATATTCTAATTTTTATGTTATGTATATTTCTCTATTGCAATAAACATTCATTTTACGGCATTATTATAAACGTATTATTTATTTATATTATATTTAATTCTCATATTGAAAACATAGTATGAAATTAACCTCACATATTTAACGTAGGGTTGAGATCAAGATTAATAATTAAATTAGGATTAATCAAATTCAACATTTGATATTTGTTTTTCTTTGAAGGAGACAGCTTTATAAGAGGGGATTCTTAGTGGTCGCAACGGCGACTGCAGTGGCTCTATCTAATAAGGGCCTAAGGATTAATTTAAATCCTAAATTTTTTAACTTAGTGTTTGATAATCCATGAGGATCTGCGAGAAAAATAGTTGGATTTTTTACTTTTCATCTGACATGTAGAACAATAATTGAGTGAATAAGAAATTAAATTTTTCTTACATGGGGCGTAACATATGTTTTTGGGCTGGAGCCCATCATCAGTGCCTTATCAGAATTAAAATTATAATTAACTTAAAATTATTCTTCTGCATGTCAGTCGAAAAGTGGAAAAAATTAACTAAATTTTATAATTTTATTTTATTTTGAAAGCTCCACCACATTAGAATTCCGAAGGGAATACATCATAACCATAACTCTTTGAATAATACTTTTCCAATGAGCATCTGTGATTTGCGCCTAGTTTTAGAAAAAAAAAACCAGCAGAAAAAAAGCAGAGTCGAACCCAGGATACCAGACATCGGTGCACATTAGCTGTGACAATAATTCAGGGACCAGACCAGGCCAGACGTCGGTCTACTTATATTACTCGGGCGCACGCAAAGCCTTCTGGGATTTCTGGAAAAGGGAGTCGTAAATCGTAGAAACGCCCCTCTTGGTCCTCAGGGGATTTTTAATTGGCTCATTATTTAGGTCATTGATGTATATGGGATGACACGCGCCAGAAACCGAAGTAAAAACAAAAAAAGAGATGAAAACGAAGTAGGCCTATTAACTACAAAAAAATAGTTGAAAACGAATTACTGTAGTTCTCTGAACAAATCTCACACCCAAGAATAAGGGTGCTTGCACAGAGGAACATACTCGTTGTACAAAATGATTTTTTTTTTAGATTACGTCTTGATACGTCCAGTTAAGGAGTATAAGACAAGTCAGATCAACAATATTATACACTAGATACCATAATTACTTCAATTAGTTGAGGTGAGGCTTAATTTTGATGTGAAAGGAACTCTTGTACACTATAAAAAGCTTTATCAACTAAATATTTCTTCAATTGTTTTTTAAATATTTCTATATTTTCAAGACTCTTCAAAAACTGCGGTAGCTTGTTGTAGAATTTCCTACCAATATAACTAGGTTTTTGTTTGAATAAGCTACTATTGTGACTCACCAAGTGATAATCTCCTCGGCTTCTTGTATTATAATCATGTACATCAAGATTTTGGTTAATATCATTCGTTTTTACATATAAAGTAGCTTCATACACATATAAGCAGGGTACAGTTAGGAGACCAAGTCTCTTGAACAACGGCCTACATGAATCTAATCTATTTACTCTTTCTATACACCTAACCGCTTTCTTTTGGATCTTAAACACCCTATCAAGATTTTTTTTTGATGAATTACCCCATACTAAGATAGCATACCTAATATGTGACAGTAAGAGCCCATGGTAAGCTGTAAAAAGTAACTTTTTGTCCTTCAATCTAGCGAGCTGTCGCAGGACAAATACCCCAGATGAAATTTTACTACATATTTTCTCAATGTATGGAGTCCAGGTCAATCGTCTATCCAACATAACTCCCAGAAATGCAATTTTTTCTTCCTGGTCTAATTGATTATCGTTTACAAACACGTTTATAGCCCTATCTTCATTTAAATTATGTTTGTTTTTGAACTGAAGGTATTGGCATTTTTTACTATTTATAGTTAATTTCTATTTATAGATAAACACGATGGCAAAATTAAAAGCAGTCATCAGTCCTAACCCTTGATTCAATTCGCATAGTCTATTTTATTTCTCACCATTGGAAGAATGCCACCTTACAAATATATGCCATTAAAAAACATAAATTCATTATTTTCTACTTTAATGTCAATTAATGCAAACAATTTAATGAACTTGTGACCTTTAACTTTCAACCAGTCTCAAGGACAAATAGGACAAAACTGTCTGCCAACAATGTCTAAAAATTTCTCATCAAATTTATTTCTGTAATTAACTTTTATTTCTAATTATCGGCCTCCTTCTCTACACCATTCACTTACTTTCTTTCAAAGTAATTCTTTCTCTTATCTTCCACATTCTTCAACTCGTCTCTTCATGATTGTCTCTTTCTATTTTGTCTGTTTGTCTTTCTTTTTTTTCGGTTTTTCTTTTTTTTTATTGTCTTTATAGACAATCACAGCCTTATAAGTGATAGAGAATAGCGTATAAATAGAACACAGCTAGGAGTTCCAACATGCTATACATTTTAATGAAAAAGGCACCCGAAATGAAAATAAATTATATAAAACAAACTTTTACAAACAAAAATTTAAGTTATTAATTAAATTGCTTGAGCTCTTCAAAAATAATTACCGATATTCCTAGAATCTTGTGTCATTTGATCGTTGAATTTGTCAAATTATCTACTAAACTATACTTAAACAAGAAATACCACACTTTTCACACCTTTCTTTTTTCCCTGTTTTTAATATTTTGATATTCTATTTAATTCATATTGGGGGACTTTCTTAGTAATGGCGAAGGTGCTGATATTGTGGAAGGTATCCATAATGAATAATAAAACGAAATTGCCACAACAACATTTATTAAACTTCGAGAAACTAGTTTCGGTTGTTACACCATTATCAATCTCAATCAAACTCTGATTGAGTTGTCCTGTTGTTGTCATGGAGACTCATCTTCAAAGGCAAAAATTGACTGCAATTCGTTGATTTACAATAAAAACTTATATATTTATTTTTATTTTTTGTGTTTCTCTGACTGTACACTACACACTTCTGATTGAGGTTGAGTGTAACAACCGAAACTAGTTTCTCGAAGTTTTAATAAATGTGTTGTGACAATTTCGTCTTATTATTCATTATATTGGGGGGACCTTTGGTGAGAATTTTTCATGTATTGAATATTTCTATTTCTGAATATTTATTCCGAATATTTATTTATTTATTTCTGAATATTTATATTAACTTTTTATTGTAAATTCAACGACTCGCAGTCAATTTCAATTGTGAATAAATAACATTTCTACTCACTTTTGGTCAAACGTTTTCGAGTCATGGAGACTCATCTTCAAAGGCAAAAATTGACTGCAATTCGTTGATTTACAATAAAAACTTATATATTTATTTTTTGTGTTTCTCTGACTGTACACTACACCCTTCAGAACCCCTAGAATCCTTACTTCATATACGAAGATTACATTCTTCAGATTCTTCAAATAATGCAATATTTACTGCAATAAATAATACAGTAATTTAATAATACTGCAATAAATAAATAATTTACTTCAATAATTTAATATGTTTTTTGCCCCTAGAACCCTTTCTGAACTTAGTAATTACATCTGTCATAGGCTAACATTCGTCATATTCTTCAATGCAATATTTCCTCAAGATGATTGTATTAAATAATGCAATAATTCACTAATGTCATAAATAATTAAAATAAATAATGAATTCATTTCCCTCCCAAAGAATATAGTACAAAACATTAGAAAATAAACTTGTAAATTAAGCTGAGCACGGTTACCAAGCCCCACGTGTAGCCAGCATACTCCAAAAAAACACTAATACAACGAAAGAGAAAATTGTGAAGAGAGTAGTTTTGTAGTTTGTTTGTTTTGTTTTCATTTCATAGTTATTCTGTCTATGAATAAATGAAAAAGAGTCTAGTTTCAACAGATATTTACAATTTAAATCGAAGGCACTGACTGTAAATAAACAATTTAGGAGGCTGATGAAGCTTCTCTTTAGAAGTGAAATGCATCCCTCTAGTATCTCCAGTATAATTGAGTGAAAATCACATATTAAATAGAAATACAGTTTTGATATTGAATTAAACAATTTGCTTCAATAATATCAAAATAACGCACCCCAAATTGGGTGATGCAAAAAATTTCACATGATACTTTTTTTTTCTCAACTTTTATATTTGCTTCACAATTTAAAATGAATCCAATTTTCATTTTTTTTTTTTTTTTTTGAAAGCTACTAATTTACACTAAGGGCCATATTTTTTATGAACGTGCCTTACGTTCATCTATGAACGACTTGGAAAGGCTCTATTACATTGAACTTGGTCACAAGCTAACCTAAAATTGAGTCATAATATCAGACACTGACAAACATAAAATATGATGTAGGAGATCCATCTTGTTTCTTGTATAGAATTTGTTGCAGTCATTGCATTTCAATTTGTAAATTCCAGATCTATTGTATTATTTTGTTCTGAGGTGTCTGAGAATGCAGGTGTTTTTTGAGCGAGTTAGTTGTTCTGTAAGCTACTTTATATTTGTTTTTCCTGAATGATGCTGCTATTTCGTGAGTTTTGTTGTTGAGGTATGTAAGTGTGATGAATGTATGGGAGTTGTCATCCTGTTTGTTGCTGGTGTGGGTGATTGGTTTTGCTGTTATTCTGTAGTAGTTTGTCTATTAGTGTGTGTTCGTAACCATTCTGTTGTGCAATGCATTTTATAGTAATCAATTCTTTGCTGTAATCTTCTTGTGTCATAGGAATTTTTGTTAGCTGATGGAGCATGTGGTTGAAGGCGGCGTGTTTATGTTGGGTTGGGTGATTCGATGTGTTATGTATTACTGTATCAGTTGTTTTGGGCTTCCTGTGAATTTTAAATGTTTTGAATGAATGTTACTGTGTTGTTATAGTGATGTCCAAGAAGTTGAAACTGTATTTGTGTTCAAGTTCTAAGGTGAATATTAAATTGGGATGGATCTTATTGAGATTGGTGTGGAATATTTCAGTTTGTCTTTTATTGCCTTTGCAGAGAATTAGAATGCCATCAACATAATTATACATTTATCACTCTTACTTACCTCAACAACAAAACTCACAAAATAGCAGCATCATTCAGGAAACTCAAGTATAAAATAGCTTACAGAACAACTAACTCACTCAACACCTGTATTCTCAGACAACACCTCAGAACAAATACAATAGATCTGGAATTTACAAATTGAAATGCAACAAATTCTATATAGGACAAACTGGCAGGACATTCACCATTAGATTCAAAGAACACACAAGAGCAATCTCACATCCAAACACACATTCCACTTTTGCTGAACACATCATTTCAACATGGCACAGTTATACAGACATTGACACTAATTTAGACACACTTCACTCACAAAAGCCAGAAACTCAATGTTTTAGAACAATATGAGATTTACAAACACACAAAGCAACCTGACAACATTTTAAATGATCAACTCCACTTCTTATTCTCACATACCCTTCTTGACAAAATAATCCCAATTTCAAACCTCCTGCCTACTCATCCCATCCACCTCTCCACCATTCAACATCCATAACCCTCAAACTCATACCTTAAATCAGTGATCAGTGTACTGTGGGTCGTCTGACGATGCTCTTGTCAACAGAGTGAAACGGCCGTCACGCCATAACGTGAGTCATAATTTCCACTTAAAAGTGTTTTTTAATTTTTTAACATAGATGAAAAGATACTGTACTGTATGAAAATTTACAGTTACTGTTACATAATCATTACCACAGAAATATCTTTTAGATTATTATTTACTGTTTTCGAATTTGAAAAAATAATGGGATTTTGATGTAGTGTAGAGCGATATCTGCCAGCAGACCAAAGGTTTCTTCATCATAAGTGAGAAGAAAAATGTATAGGTTAGAATTTGATTTATATAAAGGAAGCAAAAATAGGTTCAATAAGTCAAATATACCGTGAATTACATTGCAATGGTGCAAAAATGTAATATGATGATTTTATTTTTATGAGCCCATGCTATACTTAAAAATGATGCCAAAATATGATAGAACACTACAATCTAAGAACGGCTTCAAGTCAGCTCTGTACCTATCCTGGCTAAGAACGGATTTGAGATACCGATTTTAAGAACGACTTGACTTTTAAGTTAAGAAGATCTTCAAGTAAGGTACATAAATACGAACTTAAGTTGAAGCATTGCTTATACTGGGTCACTGGGTGAGTTTATGAGCTGTAAAGGGAGGTTATAAGCCGTCCCTGCAGTTCCCGCCAGTTGTCCCTGCAACATTTATGTAGTCTAAATTCTTATATTGATGTTAATTAGAGTCGTTTAATGTAAATTATTAATGTTAAATTATTTATCAGGAGTCAGATCTTTGTTGAGGGAGCTGGGTTGGCCTTTAGTGTTACAGCTGCTCGCTGGCTTGTCACGTTATGAAACTGTGTTAAACTAGTGTTAATAATACGTATTGCTGCTAAGTATGACTTTTTTCCAAGTCGTGCTTTTTGATAAGAAATAATGTTCATAAATACGGCCCTACGTGTTTTATGTGTTTCTTAAAACTGTCCAAAGGCTTCACCAAACGATTTAGGGGCATGAAAAGGGAAAAGGGCTCACATAATAACTGTCCAGCACAGAAGGGTGTCTAAAATCTAACGTTATTGATGATGTTTTTTCTCTCTGTCTTGGAAGGGTGAGAAAACATTTTCCAAATCTTATCGGGTGTTTGACGAGTTGACCTTTGGGGTTTATCTGATCGGGACTCTTGTTTCAGAAAGACGATTTCATTTCCAATTGAAAAGATAACGAGATATTAATCATATCCGAAGAAATAAGGGTAATTATTTGAATTGAATTCAGTGATTAACACAAATGTAGTTAAAGCTATTCGTCACTTAGTTTTGTCTCCAAGTAAGAGGAGCTTTAAGGAAATTCAATTTTTCACAAGTTTTGTTACAGTACTGTTCAACTTCAACAGTAGCGGATCCAGGGGGCTGCTAGGGGCTCAAGCCCCCCCCCCCATACATGTTAAAACCAAGTTTAAATTAAATTTTAAATACCAATATCTATGGACAAAATTTTTCATGGTCCATTATTTTGTCTAGATAAAATATATCATTTGCAATATATTTTTTGTAGATGAAAAGCTTATTTGAAAAAACTTTCTATCAAGCCGATTAGGTTTTCATGCTGCAAATTAATACATTATTATTTCTCATAAATATATATCATTATTTCATATAATCATTAGAATTAGTTATTCAACTGATTCTAATGATTAATCTTAAAAGTAATGGAAATTCCAAAGATTTATGACTGAAATTTCATTTAAATGTCCAAAAAATTTGCCATTTGACCATCATTTAACATTCAAATTATCCGGCGGTGCAGGGGCTCAATGGTTCTCCCGCCCTTTATCAGCGATAACTTAACCACTAGATAAGATGCACTTAGACCAATAATGTGCATTAAAATTGATGGATTTATGTCGAGAATCGCTAAAAATTGTATTTAAAATGGATTATTCTTCAAAAATTGTTGGAATACCCCTGAACATTCATTAGAACGAGTTTAAAGATGAGATCGTCTAAAAAGTTGATCTTTCCAGTTGAACCTTTCAGATCGTTTCTTCCATATTGCGATTAGGACTAGATATCCTCGACCACATTTTCAAAATGATTTTAATGTGTTTTTTGAGGATTAATAATTTAATTCATGATACCCTGTTGCATAAATCTTGTTTGCATGCAAGGTAAAATAGGCGTGACATTGGAAATAAAGTAATCTACTATAAAAACAAGCTGTTTTTGTCCCACCTACATAATTTCACAATTGAATTCCTGGATTTCTTGTTCCATGACAAACTGCGTTGTTAGTATTAACTTTTCAAGTGAATTCAACGACTTGCAGTCAAATTTTTATTAAGAATAAGTAGTATTTTACTTACTCTGTAGGCCGAACGTTCTCGAGTTGTTAAAACCCATCTTCAAGGCATCCTAAATATCGATGTTGGTTTGTTGGTTAGAAGAACTGTGGTTTCTGTATAATGTGGTCAAAAAGTTTATGTGATTTAAAATTTAACTGTTCGTTGAGGATGTTTTGTTTACTGTGTGTGGTGTGTTTGTAAATTTCAAATTGTTCCAAGGTGTTGAGTTCGTGTCCTTCAGATTTTCCTCACTGCCTCACTACCAACTTACACACATTCTATGTATAAAATCTAGAGAACACGAACTCAACAACTTGGAACAATTTGAAATTTACAAACACACCACACAAACAATAAACAAAACATCCTCAACGAACAGTTAAATTTTAAATCACACAAACTTTTTGACCAAATTATACAGAAACCACAGTTCTTCTAACCAAAAAACCAACATCTAAGATCGATATTTAGGATGCCTTGAAGATGGGTTTTAACAACTCAAAAACGTTCGACCTGCAGAGTAAGTAAAAATACTACTTATTCTTAATAAAAATTTGACTGCAAGACGTTGAATTCACTTGAAAAGTTAATATTCACAATTGATTTGGCCAAAACGTTTGCGCGGGTAATCAGTTGATATCTCGCGATACAGATCAAGTTGGCGTTTTGTTGGAAAGTTTGTATTGACTTCCTGCTTATCATTGAAAGTAGATTATTCTATGGAAGAAGATGTATGAGTTTAATGGCAGGTAATAATCAACCGAATGTATTATATTATTATAAATTCCAAAGCAAATCAAGTTTATAATATATTGTGGTATGCGGCCCCGTCCGCAGTCCATCAAGTCCAAAACCGCGTTCTAGGGAATCGAAGCTCAACAAGTTTATTTTGAGAGTTTGAGACAAGTGCATAAGACTTACAGAGTCAGGTGCATCATGAAAACAGTGCACTAGAGTGCAAGCTGCATTTGTGGAGTTCAACGTCACCTAATGCAACGGTGCAACGGGAACAACCTGCTGCAGAAAAGTGGTGCATTAAAGCGTTGCACTTCCGTATCGCGAGTGCGTGATGTTTATGCATCTCAACTGCATATTGGCGCAATGCATTTAAAACTGCATTCTACGTGACCTCTGCTTGAGACAAAAGAACAACTTCGCTGAAAGAGCGAACAAGAAAGTCGTAACAATAAAAATTGTCGTCTAATTCTCAGTGGCACTTGGGTTATTGCTGGGTAACTATTAAAAAAAGAGAAAAATAAGAAAAGAGAGAGAAAAAGAATAAAAAAGGCACCTGATGAACGCTGGAGGTCGAATGACTTGACAGGAAGCGAATAGGAGGGTTGGAGGGGGTGGGGGTGTTACTGGGAGTATTGGGGTTCACAAGGATGGTTGGAGAGAGATTCGAAATAGATGAAAACAGAATGATGTAGAGTGCCTTTCTTTTACATCACTAAGATTTCCTCTTGGATGAAGTCATGTTTTTTTGTAGATTACGTCTTGAAGACTCCAGTTAATGAGTATAAGACAAGTCAGAGCAACAATTAGGCCTATACAATCTCATACACTAGTTACCATAATAAATTACTATATCAATTAGTTGAGGTGAGGTGAGGCTTAATTTTGATGTGAAAGGAACTCTTGTACACTATAAAAAGCTTATCAATTAAATATTTTTCCAATTGTTTTTAAATATTTCTATATTTTCAAGACTCTTTAAACACTTGTTGTAGAGTTTCCTACTAATATAACTAGGTTTTTGTTTGAATAAGCTACTATTGTGACTCAACAAGTGATAATCTCCTCGGCTTCTTGTATAATAATCGTGTACGTCAAGATTTTGGTTAATACCACTCTTTTTTTACACATGAAGTAGCTTCATTCACAAATAAGCAGGGTACAGTTAGGAGACCAGTCTCTTGAACAACGGCCTACATGTATGTAATCTATTTACTCTTTCCATACACGTAACAGATTTCTTTTGGATCTGAAACACCCTATCAAGGTTTTGTTTTGATGAAATACCCCATACTAAGATAGCATACCTAACTAATATGTGACAGTGAGCCCATGGTAAGCTGTAAAGCCCAACACACACTAACGTCAATCCAGCGGCAATTCAACTGCAACCGTCGGCAATTATTTTGCAGTTGAACTGCCGCTGAGTTGCCGTCGAAACCGACTACACTGCGTTTTCATTTTTGACGTCGGACTGACGCTGGCTTGCAGTTCTGTTGCCGTCGTGTGTGTGTTGACACGACTGCAAGCCGACGGCAGTTTTGCAGTCAGCTGGCTGACTATACCGACGGCAACCGGCGGCAGTCGCCCATTGGGCGTTTTCACACACGCCGGCACGACACCGGCACCGGCACCGATTTCGTCACAGTATCGTCACGACATCGTTGAAGCATTTCACACTTACCAACACGGCATCTGGCTGTCGGTGAAGAACTAACCTTATTTTGCAGTGGGCGGCACAGTTCAAAACGGTACGATGGCTGATTACAACAGGAGGTTGTATTTGTTATATTTATTAATCGAAAGGCGCAGTCGTAATAGACAACTTTGGATTGACCCAAAAATAAAAGTTCGCTATTTGGATGGCTTGTTCTTGTATTATACCTTTTTTGATAATTTTTTTTAATTAAACCCAACAAAATTTTTTAATTTTTTTTGTATGAGTACTGGAAGGAAACTTTCAACTTACATTAGTGAATTTAAGTGATGAAATCAAAAAACAAGACACGGATTGGCTTCTGTCTGAAGATTTTGTTCTTATTTTCTTCTATAGCTTTATCCTATAAACAGGGCTCGGATTCAAACGAATTAAATTAGGGTGATAACATCATACCTTCAGCCATCGTACCAGACGTTTTTTTTCAGTACCTAACCTCAAACTGTTGACAAAATGACCAAATTCTGTTCAAAATTATGGACGACACACAAGTGTCGGCGCCGGCACCGGCGGGAGCGATGCTGCCAACGACATGCCGGCGCCGGCAACCGGCTGCCGTCGCCGTGTCGGTGAATGTGAAAGCTGTTCCATTTGGCAGCATTGGATCTCAACCCCCACGACACCGGGACGACATCTTGCCGGTGTCGTGCCGGCGCCGTGTCGGTGTGTGTGAAAACGGCCAATGACGCAGGTTGCCGCGCTGTTGAAGTCGCCCGTGTGTGCGCTCTATTACATTTCGTATCTAATCCAATTGAATTGTATTACTGTCAGCAACCGACGGCAATTTTGCAGTTGAATTGCCGCTGCATTTCCGTCCGTGTGTGTTCGGCTTTAAAAGTAGCTTCTTGTCATTCAATCACTTGTGCCATGTTTAATGATGTCATTGTAAGGTTGAAAGATTTTTTATAACCAGTTATTACCTAGTAAGCCCCGTACTTGTGTGTGGGTAAAACATATGTCAGTCTTGATCAGGAATCGTACCTAAGATCATCAAATCAAAAAAATCAAAAATCATTTATTCTTCAAAACAAATTGACAATAAATTATACAACACTGTAAAAAATTTGTTTAACATAATCATTAAATTACATATTTTCAGAAACTACTATAAGAAGAAAAAATCCCTGCAGAGGTTAAACCTGAGCGCAGGAATGAGTCGCTATGAATTCAATAACAATACAGAACGAAACCGGATGATATGAGCACTCTATAAATATGGGAAAATGTCGAATAATTAAACAGACAAGCGAAGATATCGCAATATTTCAGACAAATAATAGAGAATATATACATTACAAGTTGATGTTGAAATTTGAGATATTAAATACAGTAGTAGCAAAACCTTAGGTTACAATTTGATAATAATTATGAACATAACATAGGCTATAATTTGTGAAACAAGTATCCACTACGATAATTCATTCTCTTCAGTTTCAGTAATAAGGTGGGTATGATAAGCCTATTAACATTTTTATTGATAAGAAGAAATGAAAAATGTGCAGTTCAATGTACGAATTATTTCAAAATACACTGAAAATAAAAAGGAGAAGTTTTCACCTCAAAATAATAAGTTACATTTTTCAACAGATGCAGAAAATGTTTGTTAAATTTCAACTAGTGAGGATGGATGGATAACAGTGGCAGGAGAAAACCGTTATCAATACAGAAAGTATAGAATCAAGTAATTGAAATTTGCATAGGCCTACATCAAAATAGTTTTTCATTTAGCTTGAGAGCTACAATACATTTATCCAGTTCATGCCTAGTTCTACTGTTTGATTTGAAATTAATAAAATCAAAAGGTACATGATTCAAAAGTTTTCTAGTTACAAAGATAAACTGTCTACAACACACGTCCAAAACTGTACGGTCATTCTGAAAAGTAATGCTAGAAGGTCTCAAGTCATACATAGACTCTCGAAGGTGAAAATTATTTTTGTTTTTTATTATGTATAAGAGAAGACTCTTTGTGTATAATTGTCTGGCTGTTAATACTCCGAACTCATTGAAAAGATCACTGCTAGTGTAACGTCTTGGTTTGGAAGTAATTGATTTTATTAAAAACTTTTGGATGGTAAATAATTTATTGAAATGGATGTTCCTGGCTCCTCCCCAGGCTATTATACCATATTGGAGCACTGATTGGGCATATGCAAAGTAAACTAGGCGAGAGATATCTTTATTCTTTAGCATACCAATATTATGAAATTTGAAAATTAGATACCTCAATCTTCGACAAAGGCTATTGATTTGTTCATCCCATTTAAGATGGCGGTCCAGGATTATGCCAAGGAATTTAGTTTTTGTAGCACTATCTATTATTGGGCAGTCACAATCCACAGAATTGCCACTGTAACAGGTATGTGAATGAATTTTAATATTGTTCAATTGATTAGGTTGACCAGTTTGATTTGGAGAGAAAGTTAAATAGGTACTTTTTGTGGTATTTAATATCAATGTGTGGTAATCCAAGAATGCTTTAATTTTACTGAGCCCATTTTCACTAACCCTCTTCATGTCATTCCAGGAGTTGGTGGTGAATAGTAAAGTAGTATCATCCGCATAAGATAAAATATTGCAATTTTCTATTTCTAGGTTTAGCATGTCATTAATATAGATGAGAAACAATATTGGTGATAATACTGTACCTTGTGGGAGCCCATAGTCTGACAAATTAGCTCTACTTGTAACACCATCTATGGTCAGAAATTGGGATCGACCTTGTAAATAATTCCTGAAAAGTTCCAGGGGTACCCCTCTTATTCCTAGGCATTGCAGTTTTTCCAGAAGCATAGAATGTGGGATAGTGTCAAATGCCTTGCTCAGGTCCAGGAAGACTCCTAATGTCTTTTTTCTATTATTAAAATTATTATATAAGATTTCCACAAGTTTTACAATAACATCCTCTGTACATTTACCTTCTTGAAAGCCAAATTGATTTCCATGAATAATATTATGTTTCTCCATATAGGTAAGCAGACGGCTTTTAATAACTTTTTCCATAATTTTGGAAAAAACACTTAGGAGACTAATCGGTCGGTAATTTGATGGATTTTTAGGATCCCCAGACTTGAACAGGGAGACTATAGAGGCTACTTTGAAGTTATTAGGGAAAACACCCTCCACAAAACACTTATTTATAATAGCTGCTAACGGTTTAGCTACAAAATTAGATATTTTTTTGAGAGTCACGTTTGTAATTCCATCTACACCGGAAGCTGAACTGTTTTTAAGCGAGGCAATGAATTGTAAAATCTCTTCCTTGTTGGTAGGAAATAGAAAAAAGGAATGCGGTGAATTTATTATTCTGTGTGCATAGTGTGTGCGATTGTTGCTGTTGGATGCTTTCAATTTCTCTGCATAGATTCTACCTACATTAGCAAAATGATTATTCAAGACTACTGGGTCAATCACAGGTTTAGATGTGTTCGGTTTACTGCCTATCATCTCATTAATGCAGATCCACGTTTTTTTACTATTACCCCTTGATTCTACGATTTTATTCTTGTAATAATTTAGTTTACATTGTTTAATCAAATTATTTAATAGGTTTCTGTATTTAGTATATTCTCTTCTGAGCCTGGTATTAAATGGTTGTTTAGCGAGTATCTTGTGCATTCTATCTCTAGTGCGAATTGAGTTAATAAGTCCCTTAGTGATCCAATTTTTTAATGGTCTGAGTTTGTGAGGTATGGATTTTTTTGTAGAGGCATTTTGTACAAATGTATTTATTTTATTAATGAGAACAACTGTGGACTCTTCAGCAGTAGCACAGTAGACATCAGACCAGTTTTCGGAATTCAATCTCTCTGCAAGTAATTCAAAATCAATTATCACTCTGTGACTTAGTACTTCTTCTCTTACCACGGCACTGGGCGTGCGTAGCTGAATACATGTAGAGTAGTGGTCGCTTATATTAGTTTCAAAAATAATACCACGAATTTCATTTGAATCGAATGTAGTATTTTTTAGGAATATATGATCCAAGCAGGATACTGAATTGAGCTGTACTCTGGTAGCCTTGTTTATATACGATTTAAAACCATATGTGGACATAGTGTTGAAATATTCGTTGGTAGTTCTACTGTTGGAAATTAAATCTATATTCAGATCACCAAGAAGCACACTATTCCCAAGATCACGAAAATTATGTAAACATTTATCTAAGCCATCAATGAAGAGGTCAATATTCGTTGATGGAGACCTATAAATGGCAAACACAGTCAACTGAACTGCCTGATTAGGCAATTGAATATCAAGTATGATAGAATTCGACTCATCGAGTACATAATCAATTCTTTTCACCCTCAAGAAATCTTTTAGGAATATGCAGATTCCATTACATTTATTTAAATTGCCTGGCTGATTAATAGATGAATACCCATTCAGAGAGAAATCAAAAGAATGTTCCTCAGTGATCCATGTCTCTGTTAATATAATTATATGAAAATCAATTTTACTGTTCTGAATCATATATGCAAATTCCTCAAAGTTCTTATTCATGCTGCGGATATTCATTTGGAAGATATTAATATCATTCATGCATGTTCGGTTCGCACCATTGCAGGGATCAAAAGTAAATAAATCATCTATTAGAGTTTCATAGCATTCATTACCAAGTTCATCATCAAAATTATTAATGATAACCATAAAATAATAATTTAAAAAAAATTGAAAAGTTAACAAATTTGAAAAATGAGAATTTCTAGTATTAATATAAATTTTGTTATAATTATGTTACTATTAATGAATAAAACAATTTATTGACAAGAATTGTTCTAATATGCCAACGTGTGTAAATGAGAAAAAACAATAAAAATGTATGATTTTGATCAATACTATAAGAACAATAATAATTATTATCCAACTAAGAGTAGTTTTCTTGTTTTTCAAGAAAGCTGAAAAAGTAAAAAAAAGAAAAAAGTAAAGTATGTCGAAACTCCGTATTCTTTTGGAGTAAAGAATCGAGACGATTTACTCATCTCTAATCAATTCATTTAATTGAAAATAAACTGAAATAAAATCCATGTACGATTATAGTAAGACCAAAATATCGATACTCGATTAAAACTTCATCCATTGAAGTTGATTTATCAGTAAAAATGAATCATAGTTGGAATACTATAATCGAGAAAGAATAACTGATAAAATATTCTGAATAGTTTTATCTTATCACTAGATTTTACTGTTCATTGATGGGAAATGCAATAACATTGACAATCTCTATGACCAGACATATCCTCCTTAACATGGTTCGAAATAAGGGAAAAAATCGAAAAATGAAATATGATTATAAAATATGAATACCGGTACTGAATTTACTGAATTCATATCAAAATAAAAAACTTAAATGCTTCATTCAAAATTATTAAAAGTAGGACATGTCTTATGAAAAGAAAGTATTATTAATAGGTTTAATCAGTAGCTGAATATTTATCCAGTTCATTTACTCCTGTAATACGCTCAACCGGTGATGAAAGGTCCTTTCTAACGAGTATTTTACAATCTTTTACCCACACGAAGGTCAGTTTACCTTGCTTTTTGAGATTTCTAGCCAGACCTAAGAGTTTTTTATTGTGAGGAGCCAAATGTTCGTTAATAAAAACTTGGGAATCCGGGAGGGTGCTCTTTATTTCAGTAGACTTCAAACCCTGTTTCTTTTTTGCTGCATCCAGCCACGCTATCTTGGATTTTCTCGTCACAAATTTGACTACAATGTTGCTTGTGCCCTTGACGTTAGGAACTCTATGCGCAATCGAGATGTCTTCTTGTCGATAAGGAACCTTTATCACTCGAGCTACAGCCTCCAAAACTTCGTAGATATCTTCCTCATCCGTCAGAGGAATGCCGGTAATTTCAATATTATCCAATCTAGAGCGTTGATGAAGAAAGTTTATTTCATCTTCCAGTTTTCTATTCCTATCACTCAAATCGCTGGAAATTTTATTCAAATTAGTGAGATTTTCCTCATGTTTAATGGATGTTTCTTCAAACGTAGATTTAGATTGCTTTAAAAGTTCAACATCTGCACTCAAAGCATCAATTTTTGGCTCGAATACAGCTCGAAGCGCAGTTATTTCCTCTAGTACTTTACTCATTTTAGCTTCAAGTCCAGCATTCACGTTTTCAGCATTACAGACGCAATCATCACATTTCCAGGCTGCTTTGACTTGAGAGTTCATTTTTTTGAATTTTTCAATGTTACCAAGTCTAGTACAATGAGCATGGAAACAGAATTTACACTTACTACATTTAATACCTTCGTTAGTTGTAGTAAATTGCACTTCACACTTCGAACACATGGACATCTTAAGACAGGATCACATAAAGTTTTGATTGAGAGAATTTAGTTACAGAAAATAATTAACGGGTTTCGACACACGAAAAACAACTAGCAGAATACCATTTTAAACATAACCAATATTCAAAGTAGCAGTACCAGATTTGGATCAAGCAGCTACTTCAAGGTGGTTGGAAATGAACAGGTGTTGTAATTTTCTCAAAGATAAACAATTTCCACGACAAGAAAAGAGGATTTTTTAAAATATTCGTTTCACCTTGAACAAAATCGATATAACTTTTAGCATTGACTCACTAACATATTTATAGCATTTACTTCGAAATCAATACCATAACAGTATTTATCTAAGTAATAGCAAATACAAGAAAAAACTATGAGAAAAATCATAGAAAAATCACTTAATTTAAATGATCACTTTTTGGATAAGAGTGATAAGCATTATTGAAATATCAATTGAGTAGGGATATTCTTATTGGGAGTTTCACCGCTTACAGGTACAGTAAATGAAATTTTACTATAAATCAAAGCATCTGATTGGTCTATTCAAATTCATAGTTCATAAAATTTGAATAGATCAATCAGACCGTCTTAGTTTCAGGTAAAATTCCATTTACCGGTAAACGGTAAGGTTCCCATGAACTCAACCAATGTATTGCAACTTGAAAAAAATATTTCAGCTGGTTTTTAAAACGATATTCACAGGATAAAACCTCTAAAATCAACCGTTTCAAGGAGATGAATAATTTTCTTAAAGAATAAAGGATAAGATAAAATGTACCGTATCACAAAAATCGTGGAAACCCAGATACAGTAATCTAAGCGAAACTTGGTCCCTTTTACTATTGGTTATTGTTAGTTGCTATCAACATTATTACTGATCCCTATTTGTATATCTATTAATATCAGTTCCCATAGCAAAGTTTCACTCGTCTACCAAAATTAAGAACACCCTCTTTTTTATTCCTTTCGTTTTCCTTCCGTTTCTTTCACTTCTCTTTCCTATATTCCTCTTAGGTTATGTTCGTTTCTCATCCGGCTACACGTTTTGCAAACAAACAAATTCATCCGCATTCGGGCAAAAACAAACAATAACAATATTACCTTTTCTTAAAAAAAAGTGAAAAAACAATATGAAAAGACGGGATTTCCTCTACAACAAAACAACTTTTAGGTAAAGCTTCAACTAAAAGGAGAGGATGTTTGATCGCCATAATATAATACAAGTTTCTATATACCTATATTTCGACCATATGAGCTATATTGAACTTAGTTTATATATTTATATTGAGGCACGTGGTCAAAAATTGGTTCTGGCGCTATCATACTAAACAAGCTAGGGTGCAAGGTCTTCTCCACTTAAAAGGGCCCTGCTCCTTCTCAAAAAGGGTCTCCAAAAGGGGCAGATGACAGCTTCATGTGTTTGTACACTGTTTGTACAACAGCAGGGCCTCTGAGGGCTTTTTAAGAGGAATAAAACACGTGTGTTGGGGTGATATTTTCGTTGATCAACACTTCATGAGTGATGATATTAGGACTGGTTTGTATTGAAATGCGTGTATATGTAATTGGGTGCGATGGAAATGTATAATAATGTGACATTATGGTAGAGTTAGATCTAAAAGAAAGCTGGTAGGTATATTGGAAAGAGCTAATAGATAAGACTCATGTAGGTCGCTGTTCAAGAGACATGGTCTCTCCTGACTGTACTTTGCTTCTAGGAGTATGAAGTTAAATTATATTATAAAAAAAAATTATGTTAACCATAATCTTTACGTATATAATTTATACTACACGAAGCCAAGGAAATTTTTTTTTTGTGGATGAAGCCTGCGTGGTGCATGATTGTGATTGATGAGTTGGACAGTTGGACCTACAATTTTAGGTGGGCTCCTAACCACCGGTAACTGATTTTATAGCAGAGAACAGAGTCTCTTTTACTGGTCAATACAGTCCTCTGTCCCTTACAAAGAGGGCTCAGGAGTTCGCAGCTGAATTTTCGAATGATCGAAGTTCGGACCAACGAGGCTCTAATGTACCATGGTGGAAAGATACGTGGGTGTGCTCAAGGGCTCAAGCGGAGAACGAAAGCTGGTTACGTTTGCGCATGACGTCACTCAGGAAGCACCGCGCGCCAGTCACAATATCCCAGTACGGAGAAATGCTAATTTCCACCATGCTAATGTACGGTAAATTGCAATTTTATTGTTACAGATGCATGCCAGTAGCTAGGTCTATGGAGCCCCCGGGGCAGTGTCTCCCTTTACTTGGAAGTAAGACCTTTCTACGCAAGTTTGACCCGTTTTCTTTGGGGCCCCGTTGGCCAAGCATACGTGCTTGTTTTACTACTTCTTATAAAAGCTATAATATTTCATAAGTAGAACGAATCTCCACCCAATTACATGATAATAAAAAAATAACAACAATACTAAGAACATAGCAGTCATAATACTAAGTTTATATTTGTCTTTTGTCTTATCACAATCGTTTTAACAGGTTATTCCCATCGGTATTCAAATGATTATTCAGAATTTTACGTTCATTCAATAAAAATACTTGATAATCATACCGCCAATACTAACTTAGTACGAAACTGATAACAGATATCTTAGTCCCAGTTAGTTGGAGCTAGTTTAGAAAACAGTTGAAGGTTGTTATTCATTCGCGAGATATGTGTGCTTTTATGGATTGTGTTTAAAACTCTAGTTAAAAGTTTGTGAATTTAGTCAAAATTCAATTGAAACAAGATATATATCACAGTTATTTGTGTTTTTTGATCATTTGTGGAGTTTAGTGAGTAAAATGAATAAGTTCAAGTTCAACATTTTGTGCAAAAAATCAATTTATTTCACGGGTTTTGTGTATTTTTAATAGTTGATTGTTTAAATAAAAAATTCAACATCTTGTGCGTGGGTAATGAAGTGAGTTATGGCGAAAAATGTCAGACTTAGCCAGAAATCGAACCAGGGAACAACAGGTATTCAACTTTAATGGTTAGTTTTTTTATTTATGTAGAGAGATCATAAGTTATTGACCCTATTTAAAAGGTTAATTATTTTGTAAATTACGTCTTGGAGACTCTAGTTAAGGAGTATAAGACAAGTCAGAAATGGACAAATAACATGTCAATGAACGAATGAGAATGAATTGAAAAGACAATTTCTATTTACTATAGCTGACAAGTTTATTGCATTAATATAATTAATATATTTCTAATTTTTAACGAACAACTTCCTCAGATATTCGATATTTATTTATTACATCTTACATTGCCAGGTCTAATAAGACCTATGGCAAACACTAATAAATATAGCCAAAAAGATATATTACAATACATAAAAGCAATTAACGTAGAAATAAGATATAAAGATTAATTAAAAAAAAAGAAAAATACAGATTTGAGAGTATTGAACACAGTCCATAGGTTGCCTGCATATAAAAATAACTAATCTGGTCTTATACTGGAGGAATGTATTTCGTTTCCAAGGAGAAGCTTCATCAGCCTCCGTATAGAAAAATAACTGCACTAGTGCACCTTCTCTTGTAACAACAGTTTGAATAGGTGCTAGAATTCGAGATGACCAACGAACACCGTCTGTTTTATTACAGTGATAATGTAAGGAAAGCTGGATTGGCCAGCAAAAAAACTCTGTTCCTGCTGTAAAATCACTTACCGGTTGTTCGGAACCCACCTAAAACTGTAAGTCCAAGTCATCAATCACCATCATCCAATTCATTACCCACGCATAGGTCTCAGACCTATGTGAGCTTCATGCTCCGAAAAAAACGATGTGAGCGTGAAAAAAGGAAGTGTTGTACCGGTAGTATTGAACAACCATTTTGGTCAGAAATTTCAGCCAGGAATTGGTTAGTCTATGGTTGCAATTGGTCCAGTAAATACCAAGATTGGTCAGGGGTGCCGACTGGTGAGGAAAGGGCATTATATTATGGTACAAAGAGCGTATTACACAAACGAGGAGTGAGGTAGGCTGTGATTACTTTCCTCACTGAGCTAACAGGGATGTATCCATGCTAAGCCCACCGAAACCATTATGAGCTCTATGCTTCCAACGGTCCACTCTCAAAGTGTCAGGCTGTACAGGTGAGTGTGTATAATATCTAGCACACCTCTGACCTACATCAGCTTAATTTTTTGAAAATATGGAATATAAAGTAGCTCGTTCAACATTATACTTTGTATCAAATTACAGGTTATCTGTCTGTGATCGTAGATCGAAATCTTACTAATGCTTATTAAGGACCGACAGGGTCTTATTGGAATCATGGCGTTGTCCGTCCGTCCGTCTGTGCCCCAGTGCTTGAAAGAAAGATTCTAGACTCTTCAAGCTTGGTATATAAATAGCTTTCTTAAAGTCCAAGTAAGATCGCTATTGATTTTGGAGTTTGGGGGTCGAATATATAAAAATTATTCCAGATTTCCACTATAGGTTCTAGGTCAGCTTTGGCTAGTTAAAATCAAAACATTAGACAGCTGGTTCATTTTTCATAAAAAAATTAATAATATCACGAATGATGCTCAGGGCTCAGCCCAATTATCAACTTCATTTTACACTGCAAGCATTGAAGTTTTCCTTTTTGATTGAGTTAAACCTTTTCGTAAATTATTTTAAATCATCAAATTAAAAAAAAAAAACAACATATTGAGGCATGATGTATTATGAGATCTGTTGAACAAGAAGAATATGAAACAAAACGCTTTTTAAAGAACATTGCCGATGTGCATTTTTTGTGAATTGGAAAGCATAATGATGGTTTTAGAAATCGAAGCAGTTGAACGAAAGTCGTGTTAGTTACCGTTTATAACTAAAAAACGGCTGGACCAATTCTTATGATTTTTTGGATTCCTCTTAGCCAGGAATAGCATAATAAGTATTAAAATATAATATTTATCAATAAAAAAAATATATAAATGAAAACAATAATCTAGCTATTTAGTAACAAAACACAACTGACATAACTGACAGTGCACGCCATGTTGTCCAAGGTTTCTTTTAAATAACGCAAAACGTCATATTATGGCTTAATTCGAACAAAATTCAAAACCGCGTAAAGAAAAAAGGCATGCGGCAAGATAGGGACAAGAGAAGATTTATATTTGACAGCAACGAATCTACGACGAATCTCTTACTCTACTACGGCCTTATGCTTTCTATACTATTTTGACATAAAAAATGATCATGTGATTTGGGCCTTGGTAACAAAACACAACTGAGAGCGCTCGTCATGTTTGTAGTTTGTTTTGATTGAAAATAACACAAAATAAAACGCGAGGTTCTTGCCATCTACAGCATTTGCCACGTTTTGAATGATTTTTATTGCATTTCGGCTTCTTTGGGAAAGATTTGGTCTTCTTTGTCGTGGCATTGCTAATAATATTATCGATACAATAATATCAATAATATCTACCAGTCAGTGGCGGTCCCAGGATTTCATTTCTGGATCCCCCCCCCCCAAAAAAAAAGTGGAATTTAAAGCCTAAAAACGTATTTTTATACGTATTTGAGCTCTAAAATATGCTCAAACTAATAGTATTATTTATGTTAGCTAATAAAATACTTTTTCATTTAAAGTTTATTGTACCTGGGTGAAATAGGACCCAACCATAGAATTTTTGTTCATCCTTTGATTTCCTTTAGCTACACAAAGAAAATTGATTAAAAGTCAATGTGATTATTTAATGAGCTAATGAGCATGATGACAAAGTTCAGTTAAATAAACGTGTAATGAAATCAAAAATAAATCAAAAGTTCACTGCGAATTTTTCTTTATGGTTAGGACCTATTTTTAACATCTATTTTTAAGTTACGAAGGAATAGCCAAAAAATACTCAGATTGTTACACAAAAATGTGAGGTACATTTATTAAGTTTTCAAGAAAGAATATCACAAATAAGAAATTAAGAATAATACAAAAACTATTGTAACTTGTAGTAAAACAAGAATTCGTACAAGAACTTTACACATTGGTTGGGTAATTCTCCTAGCTAACAAGTAACAATGATACAGATTAAATTTGTTTCTCGCAAAAACTATACATACATAATTATGAATAGATTCTTTTTTAGGGGGGGGGGGGGGGATCCATCTTGATATTTCGGGGGGGGGGGGATATATCCCTCCTATCCGCCCCTGGGACCGCCACTGCTACCAGTAGTAGTTGATTTGAATGCTTGGCGACAAAGTTCGCTAGGTCAGCTAGTAATTATTGTTAAGGACCCGACAGGTTTTTTTGTAATTTTGTCGGGTCCTTGGTTTATTCTAATAAAAATTCAAAGTTGTTTTAACCAATTTACGAATTGAACTAGGTGTAAAAACTGCGTCCTATGTTCGTCACATGTACTACGTGTATTTTTCTAAACACGTGACGTGATGCAGCCGCATTTCAACTTCGACATGAAAAGTTAGGAACAATGAAAGTAGAATTTTACAATGGACTCGTTTTGTTCCACATTTGAGTTGACTTCTATTCGCTATGAAACTGGGTAATAGCTGATGGGTGACCTTGAGCAGTCACATAGAACTGCAATATTGCATCGCCTCAAACGGTAGCAATGTATTTTTTTTATCATGACTATATTCACTGAATATTGTTCTATATATCTGTATGCTGTGCAATTAACAGTAAAATATAGATATTTAGTTTGTTCTATATAGACAGCAGTTGTGTCATTGAGACCGTTTGTCCAGAGTTATCGATCTCCCCAGAGACTACAATTTTTTTTAATTGTAACAAGCACTGAAAGACAATTTTTGAAGAAAAGAGTCGAAGAAGATGTTCATTTTATAATTTTGTATTTTTATTTAGTTCCTATATAGCTTATATTGAATCAGATTCTTTCGACAACTAGGAAATAATTGCTAGACATTGGAATGTTCTTTTGTTGTAAATTTATTTACTTGAGAAAAAACTATCTATCTATCTAATTGCCGTTAGAAAACCACTCCTTTATTCTTTTAAAAGACACTTAAAAGTACGGTACCATGCGGTACCCCAATCAGGTGAAGGAGGGGGTCAAAAATAGCAGAATGAGAATGTTTTTAAGGTTTAAGTAGGCGTGACTTGACGTTTGGTTACTTGAACAAAAGATTTTCAGCACGAGAGTCCAGATCTCCCATTGAAAATTCTGCAAAAACTAGATGAAAATCACTTTGACACACAATGTGGGTTAAAATAGTTGAAATAATGCTACAATGTATGAATTCTGGAATGGTTTTAAATAGGTTTTATTTTTCGATTTTATATTTAAAGAGGAGGGATTATTTTTCAAACATTTCCCGGAGAAGTACCCTCCAACTTTTGAATGAAAAAGCTATATATAGCCTTGAATTATTGTTAGAGAACTTATCCTTGCCCTATGGTGTATTGTATAATACCTATAGAGTCTACCCCTCCCAATCGTAATATAAGTTTTAATTGTTTCTAATTAAAAAAAATAATAAATAGCATATAGTATCTGTTCCACTTTTGAGCAGTAGGAAGTTTTTTCTATTGTTATCCCCTACACAAAATTATCAAGTGAATAATACTCTTTTAGATATCAACAGCGAAAAAACGTATCAATAATAAACTAAAATTGATGTTAAAAGGTTTATGGGTGATTATGAACAGTTTCTTAAGTGTTCTGTACTTTCCGTACTGTTGTAGTGATTCGTTAGACTTTGGCGTTGGCGGTCTAATAGTTTTATAATAACAAAATTTAATAGTTTTTCAAAAAGATCTACTACAAAAACACTTTTATACTATAAAAAACTACAGAAGAAAAAATATAAAAAATGGTGAGGTAACATTAGAACAGATCTATCATAAATAACCAAATATTAGCAAGAATGGTCAGATTTAAACTATATTTAATGCGTCAGAGACCCAGTCATTATTTAGATGTCACCTTAAAACTTTAATGCCAGATCTGAGAAAACCAGGTCACATGGGATTAGATTGATATCATTATCTAATTTCGATTATGAAAGATGAATATGATCAAGAGTGAGAGAAATGATCGGATTTTCAACAAGATAAGGACCACAATAAGAACAGAAAGAATAAATTCAAGTTGAGTCTTAACATGAAGTTTTGTTTTTGTCTAAGAAGAGCAATAATAATTAGGCGAACAACTTAGAACAGGAAAAAATGTCAAGCCAGAAAGCTTTCTGTAATGCTAAAGACATCATGATTTCGATTTCGTCATAATGTAACCAGAAATAAAATGAAATAGTGCTCTCGGTTTTAATAGTTCAATAGAACTATAGTAATTTATTATGGTACACTCCTAAACATTCAAACTGCAAACACTAGTCTGAATTTTTCAATCATTTTCGCTGTTGAGAAAGTTAACAAGGTGAAACTTTGGATATGAAGGAATTGTTTTATTAAACTATTTTTAATTTTTACTGAACTATTGGTTTTATCAATTTAATTTGATGATTATTAATAAAATTCTATAGTTTTGGTTCTGGTTTAATTTAATAGTTATCAATAAAATTCCTTTATTATATTTTTTAGTTTGAACTGTAAATTATATTTTAAACTGTAGCTGTGAATTTATCTACTAGTTAAAAATACAGTGTACAGAGTTGTAAAACTGTTGTACTTCCCACTAATATCGATAACTTGTGATACTCAAAAAATAAATTTCAGATAATAGTATCTTAAATATTAAGATATAATATTGTATTCTAATACAATTGTGTAAATTGTATGAAGTTGACCCATTTTTACGGTTTGAAATTGAGAAATTCAATATTTAAATTCTTTAATGCATTTAATTTAATAATTTTGATAATGAAATAAATAAATACTTTAATAGCTATTTCTTTTTATTCATACTTTTCAATTTTAATAGTTACTTGAAATTCTAAAACGTTCGGCAAAAATATGTTGTAAAGTGTATTTTGGAATTGTTATAACTTTATCAATAGTTACTTGAAAACAGTTACTTTTAAATATTAGTTACTTGGGGTAATAGTTACTTAAAATTTTCGAAACTTCTGCAAAACTATTTTGTAATTTGATAGGTTTATTAGAAGAACTGGTTTCACAGGATATGCCTGTTATTTTGTAATTAGTGCATTCTTATGAAACAAAATAAAGTTGATATAATTTTTTAAATTCAAAAATTGCAAGTTCAAATTAACAAGTTAATTGATAAATAGATTCATTGCAAGTTAAATTAATGTAATTAAAGTTTAAATGATGGGTTATCAGTTGTAGAATAAAAAGTAAATTATTAATACTGTACATCTAATAGACTACTAGCTGTGGTTTCATCACATGTATTTTCTTGTATTTTTAAGTTTCAAATTTGGAATTGGATCTAAGGACCTATTCTTCTATTCTATTTTCTCCAGGGGTTGATCGAATTAAAATGATGATAATAGTAATACACAAGAAAACTCCCATATCTCTATATAGATCCATCATGTAATACAGTGAAGTATTTGGCCCAAAGCCAAAGGTTTTTATCAAAATTGAATATAATATTATGAACTGTTTTTTAGCGTTTATTTTTCAGTGAACTTCTAAGTTAATTGCTTTAAGTGAAATGAAACAAATTATTTTCTTTCGAGTGAAGATTTCAGTGATTCTAAAACTACTAGTATTTGGGAACTAACCTAAAAGTTTTAGAAAATGTAACCAAGTCAAAATTTGCAAATAAAGCAGTGCTAGACTCTGTTGCATCTTTGAATTCGTTGTTCTTTATCGTAATAAATAAATATAGAACGGATAGCCGTAAGCCGTAGCAGGAATCTGTTCAATCACATTAGATAAGCAACGCTCTCGTAGAACTTCTTTGTAAGGGTGACCAATTCAATTGGCCAGCAAAAAAGACTGTGTTGTTCTATGCTGAAAATCACTTCCCGGTGGTTCGGAACCCACCAAAAACTGTAGGTCCTACTCATCTATCACCATCATCCAACTCATTGCCCACGCACAGGTTTCAGACCTATGTGGGATTCATTCTAAAAGAAGTATGTTTGTTTATTTGTAATTAATTTTTCATCATTTTCAATATAATAAACAAAAGTATCAAACTATTTAAAACTTTTTTTATACAAGACTATGGAGCCATACTATCTTTAGCCCCAAGTAGTACTATATTGACCATAGCTAATGTAATATTATGTAATGGTTTCATCTGGTATCTATCCATGTATTTATCTATCTCATTTCGCCTAGTGTATTAGTAAATATAGTATGTTGACTTTTCAGTTAGTAAATAGTTAATAGTAAATAGTGAAGACCTTATCTATGAGGCTGAGTGACAGTGTGGTCTTTAAAGTTATTATGAAGTAAGGTTCTGTATTGAAGCGCTGTATTCATTTTACAATGAATGGTCTTGCTAAATACCATAAGAGCTATAAAATACTAGACGGTTGATCGATTCAGTTGGGATATCTAGAATATGTTATAAACTGACAAATTATAAAATTTGTTCCTATCTCTCTTTCTATTTTTCTTTTCCTCCTACTCCTCCTCCTCGTTCTCCTTCTTCTTTCTTTTTTCTTCTCATCCTCCTTCTTCTGCATCTTATTCTTCCTCCCTTCTTCTACTTTTCTCTTCTTCCTCCTTCTTCTGCATCTTATTCTTCCTCCCTTCTTCTACTTTTCTCTTCTTCCTCCTCCTTCTCCTTTTCTTCCTCCTCTTCCCACATCTTCTTATTCATCCTCTCCTTTTTTTCTTTTCTACTCCTCCTTCACCAACATCTTTTTATTCTTTCTCTCCTTCTTCTTCTGTTTTCTACTCCACCTCCTGTTCTTCCTCCTCGTCAGCCACCCCTCCATCTTCTTCTGTTGACAGAAGCTTTCTCTTCTTTGATATTACCCTACGCTACTAAAAGTAGCGTGGAGGGGGGGGGGAGGGATGATTGGCAAGTTCATAAGTTTTATAAATTTCATAAAGAGTAATAACTGTTTAAATTAAGCGTATGGCTTTTATTGGTAGGGAGACCTTTATGGATAGTTCAACCTCGCCGCTTGAGCCATGCTATTGGAAACATGGAGAACCTACAATGTTAGGTGGGTTCCGAACCACCGGGAAGTGATTTTATAGCAGAGAACAGAGTTTTTTTTTGTTGGCGAATCCAATCGGTCACCCTTACAGAGAGGGCCCAGGAGAGCGCTGTCTATATCTAATCGCAAATGAAATTGGAAGAATTTGTTCGAAGAAGAAAAAGAAGAAAGAGAGGTAGGAGAAGAGGGGAGGAGAAGTAGTGGAAGTAGAGAAGAAAGAAGAAGGAAAAGAAGGGGTAGAAAAAGAAGAAGATTGGAGAGGAAGAAGAAGAAAAGGAAAAAGAATAAGGAAGAATAAAGGAGTGGGATGAAAAACTGGAATGAGAATTATTAGCCTATATGTTGCACTTGTAACGGTAATTCACTTTACTTATTTATTTTATTATTATAATAAAACGATTAATAATAATAATAACTACTTTATTCACTAATTTCAATTTCATCCCTCCATTTTTTTCACGAAAAATAGAATAAAAAAGCATTTAATACAATATCCTGACATGAATTAAGAAACTTTATCTACCAGTTTAAATTTTCAAAATTACAAATTTATTGGGCCTACTCACTAGCCTACTTAACTGAGTTTATTGGAAAATTTCATTAATTTTGTAGTATGAGTTGTATTATTGTTTTTAAGAAATTAAAAATTTAAAATACACCTCAATTAAATTTAAAAAGGTTCTCAAATTATTCCAAATATGCTAACTGATCCTACAATTAGATCTTGTCTATAGCTCATTTATAATAATATTATAGTAGTTATTCAACTGCAGTAAGTACAGTATTTGAATACAATGTCCAGGTATTATATTTTTAATCACTATGCGGCTAAATATCTCTTTATTCTGTATAGGCTACATATTTTTATCAAGTAGATAGAAATTAAAAGTTGATAATGCACAAACGGTTATCATCAATTACGTTTATATTTAAATAATCACATCCCATTACTAAACAAGTATTTTGAAAGGATCTACTCAGTTTTACACATAGGCTACCCGAGAAAGGCTCCTATTCTAAAAGCATGTATTCTAAACATGTAAACACATTTTTTTCATGCTATAGAACAGCTCCTATTTTGAAAAGGCTACATATCTTCACACATACCATACAGAATCTCATATAAATTATGTCATAACAAGATAAGCTAACGTAGTTTCTAAAAATAAAAATTCTTGGGAATATTCAAGTATTTAAAAAACAAATGAGAAAATATTTAGTTGATTAAGCTTTTTATAGAACGAGTTCCTTTCACATCAAAATTAAGCCTCACCAAAAATATAGAATCTCACATATTATATTATGTCATAACAAGATAACAAGCCACCGCAGTTTCTAAAGATTCTTGGAAATATTGAATTATTTAAAAAACAATTGAGGAAACTTTCATTTGATAAAGCTTTTTATAGTGTACAAGAGTTCCTTTCAGATCAAAATTGATCTTAACCTCAACTAATTTAAATTTAAATTGCGCTAACTAGTGAATAAGATTGGTAATATTGTAAATAATTGTTGATCTGACTAGACTTGTCTTATACTCCATTCTGGTATCTTTAAGACGTAATCTTAAAAAAACATACATAAAATAAAAAAATTTACATAAAATTAGGCCCAACATATTATTAGATAAGACAAAAAACATTTGATAGCTTACCGCCAAGTAGATCAAAATCAGCAAACTTTTTGAAATGTCCGAAATTCTTAAAAATACACTTTAAACTGATATTTTTCACGATTTCGTAAACAATATGAAGGCGTAAAAATTACACATTCACACTACGACGGAAAATAACTTAAAACTGCACTAGTTTTTAATTATTTTAAAGTAGGTTACGTTATTTTAACGTAGTAACACTAGTTTCTTGTAAAAGTCACTGTATTAAAATGAAGATTGTTTGGTTTGTACATAATATCATACAAAACAAGAACTAACTCGATGGTGGTGAGTACGAAACGTTGTTTTAAAAGAAGGATTAACTTATAAAATAAACCCAAAAGATTTGTTACGACTTGTTACTAGTGTACGGATGCCGGTAATGTGGTGGTTGCCTTCGTGCATGTTCGGCTATGCTCGGGTAACTTCGGAGGTTGCAGGGTTATCAAGGATAGTGACGTAAAACCACTGGCTACGAATATTGTTGGAAGTTGGAAGTCAATTATTTTGTTTCATTTTTCTGTCGCTAGAGGTCGCTAATGCAAACGAGTTGGAACTATTCCGGAAAAAATAATATTGAAAACAAAACTGTTCTCAACTTTTTGCTTGCACTGTACGCAAGGCTGTTCACGTCGGTGAATTATTTTCTGAATGACTCTTTTGTAAACAAAAGTTTGGAATAAACATGTATTATTTTTAATTGTTTGAAATATTCATCAGCAATTTTACTAATTAAAACAATTAATAATATCCTTTAAAACAAGATACACAGGTTAATTAATTAAAACAGGTTAAGTCACGAGTAATCAAGTCTGCACATGGATGGATGACTGAGCAGCTATGACTCGATGATAGAGTATCTGAATTATTATCATTAGAAATTGAAAATTTTCTTACAAAACAACATCAATGCTTGTTTTATGAGTTAAAATAGTGGTATTAAGTCACGAGTGCTCAAGACCACCTGGATGGGTAACCGAGTAGCTATTACGATGTTGGAGTATCTACTACACTTTCACTCTCCCGGTGGTTTGGAACCCACCTAATACACATGTTCCACCATGTTTCACACAAGTTCAATGCTTGTTTTTATTGGAGTTAATAATATTGTTTAATATTAAAACTGACACTGTATTTCACTTTTATATATTGTTTTACTCACTTATATTAGAGATGCTAGAGGGATGCATTTCACTTCTGAAAAGAAGCTTCGCCAGCCTGCCACCAGGGGCCATGCTTTGTTGAGGTTGGGATGACCCCTGGCGGCAGGCTGACGAAGCTTCTTTTCATAAGTGAAATGCATCCCTCTAGCATCTCCAATATAAGTGAGTAAAACAATATATAAAAGTGAAATACAGTGTCAGTTTTGATATTTGATTGTTCATTAATTATTTCGTCATGGAAAACATCACAGAATAATATTGTGTTAAGTTACGAGCACTCAAGACTGTACCTTGATGGATGACCGCGCAGCTATGTTTTGATGTTGGCTTATCTGCTTTATCATAACTCATCCGGTTGTTCGGAACCCTCCTTAAAGGGTGTATATATATATATACAATTAGTTTGCAAATAAATTCCTCCTTATTTTAAAAGCCATGTTAAGGGTACTTCATGTTGGAGCATCGTAATCGTTGATAATCACTATCGCAAAATCGAACACATGCTGTGGAATGGTGCATAATAGATTGAGAAGCGTGAATACATCCATTCCACAGCATGTGTTTCATTTTGTGATGGTGATAATCATGGAGTATTGATGCTCCACTATGCAAGCACTCTGAGGCATCCCCACCAAAAAGCAATAGCCTAGGCCAACGCTTATTATTATTATTATTTTTTTTTTATTATTATGTTCTAAAATTTTTTTAAGGTTGAGTATGATAAAACGAATAATTAATTTGATTTTTTGTTGATTTTCCATTATAAGATCTGATTGAATCAGTTTACATTAATTTATGGAATTAGCTAATCGCATGGCGTATGCATATATTCAGTACCGTACCATACCATTCAGTACAGTAAGTGACTCTTCAGACCTCAACGTTATCTTTTAGTTCACAGAGGGTACTACACAAACGAGGAGTGAGATGGTTTACCAGAACAACCACATGATACAGTTCGGTAGGTAAATTCATTACGTATTACAATAACATTTTTAAAGGAATGATTTCTGTGTCTAATAAAATTTTAATTATAACATAAAATCAATAAACTTACCCTAGCATTAATTAAATTACTATTTACGATAACCACATTAAAATCTACCATCATATTAATGTATTAATCAATTATTATAATTTTCATTATAATATAAAATTGATAAACTCAATTTAAAATTGAATTAATTAATATAAAAAATAATCATATAAAAATACTTTCTCTGTAGTGGCGAAGATGATATTGTGAAAGGTGTCAAAAATGAATAATAATACGAAATTGTCACAACCACATTTATTAAAAATATTGAGAATCTAGTTTTGGTTGTTATGCCATTATCAATCTCAAACAAACCTGGTTAATGGTATAACCGAAACTAGTTTCTCAATATTTTTAATAAATGTGGTTGTGACAATTTCGTCTTATTATTCATCATATAAAAATATACTATTTAATGAAATAGTTCAATTGAGATATTAGGTAAGCGATCACTTCAGGTGAAGCCTACAATCGGTAAACACAAGGTACATTGACATTTGACATTGTCTGCCATAGAAATGCAGTGATCAGCAATATTTTCAAAGTGTGAACGAACGCTAAACAATAATAGAATTCACAATGATCTTGAATGTCACGTCAATATTATTGTACTCATTTATTTATCAGAATCCTATACCATTAATTAGCGGACTAAATTCCAATCAAATTTCACACCTTGCGTTTAGGTAATACTTGTAAAAGAAGTATTTTTATAAATTTTTGTAGACATGTGTGAAGTTAAATTTAGATTTTTTTTGTATAAATATTGCAAAGATTTGTAGAATTTCTTGTAAACTCTGTATCTTTTATTGATTTATGTTCATGTATAATATGGCAAGAAGTAATTTTCAAAACTGTTTTAATAATCTTGTGAGAACAGGAAAGATATTTGTCATAGTCTACACTGTATTTACCAAAAGTTAAAAATAACTTGTAGGAGGGAGCACTATTGCCCCGAATACAAAAATAATAAACTTATAGTTCCCATATGACATTTCATAATATAATTGATGATAAAAATTTCTCATGACAATTGATAACATTATACTTAAATAACATCCAATACACGAAACTTCAAATAAAATTTACGACCAAAATACCTACGCACAGCCTTAATCATATTAAATCGATCTCTGTGAGATGTTCTTTCATGTATTAAATTTTTATCTTTAATTATTCTGTGATGTTTTCCATGACGAAATACTTATGAACAATCTAATATTAAAACTTACACTGTATATCACTGTTTTACTCACATATATTGGAGATGTTTGAGGAATGCATTTCACTTCTGAAAAGCTGACGAAGGTTGACGAAGCTTCTTTTCAGAAGTGAAATGCATTCCTCAAACATCTCCAATATATGTGAGTAAAACATTATATACAAGTGAAATACAGTGTCAGTTTTAATATTAGATTGTTTAATTATTCCTTCCAGTATACATGAATTTCCCTTGCAATTTTAATAATTCTCTTATAATTCCGTTTTATAGCATTTTATTATTGTGAAGAATATTTGAATGTCATTCCGTTACACCACTCGTCATTATTTAATCTAAATTTCATAAATTTAAATGATTGTATGAAAAAAAAAGCGTATAGCTTTTATTGACGGGGAGACCTTTACAGGAAGTTCCACCTCGCCGTTTGAGCCATCTCAAGATGAACATGGAGGACCTACAATTTTAGGTGGGTTCCGAACCACCATATAAGTAATGCTTATAACATGGTTGTTGTGTAATCGAGATTCTCAAGAAATTAATTTACAACTCAATTCACTGAGCCTACTTTCATTTATTACTTCTCTTGCCAGAACCCACTCTCCGGTAGCCTATAGTAGATTAATTTACACGTGTAGTCTACTGATGTGTAGACGAGTAGATTAATTGTAGACGTGATTTCGTGTCATAAGCTTTGCCAGCGTATCAGTACCAAGACTGAAAAAATAAACATCCAGTAATGTGACATCACTGTAGTTCTAAAAATGAGGCACCGCGTCTGCATAAGGCATGGCTCAATGTCAACAAACGTGAATTAAAATCATAATTTTTCAGCATGCTGCATTCATTCAATCCTTCTCATTGTTCTCATTGAGTTGTAATCGAAACCGTTACTTTCAATTGTCATAAGGAGGATAGATGAAAAAATATTCTAAGAATTTCAAAAGTTAAGCTAAACTTTTGGTTTATAAATTGGAAGAATTGGGATTTTGGTTGGTTCTTCATTTATCTATGTATTATTAATTTATTTCATCTAAGTAATTTATTTATTTAAAATTACGCATGTACTTATTTTTTATCTTTTTTTTTAATAAGAAACACTAGCATTAAATTTATATTATTGACTCTGAATTTAAAATTCTGAAAAAATAATTATTTTTCTACTTCCTCTACTCCACCTCTTTTTACTTCACCACCCTTCCCCCACAATACCCTTCTACTCCACAGCCCTCCTCATCCTCCTCCTCCTCCTCCTCCTCCTCCTCCTCCTCCCCCTCATCCTCCTCCTCCTCCTCCATCACCCCCTTTACCACTTTTTCTATTTCTTCTTCATAACCTCCTGCTGGTTCTCCACCTTCACGTCCTCCTCCTCCTCCTCTTCCTACTCCTCCACCTCACACTCCTATTCCACTCTTTTTATTTCTTCTTCATACCTCATCCTTTTCCTCCTGCTTCACCACATCCTCGGTGGGTTAAGTGGAAGAGGGGGCTCTTATGCCTCAACTTCGCCCACAGCACTTTTATTACTTGTAAAGTGCACAAATAAAAGTCATTTATCTATCTATCTATCTATCCTCCACATCCTAATACTCCTTTCTCCTCCTCTTTTCCTCTTTCTCTCCCACCTCTTTCTTATCTTCCTCTTTTACCACCTCCTCATTTTTTTCTCCCAGCTTCTTTCTCCTTCGCCACCTCCTTTTGATCCACTCCTACTGCTCCTTCTGCTTCACCACCACTACTTCCCCCTCATCCTACGCATCCTCCTCCACCATCTCCTCTTATCTCATCCTCCTCCTCCTCCTCCATCACCCCCTTTGCCACTTTTTCTATTTCTTCTTCATAACCTCCTGCTGGTTCTCCACCTTCACGTCCTCCTCCTCCTCCTCTTCCTACTCCTCCACCTCACACTCCTATTCCACTCTTTTTATTTCTTCTTCATACCTTCTTCCTGGTTCTCCATCTTCACGCCCTCCTCCTTCTCCAGCTATTCCTCCTCCTCCTCCTGCTCCTCTCTTTCTCCTTCTCAGCCACCTCCTCCAATTTCTCATCCTCTTCCTCCTACTCCTCTTCCTGCTTATCCTCCTACTCCTCCTCCCACTCTTCCACCACCAACTCCTCCTCATCGTCCTTATCCTTCTCCTTCTCATCCACCGCCACCTCCTCGCTCCTCATCATTGTCCTATTCCTCCTACTCCTCTTCCTCTTCCACTCCTACTTCTTCTTTTTTCAGAGGATGAATCCTACATAGGTTTGAGACCTGTGCGTGGGTAATGAATTGGATGATGGTGATTGATGAGTTGGACCTACAGTTTTAGGTGTGTTCCGAACCACCGGGAAGTGATTTTACAGCAGAGAACAAAGTTTTTGCTCCAATCGGTCACCGTTACAAAGAGCACCCAGAAGCTTCGTAGCTTATCTCTGATTGAACAGATACCTGCTACGCATAGAACTATAAACTATAAGTTTATAGTTCTATGCTGCTACGGCACTCGGCTATCACTTCCCTCCTATATGTTTCATACCCTCCTCTTCGTTCACCTCCTTCATGTCCTCCTATTCCTCCTCCTCCCTCTCTTCCTCGTCCTCCGCGTCCTTATCTTTCACCTTGTTCTCCTTCTTCTTCATTCGTTTCAATAAACATTATTGAATTTTGTCTGTCAACGAAATAAATTGTTCTGAACATCTACACTTCTGAGTTTTATTCCCTCTTCTTTTGCATTTATTTAATCTCTCTCGCTCACTCCCACTCCAATTCTCACGCTCTCTTGCTCTCTTACACTTTATCACTCTCTCTCTCTCTCATTTTTCCCATTCCCTTTCTTTATATCTCTCCCTTTCAAAGTTTCTCTCTTTTACACACTTCTTTTTCTCTCTTGCTTCTCATCTAAATTCTAGTCTGATTCTACAGCTTCCATGTGATGATGTTCAGTGCCCTTTGAACTCAACTCTGATATTTTCTCCAACTCCAACTGATAAGCCCCGAGTAAAGTGTACAGTCAGGTCAAAAATTCATTTGACCATCCCGTCTTGATTACAATAGCATTGCCTGTATTGTGTTCGGTAATTATTATATTCATATCTTACCGATAAAACCGATCAATAATAATCATTATTTTAGAATTAAATTGATCCGAAACACCCTAATACTGATACAATGGAGATTTTACCAACTATGCTATAATCATAATGATAATGAGTAATTTTTAGAGATCATGACATTTCACAGCTATATCTCTCCGATAGCTTTTATGTTTAATAATTGTATTAAAGATACGATTATTCAATTTTATAATGATTTATAACGTTATTTTGTAGCTACAGATGGACTATTTTTTCGGTGAAGAATGATAATGATTTAAGACATCTTAATAATAAAATACAAAAGTTATTAATCTCTATGAAGTGGGAAACGTACCAAAATATCTGTTAATCAGTTAATAAATTTAAAATATTATCAATAAAATTATTTTTATCAAATTGAGGGGAGATGACTCCTACTAGAAGAATGTCAACTAGATAGGATAATTTTCACATAATATATCAAAGCAAATTAAACTCTTGAGAATTTGAAGTCTGTAGCTCAATTATATAGAGGTGTCGAATATATAACTATATATACTTTACTAATATATTATATATAATTTATTAATAATAATAAATAATTCAGCCTAACCGTATTTTACATTTAAAAATAATAATTTAAAATAAGGCTTAGACAGAGTTTGATACAATCTTATTTCTCAGTCACATCAAGTTGTGCTTTGTGTTGAAGTTTTCAAAAATTCAGTGAATTTTTCAAGAGAAAAAATATAATTTTGGTTATTTTTACGTAAAATGGTTGTATTTTAAGACAGAACAAACCCGACATCAAGAGTCTATTTAAAAACTGCATTCCAAAAATAGATTTCTCTTCTAAAGTAAAGGATTTTTATAAAAATGCACAAAAATTTGCGAGACCCTGTTATATTGAGTATCAAATTTGGATATTGACTACCAAATAATAATTAACCGATAAAATGGAGAATCTAAGGACCCGATGAATTTACATAAAAATTATTATTATCCGTTTTGCTGATAAGCATAATGCACCATTCAACTTCTTTGATATCTTAGCATCATATGCTTCCCGATTCACAAAAAAAGCGCATTGGCAGATCTCGAAAAAGAGTTTTGTTTCTTCTTCTTTTTCTTTTTCAATATATCTCATAATATAGGTTTTTATTTCAAATTGAAGATTTAGAATAATTTAAGAAAATATTTCAACAAAATCTAAAATGGAAACATCATCGTTTGCTCTGAAAAAATAAAGTGGATAATTGGGTTAAACAGCAAACTTCGCAATATTTTTCAATTTATTTTTCACTCGAAATGAAGTAGCTGTCCAATGTTATGGTTTTCACTAGCCAAAATCAACCTAGTGCCTATAAGAGCGATCTGTATATATATATATATATATTTATATTTATTTTTATATTCGACACCCAAACTCCAAAATCGATAGCGATCTCACTTGGACTATACTATGAGGATAGTATATTATACAAAGTTTCAAGAGTCTAGAATCTTCCTTTGAAGGGCTAGAGCACGGACGGACAACGGCACGATTTCAATAAGACCCTGTCGAGTCCGGGTCTATTTTAATGTCTAATAATTTTAAGTAGTAGTTCCTTGAACAGTAGACCTCATGTCCAAGAATAAGGATGCTTGCACAGAGCAACATACTCGATGTACTCAATGATAATCACCATCGCCAAATTAAACACAGTCATCAGACCTAAACCCTTGATTGAATTTGTCTAGTCTATTTCATGTCTATTGTTCTCAAAAGGTCACTCTGTATCATATCAACATGACTGTGTTTTCATCTGCGAGACAGCTTATTACTGAAATTAGATTTTAGATGTCTGATGAACCGGTATATAAAACAATATCATTTAAATTTGTATATCATTTACTTAGTAATCACTTGTTGTTAAACTTAATTGAAATATTAAAAATGAAACAAACAAATATGAATTATAAATTTATTCATATGAATAAGGCTCAACCATTCATCACCAGATGCTACGGCCCGAGGGCTATCCATGAATCTGATTCCCGCTGCATATGATGAAGCTCATTTTAAAAATAATTTGTTCCTATAGAAGAAGGCTTGGTTGACTTTCCTTGTTTCCTTATAATTATGCTTCAAATGCAACAAAATTTAAAAAATAACCTTATCTATACATCGCTGCGCATTACTGAAAGGAACATGCATGCCAGATTTCAAAGAAATCGATTCATGCGTTTAGCCGTTAATGCGTTACAAACAGACAAATGCTAAACGGTCGAATCAAAACAGAGACCTCTCTTCGTTCGGTCAATAATAATTGATTACTTTTAGAGCTTACCATTATTTGAACTTAGCCTACATCGTTATACCAAAAACCCTTTCTATTCTTCCAGTTGTTTGAGTTTTCTACAAAAGCCAATAAATCAATCATCTCCAAAACCAGAGGGAAAATATTTTTAAATTGTTTAGTTTAGTTAGAAGTTGAACAACCTCGTGACAGTCACTGTCAAACTGCAAACTAAAATAAGTGGAGACCAACTAGACAACTGTAATATTTTTATCAGGATGGCATTTCGCTGATAAGGGTCCGAGTGAAGGGTCCCCTGCAGGATAAGCAGCCTTTTCCCATATGATAACAAACCTATTTATCAGCAGTTCTGCATTGTAATGCTT
Source organism: Conomelus anceps (assembly GCA_948455865.1). Lineage (NCBI taxonomy): Eukaryota > Metazoa > Arthropoda > Insecta > Hemiptera > Delphacidae > Conomelus > Conomelus anceps. The sequence goes on from OX418216.1 coordinate 50,814,332, forward strand.
TGTTGCTCGTATTCTGAACAGCTGTGAAATAAAAAAATGATAAGTCCACACTTTCTCCGGAAATGTGTGTGTGGGAATGCGAGTGCGTAAACTATCCATTCACATACTCATCATTGTCCTTCTTTTTTCCGCTAGACCTCCTTCTTTCCCTTATTTCGATTTTTTTGTTTCCTTCTTACATATTCACTATAATTTGTACTGTAACTTAGTAACAATAAATTACTTTAAATAGGATGATAATAATAATAATAATAATAATAATAATAATAATAATAATAATAATAATAATAATAATAATAATAATAATAATAATAATAATAATAATGATAATAATAATAATAATAATAAAATAATAATAATAATAATATTTTTTTTTCTTTTATTAAGGCGTTTTGCCATTTTGACATGTACATGAGCATGAACTATTGGCTAAAACCACCTCCAAACCTAGAGACCGCCTGGAACTGTTTATCACATTACTTCAGAACGGCCTCTCATTCCTTTAGCTTATTCAAGCTACCCTGCTGCATCAAGATCTCTCTTCTTTGTCTGTAGTATGGTGATTATATAATTAGCCATCTTCACCCATTGCTGCTTGCCTTGGAGCATAACAGAAACAACGTTTTCTGGAGATAACCAACCCAGTTTCGCCTGCTCTCTTTCTCTTAGTTCTTCCCACCTGCTACACAGAAAGAAGGTGTGTTCAACATCATCTCTACTTTTAGGACAGTAGAGACATTCAGGTGTATCTGCTTTGCCCAACTGATGGAGAAAAGATCGGAAATATCCATGACCAGTCAGGAACTGTGTCACAAAGTATTATTATTAAATAATAATAATAATAATAATAATAATAATAATAATAATAATAATAATAATAATAATAATAATAATAATAATAATAATAATAATAATGATAATAATAATAATAATAATAATAATAATTATTATTATTATTAACCTCCTCATCCTCCTTCGCCATCTCATGCTCATCCTCTTCCTCCACCTCCTCCTCCTCCCATGACCACCTCATCTTCCTCCTCCTACTCCTCCTTCTCCTCTTCATACTTCTCCACCACCTCTCCCTACTCGTTCTCCTCCTCCTCTTCGTACTCCTCCTCCTCCTCTCCCTACTCCTCCACCTCCTCCTCCTAAGCCACCGTCTGCTCCTCCTCTTACTCTCCCTCCTTCACCTCCTCTTCATCATTTCCTCCAGTTTCCTCAACCTTCATCTTCTCTTCCTTCACCTCCTCCTCCACACCACTTCATAATTTTCCTCGTCATCTTTTTCCTGGTAACAGTAATTTTGTTTTTATTAAACAATCTCCGTCTTCTCCTCCTCCTCCTACGTTTTCTTCTATTCCTCATCCACCTCCTCCTTCTCTTCCACCTTCAATTTCTAGTCCTTCTTCTCCTCTTATTCTCCTCCTCTTCATCCTCCTCCTCCTTCTCCTCCTTCTTCTCCTCCTCCTTCTCCTCCTCCTTCTCCTACTCCTCCTCTGCCACCTCATCCTCCTCCTCCACCCACTATTAATTTTATTCGATTCATTAAAAAAGTAATACAATAAGTTTCGTTTGGAGTGAGCTTTTAAATTCTTGCAGTGGATAGAATCAATTTATTTTTTTAATCAATTATTTTAGGAAATCATAATTTTTAGTGTGAAACCTCAATGTAATGTGGACAATATAGCAGAGCTGAAATTTGTGATGAAAGCAGTTTTAACTGATTAGAATAAATAAGAGGTAGGCTTTAAATAAATGAAAATCTAGTTATTTTTTATTATTATCAATAAAAGGAGATCAATTACTTTTATTTATAAGAATAAAATAAAAAACATTTTTATTCTAAAAATAGCTTAGATGTACAGGCTCATTCAGCAGTCTGTGACATGCTTTTGATTTTAATCACAAATCATAATAATTCATTTGAAATTCGAAACCATTTTTCAAAGCTTGTTTTATCAAGCACGGAACAGAATGTTAAGCGATTCAAGGCAAGCTTTCGCCTCTATTGGAATGTTTACGCCATCTAGCGGTTTATTTTTAAACTAGAGATCATGTTCACGGGTTGCTTGCGCTCTCTAATGGCAGATTTTAGAACTAGCAGGAACCTATTTCTTCCGTATTGGGCCAATTTATTTTGAATTTTGGTTCAATTCTTTTACGTTTATATTATTAAATCTGCGATCAAGATTATAATTGAATATTGAATTAATTTTTAATGTATTTCGTTCTCTATGAGTAGTAAATTATCATTAAGTAATACCATAGACCATAGACGAACCATCAACCTTACTCCCTGATCTATGGTAATACTATTCTACCCCCGAAAAAAAAGGTCCCGAAGTTAGAAAGGTTGATTGGACTCTAATTAAGATTAATTGAATATTTGAATATTGATATTTACATTTTGTTCTATCACCTACGAATTTTTAATTATCAATAGGTTATACCATTATTTGTATTTTATTGAAACTTTAAGAATTTTGAAGAATTTATTGATTCTAATCTTTGATTTACTTACAAAATTCAAAAGTGAAAAGAATTTTTTTATGTTGTAAATGTTTGTTATGGTAGGATATTCATTAATAAATAATACATTTTCACATTTCAGTATCAAAATATTACAGAATTTTACATTTCTTAATAAATAAATAAATAAATAAATAAATTTCTACCTCTCAACTTGGAAATGATTTAGCTCGAAATATTCTTGTAATCCCCCTTACTCTGTTTTGCATTTTTCAAGGGGTTAGTGCGTTAGTCAAACACTGGTCAACCTATAATAGACCTCTAATTTTGATACCCACTATCAAGAATTTCCACTCTCAAATCTATTTATCATAAAAACTAATGAAGCATACCCCAGTATTTCAATATTGATTCCAAACATTTTTTTTAGTTTTTACAATAAATTTAAAAAAAAAATAATAATTCTCGATAGGTCTAATAATTTATTATAAATTCATTATTAATTTTATTATTCACTACAGATTTTTCATAACTCACCGTAAGAATTTCAAAATGATTCTCTTGCGTTATCCAAAATCTTGACTTGGAATTCCCAAATAAGTCCATTCTTCAATGAAGGTTGTTGTTGGTGATAATAATTCCAAAACAAAAAAACCAAACATTTTTGTCCTCTTGATTCACAAATATTGAAAAAGTAAACTTGTAATAAACTTATAATGTGAAGAACTAAAATAAAACTGATTACTGTCCACTACCACACCAATTAAATCCTTTCAGATTAATTCATTTAAAAACGAACAAATTTTAATTTTTGGAGGAACTCATGCAAACTATTTTATTGGTGATATTTAAAAATACTTTCAAACTGGTTAATTTGTATTATATTCTATGATAGTCAACGGTTTTTTATTGTATTTATGTAATAAAACTGTAGTCACCTGGCAAACAATTAATTTTATTCTGTAAACTTTAAAACTAAAAATGTTTATACTGCTCGAGCCTTCCAATGGATACACTAGCTCTCTACTCGATTTTTTCACCACTTCTTACTTCTCTACTTCAAGACGTTATCTTCGAAATAAATCCAAGTAACACTGGGGAAAACGAAATCATTTTGATGCTTTGTTTTTGAACCGCTGATTAAAGGAATAACAAATTAATAAATAAAAAACGGGATATTTAACAAAATAAATAAATTTGAGATAATACTGAGCACTGATTACTACAGTTAAGAACTCCAAGCAATACTGAGCTTCACGATTGCCTTGGCTTTTCATTTTAGATAGTAGAGTTAATTATTGCAAGTTTACTGATAGGTCCTATCCGAGGATAGATAGTTCTGTAGAGCTGTTTAGATATAATATATCAAATTCAAGCTGAAAATTGTTTGCTCTGATTGTGTTTTTGACTTGTCCAGCCCTTGAAATGACATAACTTACTAAAGAAAATAATATATTGATTCTTAAAGGCTGAGCGCAGGGTTTTTGTTCAAAGATTTTTCTAAGTTTTTTTTTATTGGATGTTATTAATGTAAAATATTATTTGTAGCTGTGAGAAATATTTTACCGTGAATAATTTTATGAAATAAGGCGGTAAAGTAGAAATTTTCCCGTTTTTGTGAATTATTGATCTTAAGTGCAAGTTAATTTAATTAAACCTTTGATAATTTTTGTATAACTGAAATACAACTTGGGGTATAAAATGGCATATATTTAATTTTTAACTGGTTCTTTTATAAATAAAGTTTTTAAAATCTCATTTTTTTAGTTTTTCATTACAATTTATTTTGAAAAAAATATTTGGTTAAGATAAAACACGTCATTTTTTCCTCAAGGTGCATTTCAGTAATTAAAAAAATGATCAAAAGTTCAACTCAAATTATCAAAAGGACTGAATTTTATACAGAATTTATATTATTATTTGGTTCATCAACAATTCATCCCTAACAATCTTGAAATATCTCCCGGCGGTTCGGAACCCACCTAAGTTGATCGAGATTAACTTAAAAACTTGAAAATGTTTTATTTGATTCATTGTTTTGCATATGAGTCAAAGAATTATCAATAGAAATATTTCAAAAAAGAATATGAAGGAGGGTGAAGAAAAAGAAAAGAAGCATAAGTTAGTAAGATTGAGTATCAATGATGTTCTCTGCTGTAAAATCACTTCCCGGTGGTTCGGAACCCACCTAAAACTGTAGCCCAACTCATCAATCACCATTATCTAACTCATTACCCACGCACAGGTCTCAGACCTATGTGGATTTCATCCTCAGAAAGAAAGAAAGAGAGAAAGAGAGAATATATTTTTTTCAGTAGGATGAGTCGCCTAGTTCTGTGAATATTAGTAGACCTCACTCCCCTCACTTAAATGGAGATGATAATTTTTTTAAAGTTGAGCACTTTCGACTCTATTCTCATGTTTCATTGGTGATAGAAACTGCAAAAATCAATATTTTAAATTACAAAAAAATGTATGCCCCCAAGACTTACCCCTTATACCTAATAAAGGGTTATTGATGCATCTTTGGTAGCTCTTAATATCAACCTCCTATCATAGAAAGCAGAAATCATCAACAGTTGACAATGTTAATAAAAAGTTCAAATTTTTTTGACCTTTTGTTTAATCTATTTAATTTTCTATAGTTATCTTACACTTCCAATTGAAAAAAAGCAGAAATTACACACAAAAGTATTTTTTAAGAGGTCAATATTTCCCTTGCCCACCCCAAATGCCCAATTTATCAAAACTTAAGTACACAACATTCAGCTAATGAAACTCTACCAAAACGAAAACATTAATTCGAAAAATGCCAATATTGAAGAGTTTTAAGGTTTTGTGATCTCCTCTCTAACACTCTCTTTGTGCATGTTTTTCGAATTTTGTCACAAATCAAATCCTCTTCTAAAATCGTCTCAATGTCAATTTAAACCCAACTTGCACCCAAATCAGACACTTCAATAATATTGGGTGAATGTGGGGGCATGAAAGATGTGACGGGTTTTTTGAAAAAACCCTCATACATACACATCGCTCGTAGGGAAGTGATAACCAAGTGCCGTAGCAGGTATCTGTTCAATCAGAGATAAGCTACGATACTCCTGGGCCATCTTTGTAATGGTGACCGATTGGGTTGACCAGCAAAAAACTGTTCTCTGCTGTAAAATCACATCCCGGTGGTTTGGAACCCACCTAAAACTGTAGGTCCAACTCATCAATCACTACCATCCAACTCATTACCCACGACCAGGTCTCACACCTATGTGGGCTTCATCCTCCGGGAAAAAAATAAGGAACATTTTTATGCAAAATTACATGACAATTGGTCAAGCCATTAGGCCGTAATCCTGTAACATACAGACAGACGAAATGCCAAGCGGTCGAGTTAAAACTGAGATCTCACTAAGTTCGGTCAATAAAGCCACAGTTAGATTCTATATATTTTTTTAAGCATCATTGTTAAATTTTCTGTTACTGTAACTTCGTGTAAAATTCTTTAATTATTTTGTGGAATATGGGGGTTTAAAGTTGTAATTTTTCGTTTTGGGGGCCAATTGTATTGATCTCCCCTTCAACTTATCTTGTACTGTTGATAATTGTTTTATAACTAAAAGACATACTGTGGAATAAAATGATATATTTTTTCAATCTGACAGTTTTTCATAATATTTTTTTTAAATTGCAATTTTTACAGATTTTGAAAATGTAGGCTATTTTGATAAAACTAATTGCTTGATTGGAGTAGCCTAAAAAGGTATGCCATCTTATTACTCAGAGTGTCTTTTATTTACAGAAATTTTATCAAAATATCACTCGTAGGTGAGATCAAATTGTCCCCAAAGTCGAAAAATTTCAACTTTGAGCCCCCATATTTCACAAAATAATTGATGAGAAAACTTTTTCTCTCAGCAATAGATAACATTTCAAAGCCCTGATAATATTCAATACAAGAAACTTCTAAAAAATTATGAACAAAAACCCTTCGCACAGCCTTGGAAAAGGCAGTTTCCAAGCATGCTGCGAGAGAAAATTAATACCCGCACTATCTAGCGGCGAATTGGGAACTATAAAAAATACTGCCCCAGTTTTTTGAAAATACTAACCTTATCTATTATTATACCGTATGAATGAAATACAATTCTTTTAGAGAATGAAAAGGGCAGCAAATAATACTATTATACATGTTATATTTGTTCATATCTGGCACAATTCATAAAAAAAAAACTAAATAAGTTATGCGTCCATAGTGCTTATGGTTGAAATCGAGAGACATCATTTCAGGGTTTTTTTCAGATCACTGACTTTATTATTATTAATTTAAGAGAAATTATGTACACAAAACATTTGTTGTCCGTTGTTTTCTACAAAGTCTGTTCGTACATTTCTGCTAATTAATGAGTCAAAGGTCAGAACCCAATGAAGAGTAGATTAATGCAAAGTTTAGTTCCGTTTTATGCTGCTAGATGGCGCGAGTAGCCACTTTTCAATCCAACCGTATTGTACTATGCTTTGAAACTGGAAGACGGGATTGTCAGAAGCCTGGTACGTTGTTCATCCAGTTATTCTTTTATAACTCTTGAACAATACATTGTAGCAAAATTTTGTATAGAATATTTTTTGTAGAAAATGAATTTTCCTACAACTTGATTTGTTGAAATTGTTACTTGAATTGAATAAAAAAGAGCTACAGGGCTGTAAATGTGAACGTTATGAATAAGTACACAGTATTGCATTACAGCAATATTAGAACTGATTGATATGGGGGGGGGGGGGGGGGGGGGGGATAAAAAATCAAATTTTTCACTGTTGACACAAATTAAATTAATAATAATATTATATATTTCAAGCCATAAGTATATTTTTTATTTACAAGTTCAAGCTGTGTGATGAATAGCTTACTAATAATAACCTACATTGTAATTATTGATAAAAAATATATTCACATTTTATTTATTTAATAAGGCACAACGAATGCATCACTTAAATAATAATCGTAAAAATAAGCTGGAATAATTTTGCTTATTTGCTTAGGAATTAAAAAGAATTAATTACAAACTAAATAATTAATGTACAATGCTTGCTTATTATCTAGAAAGTTTATATTTGAGGAAAAATTAATTGAAGATCTTAAAAACAGTTATTTGTTCACTTTCTGACTCCATTTAATTTTTCTGATTCTTATTTAACAAAATCAAATTTATCTTCAGTCTCTTGGAATGAGAAAAAAGCTTCTCCTTATAAGCGAAATACATCTCTCAAGTACAAGCAGAATTTTAATAGAAATACAGTGTTGATATTAGATTGTTCATAAGTATTTGGACTTGCAAAACATCACAAAAGAAAATAACATTTATTTATGAAATAGAGGTGAACTTACACAGACGTTTAACTGGCCTTGACATTTTAATCACAATGAAATTTCACATATAAATCCAAATAAGTGCCTAATACATTTTTACAATCAAATTTGAATTATATTTAAAAATCAATAAGAAGAACAGCAATAAACTGAAGAAGGGTCGTGAACTATGCTTCACATAATTCTTGATAAAAGTTATTTTCAAACATAGGAATTGGAATGAGTTCTCAATACACTTTCATAAAATTTAAACAATCAGAAATCAATATTAGAATAATAACATTCAATGTAGAGAATAAATAAATTAATACCATTTCACATTATGCACAATAAGCGTTTTTCAATAAATTTATCCACATAGTAATTTGAATGAATTTTCAACGTTTTAACAAATACATTTCAATATGTCCCCAATATTTTCTCAAGAATTTTTAATAAACTTTCAACAATCAATTAAAATAAAAACATCGATTCAGAAAAGAAGGTGAATAATTCTCCTTCACATAGAAGTTATTTGCAATCAATTCCACATACCAATTAGAATAAGTTTTCAAAAACTTGAGTGAACTTTCAAATTAGTTGCCTTTAAATGAAAATGAATCATTTTATTATTTTTCGAGTAGAGTATTTTTGTAAATCTAAATTTTTAGCGTTAAAATCGACCCCATGTTTTTTTATGCAATATAACATATTCAAAATTCGTGTAGAGAGCAGTTTTGCACTGTCTGTTGCGCCTTTGTAATTTTGTCACAGTAAATAAATAGATAATAATATAAAGCTCCTACAAATTAGTCCCCAAAACATTATTGTGAAACAAATATTTTTTTATTTAATTATTTTTTTTAAATCAATCAGAATAAGAACATTGCGTGGAGTGAATAAATTTGAGTACTTTAATTAAGTTAAGTGAGTGGATTCTGCCGAGTAAGTGGACTCTCAGTGACTGGAGTCGACAGGAGTCCGATAGGAAGGCGTAAGAAACAGCTGTGATTGACTCAATTTTTATTCACATCAAATAACAAGAATCATAAACGCCGAGTCAAAAATATGAGATAAATGACTCAAATTTATTCACACCACCCATTGCTTGAGGAATTCCCTTTCACATACATTTTATTTTCAATAAGAGTATTTTCCAATTAATTCCACAAATACAAATGTGAATAATTTTCACAACACAGTTCTACAAATACCCTACCTTAACTCTCAATAGGTTCTCAATACTTTTCTACAAAAAATTCAATAATTTTCAAAAATCATTAGAATAAAAACATTAATTGAGAAAAGGTGGTAAATTGCCATAGCAATTTGACTGATGGTCTGGCTCCATTTTGACTCTTATCATGGGGCAGTCGTTGACATTGTATCCACCAATGCTAGTCGTGGATCGTCCATCATCGTTGGCTACTTGGCTTCCATCTACAGAGTAATCCACCTGAAATAATTAAAAATATAGTTGAGTACCTGAAATACATGGTTGAATAGTTTGGATCGTAAATGGAATCTATATTTCTTGGTAGAAATTATCATTTCAATAACTATAAGCAATATTCAGAGGACTGTGTAATCTACCTATTTGATTTTGTGATGATAATTTGAGCGGTATTAAGCAGAAACCCTGAAAATTTCATAATATCAGATATATGCAATCTGGTAAGGGAATATGATTTTCAATATTTAGAAACCAACCTATAGCTTATTACACCGGTTTGAACTCAAATCATGTAATTTTTTAAAGGTCGAATAGACCTAAAATTTTAATGTCTACCCCAAAACTTTAAATTAATTCAACATCCAGCCCAGAAATGAAAAAGCCCTGTCAAAAAAGATTTAGAAAATTTATTGAATTCAGATTTGAGCTTATGATTTCAGCATAAAAGAACTATTGGTTCTTTTTTACGTTAAAAACTGCTATTTCAACAGTGTGGTTGGCTCTAAATTTGAAAAGAGAAAATGTCCACTCAAATTCAGTAGAAGGGAACCAGGGTACCTTGGTTCTCTTTTACTGATTGTGTCACTTTGATTAAACAGAACCAAGTTGCAATGGTTCTGTTCAGCTGATTTCATATCACATTATTAAATTTATAATCCACCTGAAAGAATTATTGAAAAAATAATTATGTACATGAAATATATTGACTGAATAATTTGGAATGATTGTAAATGTAGTCTATATTTCTTTAATAGAATGATAAACTAATAGATTTTAATACCTATATATACAAATATTCAGCGGACGGTGTAATCTACCTGTTTGATGTAATTTATTAACATCGAGTATTTGGTACTCCACATCCCAATTCCTCTTGTGAAAACAATCGATTGGGGTACGGAAAATGTACCCCATGCATGAATTCCGCCATTTGATCTCGGGGTTGCGTCATTTTTTAAACACCCGTTATTACTAAACTTGAAAAATAACTCACCTTTTGGGCCTCCCCCGATAACTCGGACATGTGGGGTAGCATTTGCGGTGGGGAGTCATCTCCCAGGTAATCCTGACGGGGAAAGAGGTTGGAAGAAAACCCCACAATGGGGTCATTCAGGGAGTATCCACCCCCTCCCCCCGCTCCACCTCCTCCACAGCCCCCTGGGTAGGAGGAAGACGAGGTAGGGGGGTAGGCCACATTCAGGTGGGTGAGGTCGTAGCCAGGACTGTAGCCCCAGGGGTCAGTGGGGGCCCCACTTGGACCCGGGCTCGTGTTGAACGAGAAGCCTGGGGTTGGACCTGCCATAGGTGAACCTGGAAATTAAAAATATAATCATGAATCTTAATTGTTTCAATTTGAATTCTAAAAATTTATCAATATAAAATTAATAATCTGTGATGTTTTCCATGACAAAATATTATTTGATGAACAATCTAATATCAAGTCCGGCACTGTATTTCTTTTTAATATTTATTATTATTTCACTCACTTTATACTGGACATATAGATTCTCTTTAGAAGTTAAATGCATTCAGTATCTCTAGTCTAAGTGAGTGGAAATCATATATTAAATAAAAATACAATGTCTGTTTTGATATTAGATATAAAATAAATAGAAAATACTGTTACTAATACCCGGTTCAAAACAGAAGCGTTTCATTTTTGATTGGGTAGAAATCTTTACTTAACTTATTTTAAATCTAAACTTAGAAAATATTGAAGCATTATATATTATGAGATCTGTTAAACACACTGAGCTAGAATACTGGATTGTGTATAGCTCAATATATAGTTATATGGTTAACCAAGAAGAAGAAGAAGAAGAAACAAAACTATTTTTACGGCCAATGTGCATTTTTTGTGAATCGAGTAGTATATTTTTATGCAGTTTATAACAACTGAAGCTCACTTTACTGACGGAACAAGAAAGAATGAACAAAGGTAGACCGTAAAAAGGAAAGTACCTAACGTTCATTATTCCTTACTATGGTGCTATATTATTCAATGTAACGTCACTTAGTTTATTTTCAATTTATTTATATTATTGTATATTGCAAAGTATGCAGTACATACTACATAAACATAAACAATAAGCAGTTTTACTTATATTATTAGAACAAATCATGCGCAAACATTAGACTTTATGCTCACTTCTGTTACATATGTGACCACCCTAGCAACATAGGGTCAACGCTATCTCAAACGCAATCATATTATTAAGCCCTCTTCCCGCATGACACCATATGCTGCACCGTATATGTTGTACTTATCATCAGATCGGAATTTCAATGAGCTTTGGAATTCCACTGTTTTTTATGTCTGCCCTGGATATAGATGAGACATCAGAATGTTTCACAATATGCAATGGTCTGCGCAGATCAGGTTGATTGGAATGAAACTTCACTCACTCAAAATAAAATTGTAACTATATTTCATATTTGAAAATATTCCTACGACTCCTTAACATCAACTACATTATTGACAATGTTCAGATGAACCTAATGGGTCAAAACGAGATACTGCAGGCTTGTTTCACACATAACCGGCCTTGGTAACCGATGTCATTCATCCGACATAGCGCGACATAGGCCCTAATCAAATTGCAACATATGATTTCGAGAATCGGGTCGGTGTGAAGCGTTCCATATGATATAATAATAATCAACACCGGTTATTCGACTGGCAGTTTTGTGTGAAACTATCTTATTCGGACGAAATTGAAATGATGACATCGATGAATGCTCCTTTTTGTTTAATATTTGGCTAAGTATTAGGCCGATCCTTCCAAAACTTGGATGGGACCACAGCTCTTTCATTTAAAACAAATTCATCGAAATCGGTTCTATAGTGTTTGAATAATATTGATGTAAAAACATTAAAAAAACAGGTAGAATTGAGAACCTCCTCCTGTTTGGAAGTCGGTAAAAACAAGGTTGTTCCATTTTTTTAAAACTGGAAAAATGGTGGGGGTATGATGTTTTTCAGTTCAATGGCATTGAGTAACCCATTTTATTGCCAGCTGATCAAGATATTTAGTCAAATCTGTAATATACAATTAGAAATTGAGTAATCTGAATATTCATTTTTGAACTGAAAAAGTGTACAAATAAAGCTTGAATTTTCATGTCAAATGTAATTCTGAACAGCGTAAAGTCATGACTTTTCTATTGTGATAATTTGAGCGAGTTAAGGAACAAGCTTTTTATGAACCTTGTCTCAATGAGACTGAACTGAAATACGTCATCCCCCCCCCCCCTATTTTCCTAGTTCCCGAAAAATGGAAAAATTTGTTTTTATTAATAATTTTTCCACATTCTTTGGCTATTTGAGAATTTTCTTTAGATTATTTATTATCATATTTCCAATAAAAAACGAGGAATCCATATTTTAATTTCAACAAGCAAGAAGGATAAGAAGAAGTTGAATAATAAGAAGCCTACCGTATTCTTCACCTGTGTTGGCAATATAGCCAGTCTTCCTTGGTGGCTCCCTTTTGCGCCACTTAGCTCGCCTATTTTGAAACCACACCTGAACCCTTGACTCGCTTAAGGTCAACTTAAGAGCCAGTTCCTCTCTGGCGAACACATCCGGGTAGGGAGCTCTCTCGAAAGCCCTTTCTAGCTCTTCTAGCTGGTAGGCGGTGAATGTTGTCCTAGAGAGAACAAAAAACATGATAATTAATGAGAATTCTGTGTATTCAGTGAAGAATTGATTGATTAATTACCTTTATTAAGGGTTAAGTTAGGACTTCTGGTCCTCTTTTACACTCAACACAAATTTCAGTGATTCAAAATTTCAGAGAAGATTGAGTGAATTTTGTACTAGAAAAACGTTAAAATATTACAATTAATGAATAATAAAATTCAGACGAGTTATTTAATTTAGTAGAACTGGAATTATTTTTATTCAAATCTTTTGTACTGTTATTTTTTGAAAGGTAAATAAATTCATAATTTCATTATTTGGTTAACTATTGGAAAATGTAAATATCACGTCTAACCAATGCTTTGAATCTGAAAAATCTCAATGTACAATCTAATGATTGAATCTTCAATTTAAAAAATATTCACTTCTAAATAATGCTCAAATTTGAAACATAATCTCGATAAAATGTTTTAAAATGTTGAAGACACATTAATATGAAATCCATATTATATTGTAAATGCTCTTCAGTCTTCACTTATTAATATTCTCAATATCAATGAGAAGGGTGAAACAAGTATGATGTATTTGTATTATTAAACGTATGTCTAAACCTCTAAACGTATCAACAAAATAAATTTTTAATTGTTTTTGAATACTTTAATGTTTCCAAGTCTCTGCAGGAACCGCGGTAGCTTTTTATAGAATTTTCTACCGACTAGATTTTGGTTGAAATTCCTGTTCGAATATTGCACATGTGGAACTCAAAATTATTATGTTTAAGATTACTCAATTTATTTTACTGAAAACTATCAAATTACGAGTACTGACAACAGTAGCAAACAGTTTGTGCAAAAACTTGATGAATAATATTCACAAAAAATTAAATTTAGTTAATTGCAATATAAAAATATGAAACTCCACGATTGATAAATATAATTTATGAATTCCACCAGTAATATTATTTTTTTCGAAGGTTGAAGCCCACATAGGTCTGAGACCTGTGCGTGGGTAATGAATTAGATTATGGTGATTGATGAGATGGACCTACAGTTTTAGGTGGGTTCCGAACCAACGGGAAGTGATTTTACAGCAGAGAACAAAGTCTTTTTTTCTGGCCATTCCAATCGGTCACCCTTACAAAGAGCGCTCATGAGTCTCGTAGCTTATCTCTGATTGAACAGGTACCTGCTACGGCACTCAGCTATCACTTCCCAGTGATTAATCAGGCTTTGTCCAAATCACACCATTTCTTATGTAGATGCTCAGATTTATTTCAAGTAGATGGTAAACATTAGAATTAATTTTGTAATGTAAAGACAACAATATATTCAAATTGTACCTTGTTTTCTTCTTTTTGACACCATTATTATCATTTTTCTTGCTCTTGGAATACGATTTCTTGTTGGTAGTCGACTGAGCTTCGGAATTAACCGTAGTACCTGCAAATAGAAAAATCTTAATAATGCTCTGAAGTGACATCATATCGAATAGTAAATTGATGTACAGTACTTGTTTATCTGTTCAACTCCTAAAATGAATTAATCCATTGAAATTTTTCCTATTCTTGCGTTCTATCCATTTCTTATAATTTTTTTATATTATTTTGATAATTAGAGCAATCTTCTTATTCACTTTTTTCTTCTTTTTCCTCTTCTTTTTCAATCTTATATTTCTTTTTCTTATCTCTTTTTCCTTCTTTTTCTTCTTCTTCTTTTTCAATCTTATATCTTATCTCATATTGCATAATGCTCAAGTGTATCTGCTGTATAACGTTATTGACATTCTGGGTTCAAACTAGTATACCGTAGTTTCCAATCTGTTTAACTAGAAATATGCTTATTAATATACAGAAACACAATTTGTTAATTTCGAATACCTCAAATAAATCAATAGCACTTAGAGGAATTCGAAATTAATAAATTCTGTTTCTGTACGTTTGTCAGTTTGTTTAATTGTCAGTTATTTCAAACTAACTAGTCATATTAGTAAGTATCATTCTATTAAAAGCTATTCAAATTGTCTCAATTTTGCAACAAAACAAAAGAAGTGTTACACAAAAAATAAAACATGGTAAATGATTGAGCTCTTCCGTTTTGTAAATTGTCTTTCTTGGCAGTCTGACAAAAACACATTAACTTTCAGCATTCTTTCTTCAATTGGCAAAATATCTAAAAATAATCCATTCTTTTTTTCTACAGATGAAACTGGACTTAATAAGGAATTTTATGTTTGTGGCTAATTGGTACGGTATCGTTCACATTGAACACTTACGAATTATATGAAATATATATTTTTTTATCATTCTCAGTTCAAATTCAACTAACCTTTGTCTCATTACTGAAAATTAATTAAATATACCTCATGAGAGAGTTTGCGCTAAACTACTTTGAAGAATCTTGGTTTATAGCAGGCAGATACATAGACGAGTGTTGAGGTTAGCATTATAATTATCTTCATCGTAGTCCTGTGCGAACTGACGAATGCATGTAGGCTACTTATTTATATTGTGTAAATTTTATTCTCGTAACAAAATGAAATAAGAAACAAATTTTACTTAGAATTTTAATTTCTCACCTTCGACCTGAGCTGACGTCATAGTCTGCGTAGTGTTGGGTACACCTAGTGCACCACTCGAAGTAGACACCTCCTGGTGATGCTGTTGGGCCTGTTGCTGTATGTCCACCAGGTCCTTTCCTCCCGGCTGCAGATGACGCTTGGAGGCGTCCCCCGGATGACCCGCGTAGACGTGGCCTGACGGCGGGGAGGGTAGAGGGACCCCCGTTACCCCCAGGTCACCCCCGCTGCAGTGCATGCCCGGGGGAGTAGGTGGTCTACCTCCCGACTCGATTTTGTTCATGTGTAGACTGAGCATCATGTCTGATTGCAGACCTAGCATCACCTGGAATTATTTTGATAATCAAATTACTGTTCAATAATAATGACGTACTTATTTACCAAATAAACAAAGCAATTTTCAAAGAATTAACCTTAACATAATCATAAAAACAAACAAGCCAACACAAATAACAAATAAAAAAAATTTACAATACATCAATGCAATCACATGAGCATATACTGTTTTGGTGTTAAGAATAGAATGATAATGAATCATAAACAACTTATTGTTAAGAATAGAAAAACAAGGATTAAGAACAGAGAAAAACAAGGATCAAGAATAGAAAAACAACGGTTAAGAATAGAAAAACAAGGGTTGAGAGTAGAAAAAGAATAAATCTTAAACAACTTGCAAAAAATAAAAATCAGTTCAACACTTATAATAATTCTCCACAATCACAATTATTGCATATTGAATTCATTACAAACTTTGATATATTTCAATATCAAAACTGACACTGTATTTCTATTTAAATAATACTTTTTACTCAACTTACTTAATACTATACTTAATATTCAATTATACTCGAGGGATGCATTTCAATTCTAAAGAGAAACTTCATCAGGCTGATGAAGCTTCTCTTTAGAAATGAAATTCTTCTCTCCAGTATAAGTGAGTGAAAATAAATATTTAAGAATATTCATCAAGTATTTCGTCATTACAGAACATTACAGATTTTGGTATATTGTTGATAGAAATAGACGAATTACTTAATAATAATAAATAGAGAGGATTTGAAATTGAAAACAAATTATTTTTATGTGGTGACAAAAGATAAGAAGAGCCTGGAGCTTAATTTTGGGCTTCTTTTGGCTGCTTTAATTTCAAGCTGAGTGCACTCTACTCCATATCGCAGAAAGCAGGTTAGAGCGTAATTCTCTGACTGTATTGCATTTTATTTCTGTTATTCCACTGTAGTCTGTTGTTTAACACATTCAAAAATCCTTCAACTTCCATCAAATTGATTAGATATGCATCAGTCTCTCAAGCTATCACTCTATGGTAAACAATGTCTCAAGCTTGGAAAAGCCTCACAAGTAATAAATTGGTATTGTTTCACTTTGCAAGAAAATTAGTAAATAATTTATATCATTCAAAGATATCACAATAACCTGGAGCACAAAATATTTGAAAGCAAAACACCTTGAAATGGAAAATAATAGCTCATGTTTGGGCAAGTCATAACAAAACAATAAATTAATGTTGTTTCACCAATTAAGAACAACTTTCATAGAATATATCTTTCATGAATCAACTGAAACAACATCAGATATTACATACAGCAAGACATCTCAACAACCTCATAAGAAACCTTCAACAATTATATAAAAATATATTTTTAGTAACAAAAAGGAGGTATACAAATAAAATACATATACAAAAATTCAGAAATCTTGTAAGTTAAAAATATATACCTTTGGTAGGCATTGTAGAATGCAATATATTAATAACTAATTATTAGTTTTTATAGTGATTGCAAGACAGAAAAAAATTGGTTTTTAATAAAATAAATACAAAATGTTTCAGTAAAAAGCACAGTACTTGATGAAAATTACAATACTTTTGATATAGCTCTTGAGCTCTCAGAAATGATATTAATTTCATTAAAAAACAAAATGTTCACTCATTCCCAGTTCTTATAATAATTGGAATAGCAAACTACCAAGGGCACTTTATTAGCGTGGTAAACAGTGTCTTAGACTTCAAAAGTTGGGTACGGTACCTGATTCCACAAGACAGTGAGATAATTATAGTTATTTTATTTTTAATCTTTTGATATGTAATTATTTTTACATTTTCGATGCAGCTGTTTTCGTTATTTGTGTAAGAATGGGTTTCCAATTTGTGTATATCCTACACCTACTATGTGATAAATTAATTTAAATAAATAAATAAATTACCTGAATAGAATGCACGTTATTGGGATTGCCTCTCTGTTGTTGATTGTCGGCTTGATGATGTCCATGATGACCATTATTGGGCAGATGTTTGGCACTATTCATAATCGGGCACGATTGGAACTCGGTGAATAAACCGTCATCGAACGGACCCCCATCCATTTTCTGATGTTTTTTTGCGTCACTGAACCTGCCCGAAAAACAGTATTTCAATTTGCATTGCATAGACAGATAGGACGTAATTTGCATTTAATTTGCAGTTTGCACACTAATTTTACAGTAAGGAATAAGACATTATCCATGATAAAATTGAAGATTTTAATTACTAATATTTTTAACATTCATAACTTATTCGATAAATAATGTATATAACCTAATAACCAACTCACTTTTTTCTTAGGCTTATAAATAATTGAAATTTGCTAATATTAGTCAGTTTATTTGTTTATTAATTCACTAGTTTGTTATTAGATAATTTGCTGTTAGTATGTGAAGCGTTTGACGTGACATACACTGCTAGAGCTATGCTCATCATAATGCGGTTGCATGTGACAAAATAATAATAATAATAATAATAATAATAATAATAACTCATCAGGGGCTATCTAGCAAGTGACTTGCAGTAGGAAACCTGTCTCCAGAGACAGAAGTGTTTGTACTTGCTATACAAAGATCGGGAGTGTCTCACATCCTCCAAATATCAGATTGTCCAAGTGGGTGGCTTGGTTCTTAAGTCAGCAGACGAGTGCTGTAAATTCATTGGACTGTCAGACTCTGTGGTGGAAAAAATGCAGAAATCTGTTTTGCTTGACACTGCACGCATGGTGCGCCAAATGTTGCAATGCACAAGATAAATCTCAACCATACTAACTTGTAATAGTTATCTTGAAGAGGAGGTTGCATGCAAATGCCCCTCCCTTCAAAAGACCTAACCGCAAACGCGAGAAAACATAAATAATAACAATAATAATAATAATAATAAAGATATCAAGAGATTCGCGCGATATCACGCGAAGTATCAAGAGATTCAGGATTATTTAGTTCATATTTTTATTGAAAATTTAAATGCGCTTTGTGCTAGTTGAAAAAAAGTCTTTCAGAATGATTAATGTTTGATGATTGACAAATATTCGAGAATCATGATCGAAAATACAGCATAACACTGATCACGATGAAAAACAAATTCTGAGAGAATCATGGATTCAAACAAAATGAGGAAGAGATAATCATAAAATCAAAATGTAAATGAAGTGTTTTTGCTACTTGCATGAAAGTGGAATATTTATGTGAACCTATGCATTTATTTGTATTTCATTTATTTTGTATTTCATTCTTATTGTATTTGATGCAGAATAAATGAATTTGAATTTGAAATATACAGCATTATGATGCAATAAGATGACAAGAATTTAAAAAAATTAAAAGGAAAAATAACAAATATAACTTAGTTGAATATTTTATACATTTTGCATAAACAAAGTGATCTACAAATTATTGTTTAAGGCTTTAAAATGTTCTTGAAGACTGAAATTCTCAGTACCTATTTTTTAGTGTAGATATTACTAGGCAGTTTTCTAAAGATTACTCTTATCTTATTTTTCAATTAAACGTTTTCCCATTTACATTCAACATTAAACCCATCAACAACATATTCAAGTCATATCAGGCTTGGTCATAAAAAAGCTGGAAATACAGTGTCAGTTTTAATATTAGATTGTTCATATTAGGCCTTTGATGTTTCCTGCTTTTTTTTTTGGAGATTTTACGTATTGAAGATTCCAGTTATGAAGTATGAGACAATTCTGGTATGTATGACAATAATGGATTAATCATTTAATATTAATTGAATTGAATATTATTCAATAGCATTCCAAATAATTTCCAAAACTAAAGCCGAATTTTCTTGACTAGAAAGGTTCAAGTGAATGAATAATAAGACGAAATTGTCACAACCACATTTATTAAAACTTCGAGAAACTAGTTTCGGTTGTTACACCATTATCAATCTCAATCAAACTGAGAGTGGTGTAACAACCGAAACTAGTTTCTCGAAGTTTTAATAAATGTGGTTGTGACAATTTCGTCTTATTATTCATTATGGATACCTTCCACAATATCACCTTCGCCATTACTAAGAAAGTTAAAGGTTCAAGTCTTTGGAGCTGTAAACGCTCATAATTCACAAAATAATTCATAAAAAAATTATAAAATGCAATCGAAAAATATTATTTATCATTCATCTTTCCAATAAACTGCCGAAGAAATTGAGAATTGAGATCATAAATTAAATTTAAATTCTAGGAGGAAAAATGGTCTGTTCCACTAAAATAAAGTATCGCCATTTTTTTGACAATGCCATCCCAAGTATTCAAATCTCAAATTATTTCCAAATGTCCAATTCAGTTTCAACAAATGATTCAATAGTATTTTCCTCGTTCATCAACATTTTTTTATAGTTGATAGGAGATTGATGAATTTCATGAAACATCAAATCAGTAAACCAATATCATAATTCCATTTTTATAAAGTCCCAAATTCCCTAAAATTTGTCAATTCCCTTCAAAGTAGGCTACTCCAATTATTTCCAATACTTTCACAGTAACTGAACTAATCATATTTTTCTCTATAAAAATGTTTTATTGTTAAAAAAATATATGAAAGTCAGCAATCACCATATTAGTGACCCCACTCAAGCAATGTCACTTTTCAAAGTCCTAATTTTCTAGTTCCTGAGCACTTCAATCCATTCCATCAAATTAAGAAATTTATCAATATATTTACTCAGTTATTTACATATTTTATTGTTGAAAGAATATGGCCGAGTATCCCCAAACGTCTCTAGCAAGATCTCCAGATCAAAGATCTCAAGATCGCTAGCAAGATCAAAATTTCAAGTTCCCAAGTTTCAAGCTCCTAATTCAAATCAAATTTATTGCTTAGAAATAAACAATTTGCATCTTATAAACCTCTTTATAGCTTATTGACACTCTTACTACAAATATGGCCGATAATGTGCTTATAAATATATGACAAAGAAGCTCTGTTACCCATCAGGAAACAGTCTACATTGTTTTCATTTCAAGAAATTCACAAATAAATAAACATTATTTCTCTCAAAATCAGTGTTATATCTCTTTTATTATTGATTAAGAATGAATTGTTGTCTCCAAACTTTTTTTCGGTGACCTGACTCCTAGTCTCTCAGTCCCAAGTTCCCAATTCATTTCAAGAAAAAGACAAAAAAATGAAGAAAAAATCATCAAGAAATTAATTATCAAAGATTAACAAGAAATAAAAAAATGAATTAATGTCCAAACATCATTTTGGTGACTTGACTCAAGCAGCAGAAAGCTTATTGAGTTTACATTGATTTCATTTATTTTTGTGAAACAACCAAGTGATAAGTTCCCAAGCCCCCAGTTCCATTTCAACAAATTTACAAAATTCAAAAAATCATATTTTTCACAGCAATCAACATGCTCTAATTCTTTTATTGTAAAAAAAGAAAGACACATGTCTCCAAACATCATTGTCTCTAGCAATATTATCATTCAAACTATTCAAGTCCCAAGTTCCCGAACTTCCAAACCAATTCAACATAAAAAAATAATCAATCATATTTGTATAGGTTATCAATATGCTTTGCTCATTTTATTGTTGGTAAAAAAAGTATCAATATCACCAAACACCTCATCAGTGATCTGATTCTATGTTATTCGAAGTCCCTTCATCGCAAGATCTATAATCCAATTCAACATATTCATATTTGTCTCGGTTATCAATAAGCTTCACTCTTTCTATTGTTAAAAAATATGAATGGGTGTTCCAGACAAACATTTCACAGACCTGACTCCAAAAAATTACAATTACTAACGCAAGTCCAAAGTTTCCAAAATCATTTCAAGAAATCGTCAATCATATTTTTCATAGCTATCAATATTATTTTCTACTCCTTCCATTGTTTGATGAAAGATAGTTAAATGTCATCTAACACCATTTCAGCAACCCAACTTCAGCTCAATATCCTCCAATAAAAATGTCAATGTCTAACACAAGGCCCAAGTTGCCAGCAAATTCATTGCAAGACATTTTCAATCGCCAAACACAAATTCATTTTAATACATTTTTAGTCACCAAACAACTGAAAAACTGAAAAAATATTTAGTTGATAAAGCTTTTACAAGAGTTCCTTTCACATCATAATTGAGCCTCACTTTAACTAAATGATATAGTGATATTATGGTAACTAGTGTATAAGATTGTATAATTAATTGTTAATCTGACTTGTCTTATACTCCCTAACTGGAGTCTCCAAGACGTAATCTGAAAAAAATCAGCAACCTAACAGCAGGTCAATATCATTCAATATAAAAGCCAATTCTAACGCAAGTCCCAAGTTCCAAATTTTATTTCAAGAAATTATTAGTCATATTTTTCCATCTATTATTGTGTTTTACTCCTTTTATTGTTGGGAAAAGATTTATAAATGCCAACAAACTCCACTCCAGTAACCTGACTGTATTATTCCCGACATCTCAAGTTTACAAGTGCTCCAATACATTCCAACATATTAAAAAAATAATCAATCATTTTTATCTTGGTATTAATAAGTTTTACTAATTATATTGTTTAAAAAATGTAACCAATGTCAAAATATTGTTTCAGAAACCCGACTCAAGCTGAAGCAATATCATAATTCCAATCTCCTAAGTTCCCAATTTCATTTCAAGAAACTATCAATGATATTTTCCCAACTATCAATATGTTTTACTCCTTTCATTGTAGAAAAAAGATAGATTAATGTCATAAATGTCTTCAAACACTATTTCAGCAACCCAACACCAGCTAGATATCAAATAAAAATGCCAAGTTCCAACTCCCAAGTTGCCAAATTCATTTCAAGAAATTATCAATTATAATTTTTCACAGCTATCAATGTGTTTCACTCCTTTTATTGTTGAAAAAATATAGATAAATTTCATCAAACACGATTTCAGCAACCCAACTCCAGCTCAATATCATCAAATAAAAATGCCATGTTCTAACCCCCAAGTTGCCAAATTCATTTCAAGAAACTATCAATGATATTTTCCCAACTATCAAAATGTTTTACTCCTTTCATTGCTGAAAAAAAAGATAGATAACTGTCATCAAACACCAATTCAGCAACCCAACTCCAGCTCAATATCATCTAATAAAACGCCAAGTCCCAAATACACCCGTCCCAGTCATAAAAATGATCGTCCCAAAGTGGCTCAATACATCTATCTAACAGTGGCCATGTATCAACACACACAGTTCACCATTCAGCCACTAAATTGTTTGTGATTAAATAATAATCAACAAAAACGTTCTTCTTAATCAAATTCTCACCGTACCCTGTTAAGTCCAATTCTAGTCAATAGAAGGAAATTAAGACAATTGCTTGCTTACCAAGAGCTCCGAATCTACTCGTCAGTCCGTCAGTTCTCTAACGTGAACCGCACGTAGCGTATCGAGGATTAGATTTTCACGTAAAAATATTATTTAACGTAACAATTTTCACGTAGATTTCGGAAAAAATGAACCTTCTGATGAACCTTCGGAAAAAGACTAGTCCGCTCTGGTCTCCGGTAGTAATAGGTTTAAGTTTCTTTCTATACGGTATATAATAATATTAATTCCGGGATGTGCCGCTAGGGTGTGTGTGTGCGGTTTGGATACGGGCCGATCGACCAATCAGAAGTCAGGGTGGAGTTTGAGTCAGCCAATGGCGTTAGTCGTAGGGTGGATTTGTGTAAGTGTGGTGATCTAGTGGAGAGTCAAGCCTGGGAGATTTCTGGTGATCTCTGTTTGAGAGGATTATTTCTGCATAATATTTACCGAACTATTTGTTTTACTAAAAGAATAAAGTGATGAATTTGAGAAAATTCAAGTTATGAAAGTAGTTCGTTGAATTTCCAACTCAATTCTCCATTGAAATTGAGTTCTCGTAATCTATCTGTATAAGAGAATTATTTTTGCGTTATATTTACCTAAAAATTGGCTGGAATAATTATATTGATAAAATTATGAATATAGTGATATTATTGAATTTTCTTCAAAAATATTGAAGAGATCTTACACAAATGGAAACAAATACGGTAGATTTCATGTTTTTCATAACATTTCCGTAAAACCTTTTCTTTAATAATAATATTGGGTGAAGTGATAAATAAATAAATTTGTAATTTTTCAAGATAACGTAATAAATAAAATAACTTTGTTGAGATTTCAACTCAATTCTTCCATAGATTAAAATTGTTGACAGGATAAAGTGATAGATGGAGTAATTTTGTTGAACTTTCAACTTATTTTTTGAGAATCAGAATTGTTAACAGAATAAAGTAATGAATATAGTAATTTTGTTAATTTTCCAGGATAAAATTGATGAATAAAATAGTTTTGTTAAATTCTCTACTCAGTTCTTCGGAACATCAAGGGAAAGTATTCGAAACTGTTGCTGAAGCTCTACATAGGCTAAATTGCAATAAATATTGATTCCATATTTTAGATTACATTTATCTAAAAATTGGCTCTGAGACCTATGCGTGGGTAATGGGTTGGATGATGGCGATTGATGAGTTGGACCTACAGTTTTAGGTGGGTTCCTAACCACCGGGAAGTGATTTTACAGCAGTGAAAAGTGTATTTTTTGCTGGCCAATCTTATCGGCCTCTATGAAAGTAATTGAAGTAAGAAAGGTCAATTAAAGAAAGTAATTTTTCTGAATTTTCAACTCGGTTCTTTGGAGCATCCAGATTGTCTTAAATAATAATGTAGAGATTATAAAAATTTCTTCCCTAATACTTCTCTATAATAAATTTATTGCAGTTCCCTAAAAACTTGGCTTCAATGACAGAAAAGGGATGAATTAAGATTATAGGAGACTATGGTAATCATCTGCTCTGAGAGATTATTCTTTAAATAAATCCTCTAAAAATGAGCTTGAACAACAGAATAAAATATGAGTAGGCTAATTTTGTGAAATTTTCAACTGAATTCTTTCGAGCATTCAAAGATCGTCTTCAAAAATATCAAATAAATTCTACATAATGTGATTGCAGTGAAAATGTTTATTTTCTAAAAAGAAATCTTTCTTGATTCAACGAGGATGAATTTATTGAGCAATGAAGTCAGGTGTTGTGTGAAAAAGATAACATTTAATTAAAAGAATCAACGATATTATCGGGTTTCACTCATTACATTAAATTTACTCACTTACGGAACTCACCAAGAAGGTAACCCCACCGTACTATTATTATTGATTAGTCATAATTCGCTTGAAAACCCCCAAATAATGGAGATGAAAATTTTGAAAAATACTATATACTATTTATGTTTCTATCGTTTTGTCCATCTGAGGGTTGCTTGCACAGTGGAGCATCCAAAACTTGGTGACAATCACCATTGCAGAATCGAATACATGATGTGAAATTATGCTGTTTACGCTGTATCCACGCTGCTGATAGAATATATTTGATTTTGCGATAATGATTATTATCGATGCCCCACTGCGCAAGCACTCTGCCACTGGAACCTTTCCATTATATCAAAAATAATGAAGGAATTGTCAAAATCTACGAGGGTAATTCGGAAACTAACCGCCGTTTGGCTGTAAATATAAAACTTGAATAGTAAAAAATATTTCATTATACTATACAGTTTGAGGGTGGTAATTCCTTTTAGAAGGAATTTGTAAATTGGAACGCTATGTCGAATGCTTTAATTTAAATGCTGACTAAGTTAAAAAATAGTAAAAAGCTGTAGTTTTAGGATGTATATAATACATTTTTTTTACTATTCAAGTTTTTTATTTACAACCAAACGGCGCTTAGTTTCCGAATTACCCTCGAGTTTCCCGAGGACCATGGTTTGTTGAACTAAGTTTATTAGAATGGAATTTGTCAATTACTTATTTTAATTTTCATATTTGTAAAAAGTATTTTCGTTTTATGTCTGCTCCTAGACTAATAATAATGTCTCTACACAGAATTCCCAAGTTTATTTCCTTTGAGATTTGAAAGTTTTATCTTCTCACGAAAAAAAATCCAAATAAAATACCATTTACTTCATAAATTTTATCTGCAGGCACATCTTTTTTTAGAAGTATTTGTACGTCTTCTAGCTGTATTTAGTTCTATAGTTTTTCAGTTTCAGGAAATCTATTGCTTTAGCAACCGTGACGATAACACGGTTCTGAGGTTCCTTAACAACGACAACCTCATATTTTCAATCAAGTTCGTTCCTGTAAAAAAATATTATTTTAAACATAATTTTTATTATTACTTGGAAATTTGGGGCTATAAACTCCTCGCCCATAATCTTGAATCCAATATTTTTGGCTACACTTCAACCTCAGTATAAAATTTAATAATAATATTATACTTCCGTCACTTTAGTTCCTATACTTGGCACTAATAGTGCTGTGAACAGTAGAACTCACGCCCAAATACACAGAGGAACATACTCGATGAACTGAATGATAATCACCATCGCAAAATTAAAACAACATCATCACACCTAAATCTTGATTCAATTTCGTAGTCTATTTCGTGTCTGTTTTCCACAAGGTCACTCTCTCACCTAACGAAGTCTGTGCTTCTATTTTCCAGACAGCTGATTGCTCAAATCAGATCAGATTTCACATGTCTGATGATTGAATTTATAGAACAATATTAATTAAATTTGAGTCATTATCATTTATTCAGTAATCACTTGATATTATACTTACTTCAAATGTTAGAAATTATTTGTTTCTTTCAAAGAAATATTTTATTCTAATGAAGGCCCAACCGGATGATTAAGAGTGCCACAGGGCTATCTTAAAATCTGATTCCAATTGCATAAGATGGAGAAGCTCATTTTGAAAATTATATGTTTCCTATAGAAGAATGACTGAGTTTTTTCACTTTTCAGTTTCCTTCTAAATATCCTTTAAATGCAAGCAAATTCTAAAAACCTTACACATATATTGCTGGGCACTTAAAGGAAGATCCATGCAAATTTTATTGAATTTGGTCCATACGTTGAGCCGTAGATACGACAGACAGACAGACTAATGCAAAACTTTCGACTTGAAGCAGAGACCTCTCTTCGTTCGGTCAATTATACTTTCTTTTTTCTTTGCTTTTGATAAAAAATTTGTACTTAACCAATCAAATTAAAATTAAAGAAATCTTCAACAGTTTAATGTTAAAAAAGTATAATCAAATAAATATATATGTATAAACCACCATATAATCTTTTAAAATCATAAGATTTACTCTTTGAACTTGATTCTTTTATAAGGATTCAAGACAGAAATTGATATAAAATCTATATTTCGGTTCTAAGGATGTAGAATTTTTCTCATTACACCTGTACCAATAGTATCAAGTTCATTAGACTCATGACTTCTCTTGACCCCTTCCCCCATTGGTCACTCTTGCGTGTGTCATATTGATCGAATTAAAATTCTAGCATTGCAAATAAATCAGCATCAACTGTGAATTCTCTCCCCTCATCTACAAACAAAAACGCCCACAAACTTTGCACTGCCATTTAAACTTGAAACAACTACAGCAACTGTTGCACTCATTTCATAACCAAAAAGCAACACCACTACCTCATTCACAAAAATAATGCAGAACGTGATTACGATCTTTACAGGCAATTTAACATCTGACTGCATAGTTGAGCTAATTCACCCCTTATATTATCGCACATGGAGAAGTCAGTCATTCACCACCCCTATAGGTGTAAGGGTAGAATGTTCTACCCTCTTTTAAAACCTGTGAGGGTATTTAGATCTAATCGCAATAACTAGTACCAAGATTAGACTAGTATTATTATATAGTGTTGGAATACGTTATTGTTTCAGGATGTAGAGCTTATGATGTAGATTATTGTCATTTTGATTATTTATTTTATTGCCTAAGATAGTGTGGATAGTTGGTTAGAATTTCTCCTATTGTATATATTATCTTTGTCGCCTAATAATAGCCTTAAAGTGAAATGAAACAAATAATTTTTTTTGGGTGAAGTTTATGTGGATATAAGTTTTTTCTTAGAAAACTCAAAGTTTTGGATACCCATCTAAGTCAAAATTGGCAAAGGGAGCAGTTTTGGGTTCAAGTCTGTTGCATCTTTGCATTTCTTGTGTTTTGGTCTAAAAAAATTTATATAAATAATATAATTATTATATCAATTTATTGTTCTTTACAGAGTAAAAGAGTGTTTCATGAGGAATCTGTAACATTGAACCAACTTATTCCTCTCATGAAAATAAAGGAAAAAGTTTTATATGAACACTGTTTCGGAGACGCTTCGTTACAGGAATAGGGAAAGATATTGGAAGCTATATAAATAAATAATTTAATCAAACAAACCCCCTGAGCCCTTCATTTGGGAGATTAATTTAATAGGTTTTACTTAAAAGGAGCTGAAAAATTCAATAAAACATGATTTAAGTCTGTAACTTGAAGAGTTTTAAAGATATAGGAATATTTCAAATACAATTGAAAAAATATTTAGTTTATACAGCTTTGTACACTATACAAGAGTTTATTTCACATCGAAACTGAGTATCACCTCAATTAATTGATATAGTAATAATTAACTAGTGTATAAGACTGGTAATATAATTAATTGTTGATTTGACTTGTCTCATACTCCTTAGCTGGAGTCTCCAAGATGTAATCTACAAAAAAATGAAATAAAAAAGTATTAAATATATTTCAAAATACGCAAAATTATCTGTACAAACCAGGGTTTTCAGTTTGAAGTGTATTCACTTGGCGAGAAAACATTTTTTTTTAAATACAAGACATGACATCGTAAAAAAATAAATTTCGAAAATGGAATATTGAATCACCCCTTATACAAAAAATGTACCCAAAGCTCTTAAATCAGGGCTTCATAGTATTAGAACACAGAAGGAGAAGAAAATAGTATTACTTCTACAGAAGGAAAAGGAGGAGAAGAAATTACTTTTACAGAAGGAGAAGAAGGAGAAGAAAGAAGAAGAAGAAGAAAAGGAAAAAGGAAGAGTTGAAGTGGGAGAAGAAGAAGAAGAGTGATAAGAAAAAAGATACTATGAAATTAAATTTGTAGATAGGTTTCACATATTCCAGAAATCCGAATTCAATTGAATCAGGTAGCCTGCTAGTATAGCTGTAATCGCTTAAGGCTGTGCGCAGGGTTTTTGGTCATAATTGTTTTTCGAAGTTTATTGAATTGGATATTATTAAGGTATTGGAAAGTTGACTATTGCCAAGAAAAATTATTCTTTTCATCAAATATTTTATGGAATATGGGAGTTAATAGTTGATTTTTTTCGGTTTTTGGGGGCAATTGATCTCCCCTACAAGTTATTTAAAACTTTTGAGAATTTTTTTAAATGGAAGACACATTGAGGAGTAAAATGAAATATTTTTCATTCTGATCAAACAAATAAATATAAAATAATTTTTTTTAAATATGCAAAAACTTCAGTTTTTCAAAAAATTATTTTGAAAAAACAAATTGTTAAATTGAAATAAAAAATGTGCCATTTTTCCCCCCAAGGTGCCTTTCAGTTATAAAAAAATTATCAAATGTTTAAAATAACTCGTAGGTGAGTTCAATTGCCCCCCAAAACCGAAAAAATTCAACTTTGAACTCCCATATTCCATAAAATATTTGATGAAAAAAATAATTTCTCATGGCAATTTAGTTAACATTTCAATACAATACAATTAACTTCGAAAAAAAAATTATGACCAAAAACCCTGCGCACAGCCTTTAATAGCTATGAGGACTACAACCACAATTCTATGCTACAGCTTATTAGATATAATAGGTTCCATAGTCTAAATAATGGTGGTTCTATAAGGTTTCACAAAATCGAAACCCATCTTTTCCTGAGATTCCCACTGCTCATGGGATATTTCAGACACAATACTGACTGCAGATTATGATTGCAGATGATATCGTGGTCAAAGATGATGTGTGATGCGGGCTTTTAGGAGCATGCCACAGCAGACCCTCTCCAAACCCTCACCTCTTCAACAATGAGCATAAAAATAGGGTGTGACTCTTGTACTGAGAAGCAACGAGAGAGTAATAGTCGTCTATAAAACATATTATACCCACACATAGAGGATGTATAAGCCGACAATAAATATATATAGGTATAAAAACATGTTCAGACCCTATCATACCAGTAGCTCACCCTTCTATCAAAATAATAAGAATGAGTAGGTGTTTGTGTGTGTGTGTGTCACAAAAATGGCAATATTTGGAACAATAAATTTGGCACAAAGCTTCCTCTAAACTCAATCCAATGGATTTTTGATTTTCCTTTCAGACTTTGTAAAATTGATCTTCAAATTTCACTTATGGGCACTATTACTGTTTCAAAATGTGTTTACATGCAGGATGCTCATAGAGCAGCTGATAACATGATAAGTCACTATAACATGATACTGACAACATAATCCATACGTCACTATGGAGATAATATAGATTATATGCCGATGTGTCTTAAGACGAGGCAACATATTAGCTCTGTATCAAGATTACAGATTGCAGCTGCTAATTACCTGGCGTCATGCGAGCTTATGTATAGAGCTTTTCCAGTAATAGATTAATCTAAAGAACTAAACACAAATCTATGAAGGTGGGTAAAGCTGCAAAGAGCTGCTAAATAAAGGTAGTTTACCTATAAACAACAATCAAAATTCACATCATTAGCGCGAAAAACCCAGTTTATTTGTGAAATTTTATTTTTAAACAGATGAACTGTATGTTATAATACACTGTTAGGTATTTCACTCACCCTTCCCAAATTTTTATTGTAACAACAACCATAAGTTATCTACCATGTACCAGGAAAGAAAAACTCCAAACTGGATTCCCGGTCAAGACCGGGAACATATACAATAAATATATATAGATACATACATGTCCTCTCCTAACAGTAGCCTTCCTATCTATATATACATGGATATATAGTTATATACATGTGTGGACCCACTTATATCACTAGCCCTCCCTTGTGAAGGGTGTTTAGAACAGCACGAGTCTGTAGACTATTATTTAGTTGGAAAGTGGCCTACCAGCATGAAGTGAGCATATGTCGATTGAATTTTTCCACGTCACTAGATGTGATGTCAGTACGATTATTGTTGGAGAGAAGTTATCTCCAGTATCAAAATCATCGTCATTGATTTCAATACAGCCATTGACGTTTCAGGGGCACTAAAATCGCAGAAATTGTTAGAACATATTTGGTTTAAAAAAGTCTTTGTCACGTTCGAAAAGTTTGAATGTGTTAACAAAGATACTCAAGTGTTCATAAAATACACCGATACAACGGAGAGTCCAAGGATCCGACGAGTTACATAAAATAATAATTGTTATTGTCATTGGTTGTACTGATAGGCATATGTACAATTTAACTGATTTGATTTCTATAAGCATTATATGTTTCCCAATTTAAAAAAATGCAGTTCTTTAAAAAGAGGTTTGTTTAACCTTCTTCTTGTTCAACAAATTTCATAATATGTCAATAAATATAATAATATTTAATAATCATAATATTTTCAATACTCATAGAAAGAGCCAATTCGATGTTTTTCTCAATAAGATTGTCATAAATGTCAATATTTTCAACTCCATGTTTTTATTAGAGCTCTCTAAAATTTTCTTATTGTTAAAAATGTGTCTAGCAAAGCTAGGAAACCGGTCCAGGGCTCTAATAAAGAGACGAAACCTGAAAAACTCTCATCCTTGTTTATTTTATTCTTTCGAAGTTTTACGATTTTGTGCATAGGATTTAGCAATCCATTCCATTCCTGTAGAAACAAAACAAAATCTTGATAGGATGTTTTAGATCCAAAAGAAATTTGTTAGATATAATGGAGGTCTACTACCTTGCTTGAAGGGTACCTGCATGAAAGGATATGGTATTTAAAATAGAGTGATATGAACTAAAATTTTAATGTACATGATTATAATACACAAAGCCAAGGAGAAAATCACTTGGAGAGTAAAAATAATGGATTATTCAAACAAAAACCTAATTTATTTGTAGGAGATTCTATAACAAACTACCGCAGTTTCTAGTCTTTGAAATTTCTAAATATTTTTTTAAAAATACTTGAGAAAATGTTTATTGATTAAGCTTTTCATAGTGTACAAGATTCCTTTCAGATCAAAATTGAGCCTCACCTCAACTAATTTACATTATAAATGTGGTAACTAGTGAATAGGAATGGTGATATAGTATATAACTGTTGATCTGACTTGTCTTATCTTTGAGACGTAATCTTAAAAAAGAATATCACTTCTTATCAAGAATATAAAATCTCAGAATTTTTCTATTCTTTTAATATTCACTATGTGGATTCACCAAGTAGTGAAGTAACTTGTTTTCCAACAACTGATACAAATTCCATACTGAAGAGCTCTTTTCTTAAATCGTTATTGCGTAATGTTCTGGCAACCTTGCTACAAGAGCACACTACTAGCAGTACGGTAGTAATCTATAATTTAGTAGCGAGATTCCGTTTTCCTAGCCGACGAGAACGGAACGAAAACTGAAATGCAAGCTCCGACTACACTCATATTTCGTTTTCCATTACCAACACAACACAGCAGTGTAGCTGGGCCTAAGTTTCAGTTTTCGTCAATTAAGGGTTTTTTATGGTGTCAGGCCTTAGTTTCAGTTTCCGTTCCGTTCTCAGGAGCTAGGAAAGCGTGAAGAGGCTGTGTTGTTGGATTCGTGACGTCATTTCCTTATTAAGTTGGACTTGGTTGAAGTCCCTGGCGACAGAGCTAGTTATTTAGTTCGGGTTACGAAGTACTACTGGCATGTTTTTATGCTCCCCTTTTCAAAATTATTGTTGTTTTTCTTTCTTTTGTCCGTCCGTCTTTCTCCCATTTTTTATTATAGTCTTTCTCTTTTTCTGTCTCGGTTTTTCTTTTGTCATCACTTCTGTTCCACATTGCAAGACTGAGCGATTCTTTTTTTTTCTTTGAATTTGAAACTTCTGTATTGTATAAAAACATGTTCAATAAACAGGAAAAAATAATTATTAAGATTCTCAGTGAGTGAAACATTAATATATTTTCAAAAGCAATAAAGCCCAACAGTCTAGGAACTTATATTTATTTTCAACTTGACATGACATTCGAGAGGAGCCTTTTAGCATGCCTTGAAAATGAAGGAAAACCAAGTATGAACAATTCAATTTAATATAATTTACTCCATACATATTATGCAAGTTTACATCAATATTCTAAAATCAAATAATGCTAAAAAATAAAATACAAATTTACAATATTATTTGTCCACTAGAAATGTGGTACTTCCATCAGAAGAATTTGCTTGTCCGCTGATAACCATTTGATTTAATTATTCACTATTTATATTATTTTAATATTTAATCATAGTAGCTCTAGACAATGAAATATAAATACATAAACAGTTATTATTTAAGTTTGTTATAAACACTAAAGCAATACCTATCCAATACATTTTAAAAGAATAAACTCATTACATTTTCTTTTATAATGCATGCACATGAGTTTTCAAACACTCAAGAAGCTATATTTGAGCTACCTTTTTTATAGGTGGTAAAGTGGTATCCCCCAAAAAAATTTTAATTGACATAATCAATAATATTGATATCTCCACAGAAAAAATCTTGATTTGCACCCGTTTTTGATTTGTACAGCATTTACTCATTATCATTTTTACACTTAAATATTTAATATCATTTTTTGTAATCATTGTTGTAAATATTTTTTTTGTTATTTATAACTATTATTAAATATTTGACAGCCGCAATGGTGCAATCGGATAGATAACTGCTACTCCTGCCGCCCCGAGTTCGATTCTCTTTCAGCCTTGGATATTTTGTGTCATCATTTGACCCAGGAACTTACAATCTCAGACTTATGTGGGCGTCATAAAAAATGTACTTTACTGGTGTTATAAGAAAACCAATAAAATCCCCGCAACTTCTAAATAAGAACACAAACTGAGTCCAGAAGAAAATACGTGTTGTTAAACCAATATCAGTCTGACCTGAATGAGTTGGTGGCATGATGTTAGGGGTAGGGTCCTCACAAACGAGGATTTGGCCAGGGCGGTTTAGATATTCACTAACTTCACCTGTGTAATAACCAGGCTGGTCAGGATATTATTACCTTGATATGATTTTTATGAACCAAAAGAAAGCTGTTAGGTGTATGGAAAGAGTAAATAGATTAGATTCATCTAGGCCGTTCTTCAAGAGACTTTGTCTCCTAATTGTACCTTGCTTTCATGTGTATGAAGGTACTTCACATGTAAAAAGAGCGAAATTAACAAACATCTTGACGTACACGATTATAATACAAGAAGGCGAGGAGATTATCACTTGTTGAGTGACAATATAGTAGCTAATTGAAATAAAAATCTAGTTATATTGGTACATTGGTAGAAAACTCTACAAGCTACCGCAGTTTTTAAAGAGTCTTGAGAATGTAGAAATATTTGAAAATTAATTGAAAAATATGTACAGTAGTTGATAAAGCTTTTTATAGTGTACAAGAGTTCCTTCCACATCAAAATTAAGCCTCGCCTTAAATAATTGAATTGTAATAATTATGGTAAATGGTGTATAATAATGGTAATATTGTACCGGTATAAATATACCGGTATAATATTGTATAAATAATTGTTGATCTGACGTGTCTCATACTCCTCAACCGGTGGCTCAAAGACGTAATCTTCAAAACAAAACGCAAAAATGCCTCGAGAGTATTACTCAATATGTGATTGAAGTTAATAGGTTGTAGGTTAAACTCAAATTGAACTCAAAACTCAAACTCAACTTTTTGGTTGTAGGTTATTTCAAATTGAAGGTTGATTGAAACTTTGATTGAAGGTTGTCCGGTTTGGTTGAAACTGAAATTAGAATCTCAGTCATTACTGAATTTGTGTAAAATGAATGATAGAACTACTTCTAGGGCTGTAAGTTGAATAACTGCAGTGCACTGACCCTGGCGGTCGGAATCAACCCCTATTAATTGTTTTGAAGAGGGTGCAGAGTGCCCCTCCTTGATGCAATGGTGGTCACATGACCCCCACCTTGTCACACCCTCACATACGGGAGGCACGTGTGGTCATAATGGTCACATATGTACATCACCTATCATAAGTGTGGCCTATGGCACGAGACTTCAAGGTCATACTACCTGCATGAATGTGTGCGTGTGAAAGTTGGTGAGGTTCCGGTTCAGGGTGAGATTCAATCCTGGAAAGTTTGTCTTTTTTTGACAGGAAATGGAAGATATTGAAGACTGTTTGCTTTAAAACAATCTGTAAATTAACATTGAAGTTGGAAATTAATTTGATGTACGGTTTGTAGAACAAACCTTTTCTAAAGTACCAAGCTAAGATTATTAGGTGGTGAAATTAAGTTGAGTCAGCTGAGTATCTCATAATGAGTTGACTCCGTTGACTGAGCTGACTGTTGGTCTGCTGAGTTGACAGGAGTCCGATCGGAAGGCGTGAGAAACAGCTGTGATTGACTCAAATTTTTACTCACATCAAAATACAAGAATCCCAAGCGCAGAGTCAAAAACATGAGTTAGGCCTACACAAAACACTCAACTTTATTGTTTCGATTAGGGTTTTATTTGGTCGTTAACTCGTTATGCACTATAAATTGTCATTATTTCATAATCTTTTATCATATAAATACAGTAAAATCTCTCTCTGATGAAGTCAGAAAATTTTTCGACAGTTCAAGAAGTGTATCAAAAGTATTGAATATTCAAAGTATTAAGTAAAAAATATTATATTTGAAGTGAGAATATTGAAATAAAAATTACTAAAAGCATTGAGAGTACTGTGCTTTCTACTAAAAATAGGAAATTGAAGATTCTATTTTGATAAAGACTAAAAGTTGTCACAACCACATTAATTGAAAACAGTGAGATACTACTTTCGGTTGCTACACCATTATCAATCTCAATCAAACTAAAACTAAAGTACAGAGTAGCTTAATATATACTAAACACGGAATGTTACTATTGGCTAAGGGAGAAGTGTCTATGATATGCTGATCTTCATTGAAGGTCTGTGATTGACTGAAGGTCAAAAAAGACATGCCCACTGGTGGGAGGAGCAACAAGCAAAAATAAGAGTCAATATCAAGAGCCAAAAACCGGGAACACATAGAAAGCAACACACAAGGACAAAACACATGAGGCTAAAATTACAAATTTTGAATAAAAAAATGAAGCTAACTGAAATCCAGTCAAGGTCAACAAAGAAAAAAACGAGAGTACCGTTATTAAAATGAAGGCCAGAATTATAATGAAACCAACTTAGTTGTATTGAATTGCAAGAATTGGTTGAGATGAATTTGGTCTTTTAAACTAGTATTGGAAATGTTTTTACCAACCTAGTTATCTGCAACGCTTCTAAAATGTTCAATTAATTGTCTGCCTTTGCCAATCAAATGCAGAAATTCAACATTTTCTTTAGCGTTAAAATTGTGTCCATTATTAGTAATGTGCTGCTCTGCAAAATTTGAGTCTCCTTTTTGGGGTTTTCAATCTCTAGTTTTTCAAACTTCTACTGGTCTGACCCACCCATTTAATGTGGGTGTATACATTTTTTGTCAGGAATCAGAAAACAAAAATCTGTATTGATTAATTATTACAAAAATAAACGAATAAGATAAGTTAGAAATTGAATGTCACCTGTATGTGACACGGTATACCCATCAACGTACAAAATATTCAATAATAATTGAGAAATCATAGAACAGCGTTGAAAAGGATATGTTATATGCTTTGAAACAGTAATAAAATGACAAATAAAGTTTTGATTGCAATACATTATAAAAATTGTGTATTTTAGTAGACTTATGCCCGGTTTCTGAGTTGTTCATTAACTTAATGGACCATTAACTCAATGCTGGAGCAATGGGTTAATGATCCATTAAACTTAATGAACAACTCAGAAACCGGGCATAAACTATAGACATTATTTAGCAATGTAGTTTTGAATATAAACAGAACTTGGGGAGTACAGAATCAGTAGTTTGTTCAGATTCTATGTAAAATAAACTAGAAATCGAATAAAGCCAGTTCGAATTTGGCAATTACATTAATTTGTGAAATTTTCAACAAAGTTTGCAAAAATGGCACAAAAACACAGTTTGAACTCGATAAACTTTGCTAATTGTAAAATAAACCTCTATTTTTCTCTGTATTAATTAATTAATACGAATTAATTTTGTACGAATAGCTTGCAGTAATCTAATAGCCAAATACTCACCCAGATTTCATAATTTTGAACAAAAAATGTTCAGTAATCTAATAGCGAAATACGCACCCAGATTTCATAAAATAAGGTTTTATAAAAACAAAACACACTAATTTTGTATGGCCTGCTGCTTTAATGTGTTTAATTTACTTTTGCCCCAATTTTATGAGGTTTAGATCTGTTTTTGGCTGTTGGGTTACTGGAAGTTTTCTGTTCAAAATTGAATTCTCTACAAGCTTTCATGTAGAAAATACTGGTTTTATTTGCAATGATCGAAGTTCATCCACTTCAAATTTAAAACAACATAAGTTTTTGGTTCATCTTTTCCTATTTTGTTAAAGATCTTACAAGTTAGTTAGTGTAATCACCAATTCTAACTTGTTTCATTTTTTACCTAACCAGAATACAAGTGAAATGAAGGCACTACACCTTTCTGAAAAAAGTAAATTGATCTGACTAACTATAAGCTTCCACCATCCTTAATTCTGTAAGATATTACAGAAAGCGTTTCCAGACCTTTGTTTTCATGAATTTTTCCATTATTTTAATGAGAAAAACAAGCCCACCGATTGTTTGAAACTATATGCGAGACACTTTGTGTATAAGTAGTATTTGGAGAAATGTGATACTTATAATTTTACTTGCCTTATACTAAGTT
This sequence comes from Conomelus anceps, assembly GCA_948455865.1. Lineage (NCBI taxonomy): Eukaryota > Metazoa > Arthropoda > Insecta > Hemiptera > Delphacidae > Conomelus > Conomelus anceps. Next base: position 50,851,999 of record OX418216.1, read on the forward strand.
TTGGAGTACGAACGTTCCTTCAGTCTTACTTGATTCAAGGGACTATTGAAATGCATTTAGAATGAAGGCATTTCAAGACTCCCTCGACTCAAAAGGCACTGAAGGAATAAGAGCATTCATCTAAAAAAATTATGAGAGTATTACATTAAAAGGAGAAATTTGAGGAAGATATGATGATGATGATGATGATGATTATTATTATAGTGTTCTTGCTGCTGATTTTGATGATGACCAAAGAAACCCAAAAAGAAAAAATAAGAAATATGTGGAATCAAAAGGCCTGAGTTTGTCTGTAGTACCCTCTTGTTCTATATTATCTTTATATCTACATAGATATAGAAATATATTGTTTCTACACATATGTAGTTCTTATACATGTGTAAGTTTGACCTTTGACCCATGCATACCATATAGTGAACTTGGAAGCTGACTTCGTGTGTTTTTTCTTCTTCTTTTTTCCTAGTCCAACCCTCCCTGCTGGTTCAATTGAGCTCTCAATTGGTTTCAATTGGCTCAATTGGATGAAACGTTTTCTCTTGCCGAAGCTGGAAAAGAGAGGCTGGTGATGAAGAAAGAGAAAGAGTGAGTGAGAGAAGGAAAGAGATAGCGAGAGAGAAGAGGAGAAAAGAATGAGATAGACATATGTACTCGGTCTTTATTCAGGCAAAGTTAGAACTCGCAGGAACTCTCATGCACTTACAATCATACAGCGACCATATTTCATCATAGATCATGAATCAATTTCAGAATAGAAATGATTACACATTTCGAGAGAAAAAACAGAAATTATATAGAAGAAGGAATTGGAGAGAGGAAAAGTGATAAAGACTGATAGGAAAGAGAGAGAAATTATGTAAGGAAAAAAAAATATTGGATGTACTGATATTCTGTAGTATTGAAAGCTGGTAAAAACCAAGTATTAAAAGCAGAAAAAGTAAGTATTGAAGAGGTATGTGAAGGAGAAGGCATGAGAAAAAACAATAAAGGATGCAGAGTAAAATAAAATTGAATTATTTTTATTTATTTTATTTATTTACAAGTAAGTTGATAATTTCAGATCTGATCAGATCTGATGAGACCTGTAGTGGTACAAAACAAGTTAAGTTATACAATACTAGTCTACAGAATATATACAGTCATGAGTAACTATATCATAATTGATATATCAATTGGAGAATCAAGAAAGAAAGAAAAAAATAATAATCTACAGAAAAAGAACCATGCAATTAATAAATAAGGTATAGGTGATTATTTATTTTTATGAGTAACCTTATTGGAAAAGAGACAAAAATAAAAGAAAAATATGAAGAAAGACAACTCCTCCATTTAACGTGAATTTCCAAATAAACATCTAATAAGCTGAGGAAGTTAGTATCCAGCATCAATAGTTAGGTACCGGTATACTCTTTTACGAAATATTGAAAAGGATGGAAAGAGGATGAATTATATTTCATTATTTTTAACAATTTACAAATTTCTTGCATGAGTGATCAAAAACAATATTATTACATCACTTGGTCGTGGAGATTGCTATTTGAAACATAGTAAATGTAAAACTTTTATTTTATTCTCCATTCAGTGGCGAAGTCTTCATAAGAAAGGATTATCTTTACAAATTGTAATAAATTATATTTTGGGCCATTCAACATTTTTATATTGATTTTAATTATAGTTATATTTCTGCCCAATCATTCTATTGTATTGCTACTTAGATAGCGTACCTAATAGTTAGAAGATCATAAGCTATATGCTTAAGTATAAGGCCAAGGTCTGCAGCCAATATCATATCTATATTCTATATTTGAAAGCTAATAAAGGCCAATTTATGAGAAGTAAATATATATATATATATATATATATATATATATATATATATATATATATATATATATATATTGGAGGAATCGACAACATTTTAATGATGGAGGCAAAGATTCTTCATCACTATTAATCAATTAAGCATTATTTGGAAGCTAGCACAGAGTTGAAAAGAGTTTAGAATATCTTTATTCATTTTCACTCATTACTCTGAAGAAAGTATTTGATTGGTTGAATTACTCACAGAAACATTAAAAAAAATGTAATAAATAGTTTATAATAGTTTAGATTATAAAAAGGATATAAAAATTATTAGATAGTTTGAATGGATTATAATAAATATTTTATAGTAGTTTATAATAAAGTTTAATAATTGTTGATGTTGAAGCTCCACATACTCCATGCTGTACCATTAACAAGTAAGTTTGAAGAAACTGACAAATATAAAGAAACAGAATCTATTAATTTCAGGAGTGAAATGTTAATTTGATTCTAAATATAGAACTGAATAATACACACACGAGTTCTTTCTTCGGCAGTTTGCTGATGCTAGCACTGAAGGAATGTCTAATTCCTTTAAGTGCTATTAAATTATACTAAAGACTTCCGCAATAACGGATATTGGCAACAAAGGTTGATTTTAATTTTATTTAAAATTTTATACTCGGTTGTGACTGATATTTTTGTACAGCAGCATTCATCGATTTCCATCAGCTATTCAATGCTGTTGTCAATATCCGCCATTGCGGAAGTCTTCAGTATAAATTAATACCACTTAAAGGAATTCGAAATTATTAAATTCCGTTCATGATACTCATCTATTCGCGTGATAGGTATTTCACATTGGTGTAATACTTCCTCAGGCACGGTTGGAGGTCTACTGAGTTGGTATACTGATTACTGATTAGACCTCCAACTATGTCTGAAGAAGCATTACAGCAATGCGAATAGCAATCACAATAATAAGTAAGTGTTAAATTCACCAGTAAAGTGTTCTTAACATTATTCATGTTTATAATTGTATTTGAGAGCTAGGGCAGACTATTATACTTAATTTTGTGATGTATTTTGTTCTCCTTGACGAAAAAAAAATATTAACAATTTAATGCCAAAACTCAGTGGCGTAGCCAGGGGGGCCCATGGGGCCCGGGCCCCCCCCCCGAAATTTCAGAAATAAAAAATTCTCAAGTAACTAATAGATAAGGACTTATTAAAGCCGAAGGGTTCTATCTGTTTTGTTTTGAAAAACGAACAGATTACAGAAACCCTGTTTGTGTAATGGAATATAGCTACAGTTATAGTCAGATTAATGCATTTTTCAAATTTTTCCTCAATATTTACTCATATAGGAACTTGTTAGGTGCTCAAATGGATAATTTTGATTTAAAATGAGCTACGAAATCGAATAAAACATGTTAGAAAACTGTGACTACCATAATTGTTTATTTATTACATTAAATGAAATTCAATTTTCAAGTTTGAAGTGGATTAACTTTGTTAATTAATGATAAATCACCTTTTAGAATAAACTCATCTTGTAGAAAATTTAATTTTGAATTTAAAATTCAGTATAACCCACTATAGCCTGAACGCACCCAAAGTTCATAAAATCGGGATTTTATAAATGAAAACACACAAATAAATGCAAGTTCTATGCAAGCGTGTAAAATCAGTGTGCTATGATAAAAAAAATTCCAATTTCTGAACTTTGGGTTGGGTGCGTTTTATGCTAATGACATAAATTATATGAAACTTATAATAATTTGTATTAATTTTGAGATTCAGCACATAAATTAAGTATGATTAGTTCCAATTCAAGGGTTTTGACTCAAAATAGTCACAGATATCGGTATATCAAACTTTATCATTTCAAACTTGGCCACCTAGGTTCTTGGGTAGTCATTTTTCAAAACTTTCTTTTGAACTTTAGAGCCTAACAAGTTGTCTAGATTAGCTTTTCACACCACTAAATTTAAAAAAAATCCGGACCCTCCTATACCCCAAACACCCCCTTGGTGAGCCCCCCCCCCCCGGAAATTGATCCTGGCTAAGCCACTGCCCACACCCCCCCCCTTGGTGAGCCCCCCCCCGAAATCTAATCCTGGCTACGCCACTGAAAACTGGCACTATATTTACATTTAAATTGAAATTTTATTTAGATTAAAATAATTGAGTAAAAGTCTTGATTCAAATAGTAATGTAGAGTCAGTTTTGATATCAGATTGTTTTAAAATGTTATGAAAAAAGATAGAATCTCTACCTATCACATAGTTTTAATAATTATCTGGCATGAAAAGAAAAAATCATGGCTAAGTTACCTCCAGCTATATTCGGAACGTTCTAATAATAAATAATTATGTAGTTCCATATTATTTAAACATAAATAATATTTAATATTCAAACATAAATAATTGTTGATATTTAAACATAGATAACACAGGCCAACAATGAAAAAACTTTTTTAGTAAAATTATCTCATTCTTATGTTTTTTAGGGTGCTGAATCCAAATATGATAATCACTCAACTGTATCACGCACCATTTTCCCACATTTTATAGTATAAGTCATTAAGTATGGCAATTTTTGGCAAGTTGAAGAATTTTTAAATATTTCAAGTATAACTACTGAAAAATCAGGTGTAATGGATGTAAATGATATAGGTGGCACTGCTAAATCATATATTTCTATTAACAGCTGATTAAACAGCTGAAAACAGGCGATCAACCTAACCTCCACTAACATGTTCAGTACAATGTCTAATCGAGGTTGTGAAAATTCTCCTGACAGTTTTTGTTATATTTGTGGTGAGTTTGTGATAAAAAAACACCAAAGAAACATTACAGACTTTGTGAGGAAGGTTTATTTATCGTATTTTGGAACTAAACTAGGTGATCAGGATAAAACTTGGGCGCCACATAAAGTGTGTTATGTATGTGTTGAAGATTTAAGAAAATGGTCGAAAAAGGAGAAAAAAAAATTCAAGTTTGCTGTTCCAATGATATGGAGGGAGCCAAGAAACCATTCTGATGATTGCTATTTCTGCAGTGTTGATATTACTGGCCATAATTCGAAAAACAAAAAGGTAATAAGATACCCTAACCTTCCTTCTGCCATCAGACCATTAGAGCACAGTGAAGCTTTGCCAGTTCCTGAACCTCCAGATGATTTAAATTCTATTCAAAATGAACTATTTTCTGATGTACAATCAGAGTTAGATGAACAAGATGATGAGGAATTTCAATGTATCACAGAGAGTATAGAGCCTAAGTTGTTCAATCAGGTCGAGCTTAATGATTTGGTTAGGGATCTTGGTTTGACAAAAGAAAAAGCAGAGTTGCTTGGCTCCAGATTAAAAGAGAAGAACTTGCTGGTGGCTGGTACCAACATTTATGTGTACAGGAAAAGAGAGCAACAATTTACACCGTTTTTTGAACAAGAAGGTGATTTAGTATAGGCCTACTGTTCAGACATTCCAGCTTTGATTAATGAATTTGGAATTGAATACAAAAAGGAAGACTGGAGACTGTTTATTGATTCATCCAAAACTAGTTTGAAGGCTGTTTTATTACACAATGGTAACATGTATGCATCAATACCTGTTGGCCATTCTGTACATATGAAAGAAACATATGAAAACCTTGAAATAGTGTTAAAAAAGATAGACTATTCTAATATAAAGTTGAAAAAAACACTTTTAAATGGAAACTAACTCACGTTATGGCGTGACGGCCGTTTCGCTCTGTTGTCTAGAGCATCGTCAGACGACCCACAGTACACTGACTTAAGGTATGAGTTTGAGGGTCAAAGAGTTTGAGGGTGAGAGTTTGAGGACCCTCAAACTCATACCTTAAGTCAGTGTACTGTGGGTCGTCTGACGATGCTCTAGACAACAGAGCGAAACAGCCGTCACGCCATAACGTGAGTTAGTTTCCATTTAAAAGTGTTTTTTTTTTCAAGTTTATATTACATATTAGTGGAAACAAGATGGATCTTCAACATCATAGACTATTCTGCTCATGGTTGGATGATATGTGGTGACTTGAAAGTATTGTGCATGCTTCTTGGCCAGCAAGGTGGTTATCATTCAAGCAAGTGGTTACAAAGTTCTTGGGAAATAAAAAAGATCCAGAATATGTTTCTATTGTTGGTAACATGCTGAAAAAGTTTGAATTGATAGGATGTTTGATGAGCCTGAAAGTTCACTTTTTGAACAGTCACCTTGATTACTTCCCGGATAATTTGGGAGATGTCAGCGAGGAGCAAGGTGAGCGTTTTCACCAGGACATTAAATTGATGGAAAAACGCTACCAAGGACGCTGGAACACCAACATGATGGCAGACTACTGTTGGTCACTTCATCGAGAGGTTCAGCAAGCAACTCATCGTAGAAAAAGCTACACTAGAAGTTTCAAAGAAAGAAGAGAAAGAAAGTACAGACCAATTCCTTCTGACTAGTAAAACATTCACATTTCAATAACATAGTAGGTACTGTAAATAAAAATATTCTTAAGATTTATATAGATGGTGTTTCATTGAATACTGCATACTGTATAGGGGTTTTCACTTCATAGTGGAGAAGAGATTGCAAAAAATCTATGGGTGATACAGAAAAACTGATGACAGATTTGAAATCAGCGCAAAAAATACTATATAAGTCAGCTATTAAAGAAGAAAAAGTTTTCAAAAAATATTTTTTTGTTGGCCTGTGTAATTGTTAAAAATACTCTAAGGGTGAATTTAACACTCACTTATCCATTGATAAAAAATACAATGAATGCAAATATGTAATAGACTTAGACTCAAGTACTTTATTCATGTGATAGCTATTTCGCATTGGTGAAAAGCTTTCTCAGACACGGTTGGACAAGTGTTAAATTCACCAGTGAAGTATTATCAACAATTATTCTATGTTTGAATAAATAATGCTTGCTTAATACATTTGAAAGCTACTAGCACAGTCTTACAATATAATTATATTGGAGTACTATAATGTAACGCAATAAGAATGGTAAAATCCTATTCCTGAAAACTAATAATTTACATTACATCATCCAATTTCATAAATTTTCTCAGTTTCCAATTCAGGAATCGTCAGTAATTTTTTAACCCTAGACTTAAACACAGAGAATGATAATATCAATTATTATACAATGAACTAATTTTATTATTACTGTAGATATCCATTTTTCCTGAACTGTGCAGTATAACTATTCATATGTATTAAATTGCTGTGCAGAACTGACCTTTTTTGAGTCGCGGCGGACGCGTTTCGAACAATGTCGTTCTTCTTCGGCGCTTGGTTGCATACGTCTGCAACCAAGCGCCGAAGAAGAACGACATTGTTCGAAACGCGTCCGCCGCGATTCAAAAAAGGTCAGTTCTACACAGCAAGTTAATACATATGAATAGTACTAATTTTATTTTTTCTCTTCTATATCTATATTCCCTGTAATACTCTCTTCCTTATTATCTGACAGTTCCATTCAACTTCCAAAACTTTCCATTCAATTTTTATTATTAGTTTTCTTTTAGCTTGAAATGATTTATTTTTTATAATAATACTTGCTTTTTTGTAAACAGGCACTCATCGCTGAGAAACCTATTAAGGTTTAGCGAGACCTTTGATGTATGTATTTTCTATTAATAAATTAATGATTGGTTGATCATTATATGTCATGACACGTTTTATTCAAGGATGTCTGGGCATTGATCAATATATTGGGAATTATGATACTCTTTGTCTGGCACAATCTGTATAATAACAACTGATTAAATTATCATACAAATTCAATCAATAGCCTATCGTTTTATGTATTCAATCAAAGGACATGTGAAATCTCATCTGATTTCAACAATGTACTAAAAGTACAGGTAATAAAAGTACAGCTTTGGTGTTGATAAACACCACTTCAACTTTTTGTAGAAAACAGACACATGAAATAGACTAAGTGAATTAAATCAAGGGTTAGGTCTGATAATTGTGTTTAATTTTGCGATGTTGATTATCATTGGAGTACACCCAGTACGTTGCTCTGTTCAAGCACCCTTATTCTTGGGTGTGAGGTCTACTGTTCACAGAAATACGAAATACTAGTAACTTTATTTGGGATAGTTGGAATGGAAAAAATAACTTCATTTAGGCCAATTCTAATATAATTGTGAATTGTAACATTTATATTAATTTTATTGTAACTCAATGCGAATGTAAATTATATTGATTTCTTACCGGATGAAATGTTGGCATAATATGTGAATGCACCCAACACAGAAAGACTCTGACATGGTGCAGAGAAGGTCCACCTTCTTCAGAGTGAACTGAAAAAACTAACTACTATTAGCAAATACAGCTTATTATTGAGAAGAAGAGGAACAAGAAGAAACCCAGGAAGAAGAAGATTAACTTTTCAAGTGAATTCAACGACTTGCAGTCAAATTTTTATTAAGAATTAGTAGTATTTTACTTACTCTGTAGGCCGAACGTTTTCGAGTTGTTAAAACCCATCTTCAAGGCTGAAGATGGGTTTTAACAACTCGAAAACGTACGGCCTACAGAGAAAGTAAAATACTACTAATTCTTAATAAAAATTTGACTGCAAGTCGTTGAATTCACTTGAAAAGTTAATATTAACAACGCAGTTCGTCATGGAACAAGAAATCCAGGAAGAAGAAGAATATGTCACTATGATGATAATATATAGATGATACGCCAATAACTCTCAAGCCAAAGTAACAGATTAGCTCTGTATCAATATTACAGCTGCTAATTACCAAGTGTCATGCGAGCTTACTCATTGTGTTTATCGATCTTTCCCTGTAATACAGTAACCTGAAGAACTAGACACAATACCTCGCAGGTGGGAAGAACTGCAAAGCTGCTAAAAAGTTTGTTTACTTATAAAAACACTAAAAATTCACATTATCAGTGCAAAAAAACAGTTTATTTGTGAGCTTCTCTTTTCAAACAGATGAACTGTATGTATAAACACAGTATGCTATTTCACTCACCCTTCCCAATTTTGTGACAACTACTGTAAGTTATCTACCAGAAACAAAAATTTCCAAACTGGATTCCCGGTCAAGACCGGTTAAAATGATAATAAAAAATAAAATATTGTACCTGGTTTTAACTTCCTCAGCTTGCCGCATAATAAGGTCTCGTCTCGCTCTATTAGCTGTTCTGTGTATTATATAGAGCATATCATCATGGAGCATATCTTCAATTTTAGATCCTTGACATACATATATAGCTTTTGTAACATTGATAGAGCTGTAAATGTTGAGATATAAATTATTAATACTGGAAATGAAAAGGATTAGACAAGTAATAAATACTTGACAAGTAAATAAAACAAACCTGTCTCTACTTCATTACATTGTCTTCCCATACAGTAGATATTTGGTTTTTTAGCTATACAGCTCCTTTAATGGTTCTAAGACTAAAATGGTAAAATATTCTGAAAAATAAATGATGGATTGAAAGAGTAATTTTAAAAACAAACTTGACTTTGACTTCATCTTATATACAAAATATAAATTGTATACTGATACTATAATCTAGTATTATATTTTGTAGCAGGAACCAGTCATTATAACGCTAGACATGTCACGCCATAACGTGAGTCACAATTTCGATTTAAAAGTGTTTTTCAAGTTTTTATTATATATTAGTGAAAACAAGATGGATCGTCAACATCATAAAAATAATTAAATTAGAAAAGCTAAAAAACATAAAACGTTTCCACACATCAATTTTAATTGTAATTACAAATTTGTTTTGTACTCCACCTTCAATGAGCATTCTGTTATTCTATTTTTTATTTACAATGTACTTTTATTTTATAGCAAAAACCAAACACTGATGTCCGCATTCATGAATGTTCCTTCAGTGTCTCATGGATCAAGGGACTCTTGAAATACCTATATAAACACATAACATTTCAAGATCGAGTCTCTCGAATCAAGAAGCATAGAAGGAACGTTCATAAATATGGTCCTAAGAAAAGTCATATTTATTTTTGATACTTTTTTAATAAACAGAGTCTGCAATGTTAAAATTCAGAGAAAATTCCATATAATTTATTATTTAACATTGAAAAATATCATGAATTATATTGTTAATTTTTTAAATTTGAAGACCTGAAATAATTAATGATCTAGTGCCATTTTCCAAGTTCCGAGATAATGAGGTTTTTTCTCAGTAAACATTTTTTTTAATCATTACAACATTCTGATTAAAAATTCATTTAAGATACTCCTAGTTACACATCCATGAGTGATATCTCCTCAAAATTCCACCCCATTCTAGAGATTTTCATTTTCTAAATCTGTAAATAAAAACAGATCAATGTCCACATTTATCAATGGAAATAATGATTTATATATTGATTTGAATGGAATAATATCACATACATTATTTTTCCAAATGCCACATTTCTCCTCAGTCTTATAAAATAAGATAACATAACATATTATTTATAGTGTTATTAGAGAGGCATTAACCCCTCAAAGGTTGGCCTACATGTAAGATCCATAGATATGCAGTTCAACAATGTCTTTCACTCAGTAACAGCTCGTTTACAATAATTTGAATTGATTCATGAATAAACGGCATTGTTGACCTCTGTGAACGGATTGCTCATGTAGTTGGAACCTTATAGTATACCAAATTACCTAAGGGTGCTGCCACACCAAACCTAGTGACAGGTTGTTAGCACAAGAACGACTGAATACGATTTCGAATCGAATATTGTAGTCAGCTGTTTCTGACTATATTCTTCAACCCAAATAGCTTCAAGTTTCCTGTAATCATGAAACAGCCGCTAGGCTTGATGTAGCTGCACTCTAGTTTTTGGTCCCAAGAAAACAAACAAGGCTATTATTCAACTTAGAATATTAAAACTTAGAATATGAAACTTAGAATTATTCAACTTGAATTCGAATGATAGAGGCAATACCCTCTATCTAATTGAGTGGTACTGTGCATACGTTGTCAGAACAGGCTCTGCGAATTTTGAAGCATAGAGTATTAATTCGAACGGATAAGTAGTATTTTTGTTTATTATTATTAGTATTTATAATATCTTAATAATTTACATCATTAACTTGTCTAATATAAGTTAAAGTATTTAAATAAAAAGTCAAATTCTATTTTCGAGGTTAGGTGTACCGATATTGATAAATTTTCTTGTAATTAAATAGTTTCAAGTTGACAATTGTAATAAATTAAGTAATATTTCATTAAACATTTAACTAAAATCAATTGAAAACAATTTTTAGCTAGGAAAATGAGTCCAAACAAGGCATCTAAATCTAATTGTTTAACTAAAACTCAGGTAGCTACGCGATCTCAGCAATTATTAACAAAAAATCTCCAACAGCTCTTAAAGCTACTGTAGATGTAGAAGAAAAGGTTGCTAAACTATTGAGTGATCACACCGAATTGAAAACAAAATTAGAAACATCACTAAAAAATTCTGAGGAAGAACGAATAGGGTTGGTGGATCACATAAAATCTCTGGAAGTTATTATAAAATTGCAGCAGGAAGACCATAGAACTGAAATACTAAATCTCACGAGTCAATGTAGGTCTATGTCAGAGGAAATCGAAATATTAAAATCAAAAATAAACTTGGCTAATGTAAGATCTAAACCTCTGATCAATACAAAAAAAGTAGAACCTAAATCAAATGGGGAAAAAATAAATAGAAATGGTCAAACAAAAACGTATAGTCAGGTTTTGCAAACAGCAACCAAAACGAAAGTAAGGGCAAATAACGATAGGAAAGGTAGAATACTGCTCTTGACATCCAGTCATGGACGAGACTGTAGTGACCTACTAAATAAAAGATTAAAAAATAAGTATGAAGTTCAGAGCTTTTTCAAACCAAGTGTCCCTATAAACTCTATCGTAGAGTCAGCACAGGAACAAACTAAAGATTTTGGAAAAAACGATTTTCTAATAGTACTGGGTGGCTCAAACAATATAAATGAACCTAATCTAAAACATCTTCCTGAAATAAATGAAAAAATTAAAGAGATTGTGCCACTCAGCCAAAAAACTAATGTAATAATAAGTACAATTCCGTATAGGTTTGATAGGCCAGAGCTAAATGAAGCCATTAAGTCAACAAATAAATCAATTCATAATACAATCAACAGCCTAAAAAATAAGAATTCTAAGCAGTTGGGGATTTGTTTTCTAAATGAAAGGCTGAAAAAACAAAACTTCACTAATCATGGTCTACATCTAAATCAATCTGGCAAAGTAATATTTTGTAATAGGCTGGCAGAGCTGATTGAAAGTCGTTTGCAATCTACTGTCAATAATTCTCCTAAACAATCATCTAACGAACCTTTTTTAGTAAAGTGGCTCAAAGCCGGGAAGGGAAACTAGTTTCAGATGATAAATTCATATCTTCAATTGTATTAAAAGACGTTAATCGATCAAAAAATCAGGATAGCATTAGTGGAAGGAAATCTTGTAGCAATCTGATAGGCTCTCAAGATTCTAAGAGATTAAGTAAATCTACTTCAATATGCAAAAGCAACGATAAAGTAATAAGGGATGATAGGGAAGTACCGGTACTCACTGTGTTCCATCAGAATATTCAATACATTCGTAACAAAATAGATAGAATCGAAGTATTTTTTAAAGAAGAGGCTCCTGATATAGCTATTTTCTCAGAGCATGGTTTAAAAGAAGATGAATTGTCACAACTTAATATTCCAAACTATTCATTGAAAACGTCGTATTGCAGGACATCTCATCGAAGTGGGGGAGTAGCTATCTTCACTAAAAATGCTAAGAATATGCAAATATTTAATCTAGAATATGTAGAGAAATTTGCTGTGGAAATGGATATAGAAGTTACTGGTTTGAGAGTAAAAATCGACAATAATTTCGAAGTAGCGGTGTTAGGTATTTACAGGTCACCAAATGGGGAATGGAACAATTTTTGTGAACTATTCAATAGGCTTTTAGAGATTACTACTACTCGTTTTACAAACGTTATTGTAGCGGGAGATTTCAATACAGACTTTGCAACACAGAATAAAATGACAGAAGATTTAAAGGATATTATATGCATGAATAACTTGGAAATAAAAGTTCATGAATATACCAGAGTCACAAGAACATCACAAACAATAATTGATAACATCCTTACTAATATAGATTACTCTAAAACAAGATTAGGCGGCTCAGAACTATCTGATCATGAATATCAAATCTTAGAGGTGGGGTTGCAAGGTCATAAATCAATTAAAAAGAGTAGAGTAATGAAAGAAATTCAACAATGTGAACAGGGGAATATCGATTGTTTGAAGCAGAATCTGCTACAAGAAAACTGGAGTAGGGTTTACAATAGCAATAGTTTAAATGACAAATATGATAGTTTCATTAATATTTTAAGGTTTCATATTACTATGAGTTGTCCAGTTAAAAAAGTCCCTGTAAAGAACAAATTAGACAAGATTGAAGAGTGGATAACTGATGATATCCTTGCAGAAAGAAATAGGGTTAAAGATGCATATGATGAATTCAAACTATCTAGAAATATGTTAAGTGAAGATAATTACAAAGCTCTAAAGAAAAATTATACAAGAGAAGTGAAAAGAGCGAAATGTAAGAAAACAGCTGAAATTTTGAATAATAGTGTGTACTTTAACACAGCAGTGTGGGATGTAATAAACAAAAATAGGCAAGTAGCTCATGTAGATGCTTATAATAGTGTCCCCAGAATAATTAACGAAAATAACAAATATATTGATGATAGTGTAGACATTTGTAATTTCTTTAACAGATATTATCAACTGGTTGCTAAGGATCTTCAAAAATCTCTCAATACAGGTATTAGTGATGCAAACATGAGGAATACTGAGGGGATTCAGAACGAATTAAAATTCCACCCAGTATGCCAAGACGAGTTGTCAAATATCATTGATAGTTTAAATAATAAAAAAACTGTAGGAATGGATGGGGTATCCAGTAAAATTCTGAAAGAATGTAAAGATCAATTGTTAGACCCTTTGATTCATCTGATCAATCATTCATTAGAACAAGGTGTTTTTCCAGATAACTTAAAAGAGGGGAAGATCTTGCCAATCTTCAAAAGTGGTGATAGAGAAAAGGTAGAAAACTATAGGCCCATCAGTATTTTAAATGTAATAAGTAAAATTTTTGAAAGAGTAGTTCTAAATAGGTTACTTCTGCACCTTCAAGAAGCTAACTTTATCTGTGATGAACAACATGGCTTCCAGAAAGGGAGATCAACAAAAACAGCCATAGTTTCTCTAGTTGAAAAACTAATAGATATAATAGATTCAGGTGATAAAGCTACTGCAATCTTCTTAGATCTGTCAAAGGCATTTGACTGTGTTAATCATAGAACTTTATTGGAAATACTGCAAAATGTAGGTGTAAATGGGGTTGAACTGAAATGGTTTGAATCATATCTTATTGGGAGAAAACAATGTGTAGAACTAACTGCAGTAGTTGGAAATAGTATAGTAAAGAATAAATCTAATAAATTAGAGGTGCAAGCTGGAGTGCCTCAGGGGTCAATACTAGGTCCATTGCTTTTTTTGTTATATGTCAACCGTTTACCTAAAGAATTAATTAGTGGTAGAGCCCTCTTATTTGCTGATGATACATCACTCATTTTCAGCAATTCCATTCTAGATAATTTAGAAATAAGTGCCCATATAGGTGTGCAGTCCATTGTCCAATTTTTAAATCAGTTGAAATTAACTATAAATAGTAAAAAATGCCAATACCTTCAATTCAAAAACAAACATAATTTAAATGAAGATAGGGCTATAAACGTGTTTGTAAACGATAATCAATTAGACCAGGAAGAAAAAATTGCATTTCTAGGAGTTACGTTGGATAGACGATTGACCTGGACTCCATACATTGAGAAAATATGTAGTAAAATTTCATCTGGGGTATTTGTCCTGCGACAGCTCGCTAGATTGAATGACAAAAAGTTACTTTTTACAGCTTACCATGGGCTCTTACTGTCACATATTAGGTATGCTATCTTAGTATGGGGTAATTCATCAAAACAAAATCTTGATAGGGTGTTTAAGATCCAAAAGAAAGCGGTTAGGTGTATAGAAAGAGTAAATAGATTAGATTCATGTAGGCCGTTGTTCAAGAGACTTGGTCTCCTAACTGTACCCTGCTTATATGTGTATGAAGCTACTTTATATGTAAAAACGAATGATATTAACCAAAATCTTGATGTACATGATTATAATACAAGAAGCCGAGGAGATTATCACTTGGTGAGTCACAATAGTAGCTTATTCAAACAAAAACCTAGTTATATTGGTAGGAAATTCTACAACAAGCTACCGCAGTTTTTGAAGAGTCTTGAAAATATAGAAATATTTAAAAAACAATTGAAGAAATATTTAGTTGATAAAGCTTTTTATAGTGTACAAGAGTTCCTTTCACATCAAAATTAAGCCTCACCTCAACTAATTGAAGTAATTATGTAATATAGTGTATAATATTGTTGATTTGACTTGTCTTATACTCCTTAACTGGAGTCTCCAAGACGTAATCTACAAAAAAAAAAAAAAACTTAAGGGCCAGCTAGAGCGTAGAGGGCCGTAAGAACTCTAACAAATCGAATTTTAGTATTTTTTATTGTACAAAAATAATATTAATCATAAAGGAAAGAACCAAACAATATCAAAGTTTTTTTGTCAAAGTTATTGTTAATAAACTTTGTCTTTCAGTGCTCACCTACAATTTTAGACGTTCATAGAACTCTTTGCGTCTTTCAGAAATGGTATCATACTCTTCAAATCAGTCTCCTAGCCACCTAGGAACATTCGGCATAACAGTTTTGGCGCGAGGTACTTGATGTTATCATTATTAAATTTGCCCTGCAGGGAACATAGAACTGGCGCATTCTTTCTTGGTGACTATCTGAAGTAGTAGGAAAAGAATTGGAACTTCAATCATAATACACAGTAACTGGCCGGGTTCATAGATAATGGATGGCACTCAACTCAAAAATGGTACTTGGACCATAATTTTACTCACTTCAGCTCTTCATTTATTATTACAGATTTTCGTAAAATTGAATTACCGTACTATGAGTGTCACAATTTCTTACTTTAGCTATTAAATTACTTAGAATACGACTTTTGTCAAGGACTACCAGAATTTTATATTCATCAAATTTTCAATTTATGGAAAAGTATTTATTAAACTTACCATTTACTCACCTGAAGATGACAATGTTTCGCCTGCTTTGTTGTGCCAATCTATTGTCTCCAAACTCACATAATCTTTTCCATTACACGTTCAAGTTTCAAGTTATAAGTAGACCATTCTTCTGAACTTACTCGTAAGCAGTGTATGGTGATTGATTTTTGATGAGTTTTTTGACAAAAGCTGACCTGTAAAAAATATCGAATAAGCATGACTATTAATATCATGTATACGTTTACATGCAGTCTTATAGCCGATTTCGACTGTAGGTGACTCTTCAGACCTCAACACTGAAGAGCGTTTTGGTACAAAGAGCGTGCTACGCAAACGAGGAGTGAGGTAGGTTTATTTATTAGTTTATTTAAACTATAAGGACCTAAAGGGCCTTATTGAAATCGTGCCGTCATCCGTCTGTCTGTGCCTTACCACTTGAAACAAGGATTCACAACTCTTTAAGCTTGTTATAAAGCTTCCTCATGATCTAAGTGAGATCAGTATTGATTTTGAAGCTTGGGAGTCGAATATAAAATAGTATATAACGTTACTAGGCTGGAAAGAAACGTTTTTCCGGTCGAGCATATGATAGTTAATGCACGAGGCGCAGCCGAGTGCAGAAACGAGAATATGCGAGAACCGGCAAAAGTTTACAGCCGTGTAGTGTACGATATTTTTTGTTATACTTAATAGAAAGACATGATCCAATCAGATGGATAATATGCGAGACATTCAAAAGTATGTAAGACAATTGAATCAGCTGCTTTTTTTAGATTCAGAATTTGATGGGCGAATTTCCATAAACCAAAATAATGATAGCCTAGTGCAAACAGCTGGATAATATTGGAGACAGGTATTGAGTAATTCAATGAGTTGACTATATCTATACATATAATGTGAGTCAATATATGTGAGTCAACGGAATAGTATATTTCGCAGCTAGGGCCGAAAATGAAGTGTTTGAGAGCCGGCAAAACATTTTTATCCGCGTTGCAAACGCTATTTTTCGCCACACGCCACACCACAAAAAAACAAACAAAATAACAATGTTAAGTTGGCAATTTTGAAAGCGAAATTTTAAGGCTATGGTACTAGTATTGATGTCTATAGAAACCGGAGAAGTTATATTGTGCCTTTCAGCATAACTGATGATGATAATAATAATTATTATTTCATGTAATTTCGAGGGGCTCTTAGATACTCTGCTTTCCAAGATTATCAAGCCAGAAAAAATTTGATTAATTTTTAGTTTATTTCCTATTCTTAATGATTTTTTGACAACTTTATCACATTAACTAATATCAGAAAAGTTATATAAAATTAAATACGGTACCTGGTATTTAGAGACACCCAAACTGCCTGCCTCATCAAGCCTCGCGCTCTCTCGTTTTGTTTTCTTTTTTTTTGCTACCGTATCGGTTATTGTCTTGCATTACTTTGATATTAAAATAACTTCAATTTCTGATTCACATGTTTTGTATTGTTTTTACAACTGAAAATAGAAAAAAATTGCTTAATCAGATGCTGAAAAACATGAGTTGTATGAGTTTCAAATCGAACCTGTCTTATACTTCACCGTTAGCAACAGTCTTCTATATCCATTGAGTTGTTGCCATGTGTTTGATTTATAGTAGCAGGATGACGAATTATAAAGCCACCATTTTTATACTTGATACACAACTCCTGTGATGAATGTAAAACTTAAATTGTCGAAAATTTAATTATAGTAGGCTTCGTAAAGTGAAAAAGTAGGGATAAACAACGATTTTTTTAGAAACAAATCTGTTGTATACCCACCTCTAACGACCTCCCATATAGTGTCGAAGACCCATCCTTAATTCTATTCATAATCTTGGTCCTTAATACACGGCTCCTGTAAGTTATTAAACAACTGGAAATGTAGAAAATACAATTAGCACATGCTGAAGAAATAAAATATTGAAACAGAATTTATTAATTTCGAATTTCTTTATGTCCATGATTCTTCTCTATCATGGATGGCAAGAAAGCCTCCAACATCCAAAAATGTGCAAACACATTGATATCAAACATCTTTCTGATTTCTTGTTCACTGTGACTCTGGAGCGGGTGACACGGCATCATACCTGCATTGTTGATGAGAATTGTAACATCGCCGACCTTTTCTTTGATTCTTTTACCTAATTCCAACACTTCCTCTCGACTAGATACGTCACAAATGAAGCTGTAAGCTGTTGGATATCCGCGCTCCTCAATCATGTTTACAGTCTCCTTGTTGTTTGGTTCGTTTATATTGATGCAAACAATGGTGGCTCCCAATGATGCAAACTGTAATGCTAGTTCTCTACCAATACCATGGCCCGAACCAGATATTTGTCAGTTTATTCAATTGTCAGTCACTTCAAACTAACTTATAAAATATTGGTTTGGAAACATTCATACACAGCTCCTGTAAATTATTATACAACTGTAAATGTAGAAAATTCAATTAGCTCATACTGCCAATAAAAATATTGGTTTAGAAACACTTATACACAGCTCTCATAAATTATTATACAACTAAAAATTTAGAAAATTCAATTAGCTCATACCGACAATAAAAATATTGGTTTGGAAATATTAATACACAGCTTATGTAAATTATTGTACAACTGAAAATGAAGAAAGTTCAATAATTAGTAACTTACATGCTAAAAATAAAAATATTAATTTTGTAATATTAATACACAGCTTATGTAAATTAATATAGCCTACATTTAAAAATGCAGAAAATTTGATTAGCACACGCTAAAAGTTTTTTTAAAACATATTTGTTTTTATATTGAATACAAACCAATCCTATTAATACTTCACATTCAATGTTTTCATACAGGAAGATGTTTTCATAGCAGGAAACCGATCCTTGATAAACTGATCAGCACTTGCTGAAAATGACAAAAAGTTTTTTTGAAAAAAATTAATTATTCCAGAAACAAACCTGTCTCATATTTCAACTAAATGTACCATTTTTCCAATTCATATATTTGAAATGATTACTTTAATAGCAGAAGATAAATACATAAATTTAAAAGCCATCATTTCCATCATTGATAGAGAATTTTATAAGCACTACTAAAAAATGAAATTCATGGATTGAACAACTGTGGAATTTTCTTGGGAACAAACCTGTCTTATACTTCTTCATCAATAAAAACAGTCCTGTACATTCATTTAAATTTGAAAAATGTTTGAAATATTTTATGATGTTAAAAAAAAATTTCATTCGCCATAATTCTAATTCATGATATACAGCACCGGCAAAGTTTTTCACAACTCCAAAAATAGAGAAAAAATTTAATATTAGTTCAAGTTCAGTATGATGATTAGGAATCTACGGTATTTTAACATCAGGCTACATTTGATTTACAGCTCCTGGAATGTTTTGGAGGATTGACAAAATTCAATTAGCACATGCTGAAAAGGGAATGGTGATTAGAAACATGGAGATTTTTTTGGAAATAAAACTTGTTTCATACATTTATACTCTACCTTAAATAAATGAACACTTTCGTATACATAGGCTATTGAGCATTTACCATATAACTAATCATATTTCTAGCATCATATAACTTTGATACCATTTCATCCTTGACACGATGCTCGTTATTTATTGATACTAAAAATGTCTAAAGTTCGGTATGTACCGTATATTCTGAGAATGTCGTTATGGACTATACATCTATTGTATAATTTTGAAAATCAACTAAGATCAGAAATTCTTCACTTTGAATAAATGGAAAACAAGCATGTTTGATACTTATCTACTGATGTTTAGTCCTTTAATGCACACTTGAATCCATAATCTCTATCATAATATCTGGAGGCAGATGTCTCATTCTTCATTTTCTCGATTTTTGTCCTTGATATTCTGCTTGTGTAAGGTTTTCACAACATTAAATAAAAAGAGTTCAATCGGCACATGCTGGAAATCACAGAAATATTAGGCACCTTAAGTATTTATTCGGGAAACAAACCTGTTTAATACTTTACCACTCATGTTTAGTCATATAATCAATCCATTAATTTACTATTTTTAGTACTGAAATTCATCCTTGAATTCACTTTTTTCTCATAATACCTGGAAGCAGTTATTCCATTTTACTTTGTCTTGAATTATATTTTTGATGTTTGGCTTCTATAATAATTTTTATAACTGTATGTGAAAAGAATTTGATCAGGACATGCTGGAAATTACATAAAAATTGGACATCTGATAAACTTTGCGAAAAAAAAAGGTTTCATACTTCTCTGCTGAAGTTTAGTATTATAATCCATCCTTGAATTTCTTTCTTTTTTTTAATAACAGCTGTAACCGTTGTATCATTTCCATTTGTCTTGATGTTCAGCTCCTGCAATTTTTTTTTACAAATGTGGAAAATAAGAATTCAACTAGCACATGCAGAAGATGGCGAAATATTGGACATCTGATGAATTCATTTATGAAAAAATATATTTTATATGTTATCTGCTGATGTTTAGTATTATAATCCATCCTTGAATTTCTTTTTTCTTTCAATAATAGCTGTAGGGAGTTGTGTCATTTGAATTTGTCTTTGTTTCAATCCTTGATATTCAGTTTCTGTAATAATTTTTACAAATGTAGTAAATAAGAGTTCAATTTGCGCATGCTGGAAATGACAAAAATATTGGATATGAGATGAAATCATTCGGGGAAACAAACTTGTCTAACACTTTACAACTAATGTTTAGTATTATAATCAATCAATAAATATTTTTCTTATAATAGCAGGAAGCATTTGTCTTGTTTTACTTTGTTTAGATTTCTATCTTCAATATTCTGCTCCTGTAATAATTGTTACAACCGAAAATAAAAAAAATTTGATTAGCACATGTTGGAAATGAGAATTATTTTAGACCCTAGAAGTATTTATTTGGTAGACAAACCTGATTGCTTATCAAGATAGGTACTTCACACAGATGTTCAGTCCTATAATCAATCCTAGAATTCACAATCTCTTTTATAATATCCAGGCAGATGTCTCATTCTTTTATTTTAGTTTCTTGTTTTGATGATCTTCATATTCGGCTCCAGTAAGGTTTTAACAACTGTAAATAAAACGATTTTGATTAGCACAGGCTTTAAATGACAAAAATATTGGTGTTCTGATAAATTTATTGAAAAAACAATACTTTTTCATACTTTACCAATGACGCCTAGTATTTTAATACATCTTTGAATTTACAATTTTACATAATGGCTGAAGGCATATTGTCTCATACTAATTTGTCTAGATTTCTATCCTTGACATTCAGCTCGTGTAATGTTTTTTACCACTGTAAATAAAAATAATTTGATTAGCACTTGCAGGAAATTACAAAAATTTTGGACACCATATTAAGGTATTTGGAAAACAAACCTGTTTCATACTCCCTCACTGATGTTGTGTCCAGCCTTTCTTGTATCAACAATCTCTTTTAAATAAAAAAGAGGTAGAAGTCCAATTCTACATTGCCTTGTCTTGATTTCCATCCTTGATATTCAGTTCCTGTAATAATTTTCACTACTTCAAATAATATGGATTCAATTAGCACATACTGGAAATGACAAAAATAACAAAGACCTAAAAAGCTCAATTGGAAAACAAACCTGTACCACTGATTTTTAGTCATATAATCCATCCATTTATTTACCATTCTTCTCATAATAGCTGGATGCAGACATCTCATTGTACATTCTTTTAATTTCTATCCTCGATTATTCATCTCCTGTAATGTTTTATATTCTATACATCTTTTAAACAAATTAATTGGATTAACACGTGATGGAATGACAAAAATATTGGAGACCTGATAAATTCATTTGTGTAAAAAACCTCTCATACTTCTCTGCTAAGTATGTAGTTCAGTAATATTGTCCATCCTTGAATTTTTGTTTCAATAGTAGGTGTTGACAGTTTTATCATTTCAATTTACATTGATTTTCATCCTAAATATTCAGCTCCTGTCATAATTTTAACAAATGTTGAAAATAAGAATTCAATTAGCACATGCTTGAAATTGAAAAGATATTGGACATCTGATGAATATATTTGTAAAAAAACCTATTTATTTTTTTCTGCTGATGTATAGTGTTATAATACATCCTTGAATTTCCATTTTCCTCTCAATGAAAGGTGTGGGCAGTTGTATCATTTCAATTCGCCTTGATTTTTATCCTAGAAATTCAGCTCCTGTAATAATTTTTACTTATGTAAACTCTTGGATTTCTTGTTCCATAACGATCTGCGTTGTTAAAATCAACTTTTTATTGTAAATTTAACGACTTGCAGTCATTTTTAAAGAGTGAATATATAATAAATGTACTCACATTTGGACGAAATGTTTGTACATTTATTATATATTCACAATTTAAAATTGACTGCAAGTCGTTAAATTTACAACTAAAAGTTAATAAATGTCGAAAATAAGAATTCAATTAGAACATGCGGAGAATGACAAAAATATTGGACATCTTATAAATTCATTTGTGGAAAAAACCTCGTTCATACTTTTCTGCTATTGCTCAGTATTATTGACCATCCTTGAATTTTCTTTTTTTTTCAATAATAGTTGTAGGCAGTTGTATCATTTTAATTTGTCTTGATATTTATCCTAGATATTCAGTTCCTTTCATAATTTTACAAATGTAGAAAATAAGAATTCAATTAGCACATGCTGGAATTTACAAAGATATTGAACATCTGATGAATTTATTTTTGGAAAAACCTCTTTTATACTTGAAGATTAATAAGTAAAATAACCACAAGCAGTGCAGAAAAAACGACGCAGAAATAAGAAATGGATTTCAATTAAGTTTAGTTAGAGCCTAAATTAATTTCTAATGACTAAAATAAGTGAGCGAACAACCACACATTCTATTTACATGGTACTACACATTCGTAATGAAGATGGTGGTTAATACATGCAATAATTAACCGCATTTAAACAGGCTATGTACAACACAAGAGTGTATGTAAATTTATCTCTTATTACTGCTCAACTATCGTATTTGTAATGCTTTCTGCTTTTAATTTTACTTCACTTTTTCAAAGAATTTGTACCAAAAAGGCTAAAAACAACTGTAAGAAATAGTGTAGTACACCAAGTAAAATTCAAGTTAAAAAATGTGTATTATATAATAATTGAACTGGCAGCATGTATAGAAAATTGCTGCCATGTACTTCTGAACAGCTATCTGTGTATATAATTTATGCGGTATCATGTAATTGCAGAATAATTTTTGATTTTCATTTTATTTATTTATGAACATACCTTGAGGATACCTTAACTAAAAGGAGGCTTGAAAGCCTCAATGCTTTTCAAGAATTCGACAAAAAATGTCAGCAGAATCCTTATTTGTTACTTGTCTTTCACCTTTTTGTCAGTTACTCTGCAGCAATTCCATTGAAACGATACCGGTACCTAATTTTCTCATTCAAGAATTTTCGAACTTTAGTTGCGAATGTCTTGGTGCTTCATCCAACTGGAAAATGTGTTCATTTCCTTCTAATTGAAAAAGCGATCAACTCGTGAGCATATCCAAGTAACAAAAAAAAAAATAAATAAATAAATAAAATAATAATAATAATAATAATAAATAAATAATAATAATATTAACTTTTCCTGGATTTCTTGTTCCATGACGAACTGCGTTGTTAATATTAACTTTTCATGTGAAATTTAACGACTTGCAGTCAAATATTTGTTAAGAATAAGTATAATAACTCACTTAATCTGGCCGAGTACTTTCGAATCTATGAGATCCATCTTCAGAGGCCTCAGAGTTATTATACTTATTCTTAACAAATATTTGACTGCAAGTCGTTAAATTTCACATGAAAAGTTAATATTAACAACGCAGTTCGTCATGGAACAAGAAATCCAGGAATTTAATAATAATAATAAATAAATAAATAAAAATTACTGCAGTTATTGAAACCGTTACCGTACACTAGATATGTTGCTACAAGTGTGAGGAGAATTACATTACCGCATGAATATCGCTTGGCGGCCACATTAAATATTTTTGGAAATTTCATTCATAAATTGTTGAATTTGTTTTTCCATATAAATGATCGAAAAGTATTGCAAATATCGGCGATTTGTAATTGAAGCCCTTCAGTATTGGGACATTCTTTTGTAATCACGTGATACTTAATCAGCAACCACACCACACTTTTCCATATAGGAAATATAATACTGTATAGTGAATCGATCGCCTTTTCAATTAGAATAAGATGAATACATTTTCCAGATGGATAAAGCATCATGACATTCGTAACTACTGCTTGAAAATTCTTGGATGAAAAAATTAGTTACCGGTATCGTTTCAATGGATTTGCTGCAGAGTAACTGACAAAAAAGCTCTTCTTCACTGAATTCCTGATTTAACCTTCTGTAATTTTTGTTATGGGTGTACGTGATAAATGGAGTGTTTATTCCTATGATACACTTTTAGCAAACATAACTTCAGCCATCAAAGCCTCAAATTTTTATTTTTGAAGATTACCTCTTGAAGACTCCGGTTAAGGAGTATCAGACAAGTCAGAACAACAATAATTATATACATACAATATTACTAATCTTAAACACTACCTACCATGATAACAATTTCAATTAGTTAAGGTGAGACCTAATTTTGACCTGAAAGGAACTCTTGCACACTATAAAAAAAACTCTATCAACTGAATATGGGAAAACTTTAAACATGTTGCTCCAAGTACCGTATGGGAAGAATTCGATTTGCCGCTTAGATTTTGTTTGAGCTTCTGGTGACGGGCATTTTGAGCATTTATGAGAACTTTTGATGATTTATAAAACTTTCAAATATTCTTTTTCATAGAAATGGTCAGAAAGTCTTTCACTTTGTCATAGAATACTCGAAGAATTCATGTTTTGAAAATAAAGCCCTTCAAAATTGGTACATTCTTGTGTAATCACCCGGTGTTTCACAAATTATACAAATCATATTATTTTACAAACTATTCTATTTTTATACATTATTATTTGACAAATTATATTCTTGATCACACAAGAATAGTGAGAATTGTCTCATCAGCAATATGTTATAGAAATATTGTAGGCCAACTGTTATGTGTATGAGAAGGCAATAAATGTGTGAAAAGGCTCTGTAATAAATTTGTTCAACTGTTTTAGTAAGTGCACTAGTGAAGTGTTTCAAAAACGGACAATCTTATACAAACTTCGCCGTTTTATGTGAACGCATCAGTTAGATTCTCATTACCTAATACATTTATTTCATTGATAAGAACAAAAATTGCATCGTATAGGTCTACTCCTATGTGAGTGTTAACAATTTTGTTATTAATTATACTTGCAAAATTTTCGAATTGACATGAATAAAGTCATATAAACTAATAAGCTAGTCTGAATAAACTTATAATGTAATATGGAACTAATCTTGTCAATAAAGTAGTATAAACTAATAAGTTGAATTAAATAAACTAATAAAGTAATGAGCAACAACATCAAAGTAATTCCATCCAAGTACACATAACTCTAGACTCTAGAAAATCTTCCTGAATTGTAAATGATGTTGCTATACCGGTCTACAGCATCCGCGGTTCTACAATCCAAGTTCACTGAACTTTATAGTACACATCTAGTGTCTCGATTGTACTGACACAAATTAACTAAATGCTCTCAAATATATAGAGAAACAAGATGAATTTTTTACAATTTTCAATACCGTATCTAATTAAATTACATGTTTGTAGTTACAGTAGAGCCCCGATTAAGCAAGGTATATTATATAAAATACATTATACAATACAGTATATTATATTATAGAAAGTTAAATGAATAGAGCACTATACTCCACGCCTAAAAATTAGGTGCCTCAATGAAATCACGGTGTAGCAAAAAACTAACTGACTACGGTGGCAACCCATATGACTGCTAGCCTCAGACTTGTAGTTGTAGACTAAGGGAACCGGTACCTACAAAAATAGTGTTGTCAATTTTTTTGATTCTCTACTTTCATCTGCTGAAATGGTATCACCGCAATTTTTTAGAAACGCCTAATTTTCGTCAATTTGAGGATTGAGGTTGGTGATTCTTTACTATCAGCTGCTGGCATTGTCCCATATCTCAATCAATCATTATCAGTTATTTGTAAAAGATTTCACACACCATACAAATGTCAAGAAAACAATTTCATGCTGACAACAATACATTCGCCATTTAACATCAAATACTGCAACAACCAGACAAATACGAAACATTCGTATTCAAAACTAACAATATATTTAAAAAACAATAACAATAAATATAACAACGGTATTTATAGCAATCCTACTGTTAGCAACAATACATTAATTAAATAAATTATTAGTTGAACTATTATGGTAACAATTGATAAATAATGAATTAAAAATATAATTAATAATATCAAACTCTTGAGTTATGAGTTGGCCATTGATATGAAGGTATAAGAATCACTGTCTAAATAATAGATCAACATGTTAAATAAATCTTTCAAAGTACAGTGAATTTCGGGTTCAAGTTGATAATAACAATCAATACATAATATTACATACTACAAGCCAACAATCACAATCACCTCAATTTTATAAGAGTCACCAAATTTGATGGCGTTAACTGTAGATGGCAGTGCTATTCTAAATTCTAATATTCCAAACTATTCATTGAAAACGTCGTATTGCAGGACATCTCATCGAAGTGGGGGAGTAGCTATCTTCACTAAAAATGCTAAGAATATGCAAACATTTAATTTAGAATATGCAGAGAAATTTGCTGTGGAAATGGATTTAGAAGTTACTGGTTTGAGAGTAAAAATCGACAATAATTTCGAAGTAGCGGTGTTAGGTATTTACAGGTCACCAAATGGGGAATGGAACAATTTTTGTGAACTATTCAATAGGCTTTTAGAGATTACTACTACTCGTTTTACAAACGTTATTGTAGCGGGAGATTTCAATACAGACTTTGCAACACAGAATAAAATGACAGAAGATTTAAAGGATATTATATGCATGAATAACTTGGAAATAAAAGTTCATGAATATACCAGAGTCACAAGAACATCACAAACTATAATTGATAACATCCTTACTAATATAGATTACTCTAAAACAAGATTAGGCGGCTCGGAACTATCTGATCATGACTATCAAATCTTAGAGGTGGGGTTGCAAGGTCATAAATCAATTAAAAAGAGTAGAGTAATGAAAGAAATTCAACAATGTGAACAGGGGAATATCGATTGTTTGAAGCAGAATCTGCTACAAGAAAACTGGAGTAGGGTTTACAATAGCAATAGTTTAAATGACAAATATGATAGTTTCATTAATATTTTAAGGTTTCATATTACTATGAGTTGTCCAGTTAAAAAAGTCCCTGTAAAGAACAAATTAGACAAGATTGAAGAGTGGATAACTGATGATATCCTTGCAGAAAGAAATAGGGTTAAAGATGCATATGATGAATTCAAACTATCTAGAAATATGTTAAGTGAAGATAATTACAAAGCTCTAAAGAAAAACTATATGAAAAAAGTGAAAAGAGCGAAATGTAAGAAAACAGCTGAAATTTTGAATAATAGTGTGTACTTTAACACAGCAGTGTGGGATGTAATAAACAAAAATAGGCAAGTAGCTCATGTAGATGCTTATACTAGTGTCCCCAGAATAATTAACGAAAATAACAAATATATTGATGATAGTGTAGACATTTGTAATTTCTTTAACAGATATTATCAACTGGTTGCTAAGGATCTTCAAAAATCTTTTAATACAGGTATTAGTGATGCAAACATGAGGAATACTGAGGGGATTCAGAACGAATTAAAATTCCACCCAGTATGCCAAGACGAGTTGTCAAATATCATTGATAGTTTAAATAATAAAAAAACTGTAGGAATGGATGGGGTATCCAGTAAAATTCTGAAAGAATGTAAAGATCAATTGTTAGACCCTTTGATTCATCTGATCAATCATTCATTAGAACAAGGTGTTTTTCCAGATAATTTAAAAGAGGGGAAGATCTTGCCAATCTTCAAAAGTGGCGATAGAGAAAAGGTAGAAAACTATAGGCCCATTAGTATTTTAAATGTAATAAGTAAAATTTTTGAAAGAGTAGTTCTAAATAGGTTACTTCTGCACCTTCAAGAAGCTAACTTTATCTGTGATGAACAGCATGGCTTCCAGAAAGGGAGATCAACAAAAACAGCCATAGTTTCTCTAGTTGAAAAACTAATAGATATATTAGATTCAGGTGATAAAGCTACTGCAATCTTCTTAGATCTGTCAAAGGCATTTGATTGTGTTAATCATAGAACTTTATTGGAAATACTGCAAAATGTAGGTGTAAATGGGGTTGAACTGAAATGGTTTGAATCATATCTTATTGGGAGAAAACAATGTGTAGAACTAACTACAGTAGTTGGTAATAGTATAGTAAAGAATAAATCTAATAAATTAGAGGTGCAAGCTGGAGTGCCTCAGGGGTCAATACTAGGTCCATTGCTTTTTTTGTTATATGTCAACCGTTTACCTAAAGAATTAATTAGTGGTAGAGCCCTCTTATTTGCTGATGATACATCACTCATTTTCAGCAATTCCATTCTAGATAATTTAGAAATAAGTGCCCATATAGGTGTGCAGTCCATTGTCCAATTTTTAAACCAGTTGAAATTAACTATAAATAGTAAAAAATGCCAATACCTTCAATTCAAAAACAAACATAATTTAAATGAAGATAGGGCTATAAACGTGTTTGTAAACGATAATCAATTAGACCAGGAAGAAAAAATTGCATTTCTAGGAGTTATGTTGGATAGACGATTGACCTGGACTCCATACATTGAGAAAATATGTAGTAAAATTTCATCTGGGGTATTTGTCCTGCGACAGCTCGCTAGATTGAATGACAAAAAGTTACTTTTTACAGCTTACCATGGGCTCTTACTGTCACACATTAGGTATGCTATCTTAGTATGGGGTAATTCATCAAAACAAAATCTTGATAGAGTGTTTAAGATCCAAAAGAAAGCGGTTAGGTGTATAGAAAGAGTAAATAGATTAGATTCATGTAGGCCGTTGTTCAAGAGACTTGGTCTCCTAACTGTACCCTGCTTATATGTGTATGAAGCTACTTTATATGTAAAAACGAATGATATTAACCAAAATCTTGATGTACATGATTATAATACAAGAAGCCGAGGAGATTATCACTTGGTGAGTCACAATAGTAGCCTATTCAAACAAAAACCTAGTTATATTGGTAGGAAATTCTACAACAAGCTACCGCAGTTTTTGAAGAGTCTTGAAAATATAGAAATATTTAAAAATCAATTGAAGAAATATTTAGTTGATAAAGCTTTTTATAGTGTACAAGAGTTCCTTTCACATCAAAATTAAGCCTCACCTCAACTAATTGAAGTAATTATGGTATCTAGTGTATAATATTGTTGATCTGACTTGTCTTATACTCCTTAACTGGAGTCTCCAAGACGTAATCTACAAAAAAAAAAAAAAAAAAAAAAAAAAAAAATTCCAATCATCAATGGAATTTTGATTCATTTTTGGGATTCTTACCCACAGCGCAATATGATGTAAATATTACGTAAATGGAAACATACTTGAATTTTTCTTACACATATAGTGCATTGCTGTGTTGCTATTTCACCACCAATGGTGACTTAACGCCTTTTTCACACATTTATTCACGTTTTCAACGCTTTCACCATTTTTCCGAGCCATACAGTCCGTTTTATATGAGATTTTGATTATCCGAGGTACTCTCAGACCACATTACCTCGGTTTATCGAGGCTTTACTGTATATAACTAATTTAATAGGAATTCTACCAATTTAACCAAAATATCAATCAATCTAATCTTGTCATGAGAAAAAATCATTATTAGTTACCTGCCTTGGCCAAGGTGAGGGTGTTGTAAACACTGTTTATTTTCAGTTTGAGTTACCAGGAGTATTATATATAGTTAGATTAAGTCAATATTGGAATTATATTTCTAATTTACTTTTGTAATATTAAATTATTTCACAAGTTAGGAATTCGAAATTAATAAATTCTGTTTGATTAAATTATTATCTTCCATTTGCGATTGGGTGTTGATTTACTAGCCAGCATCTCTGAATCCTCCTTATGCTTTTCATTGTGTCACATACACTCAGGGTCAAGCACTTCTAAATTTGCTACGTTATTCCTTGCTCAATAGAGCCTTGGAGTTTTTCTATTTTTATGAGCGTATACTTGCATATTTATAGAACAACTCCTTGGTCTCTGAGAAAGGTGTTACAAAATGAATTCACAAAATCAAATTTAAGTTTATAGTAGCTGAAAGTCTTGAAGCACGTTCTTCCTCAAACTTGCGGTGGCTGGTTTGAAGCTAAGCCTTTACAAAGCACTAATTTCAAATGGTGCTAGAAAACACTTAACAAGTCTATTCACCATTTTGAAACCAGTACCCAGCAAGGTCTAATTTTGAGATGATGATTTTCTTGATGTCTTCATGAAGTCTTCCCCGTAGGATTGTCTGTTGAGGTAGACTCGGTTTATTCAAAATTTGTGAATAAAGCAGTCTTGGACTTGTCTGTAGCATCTTTACATTCATTGTAGTTTTATCATATTTTCGCACTAAATAAATTAATTTAATACTTGAAGTCTTATATATGATGTTTTGTTGTCTTCCCCGTGACATCTTCTCTTGAAGTGGACTCGGAAAGAATAAAAATAGAATTTAAAATGACCAGTAATCAATCAATCTGCTCATCATTTAAATATTTAAGTTGAAGTAAGCTAATTTGAATTATTAAATAATGTAATATAATAATACAGAGTGATCATTAAGTCGCGCACATGTAAATAGACGTTTCTGTAAATTGTAGTTTCGTTGAATTAAGTAAGATGGCTTCTGTAAGATAGCATCCCATCTAGTATCGACAACAAATCTAGACACCATTGAAATGGATACCCACTGGCCACATCAAGTCTACAGTATAGTTGAGTTTACTGCTTTGTCAACAAGTAAGGGGAGAGATAGCCTCGAGCCGTAGCTAGTATCTGTTCAATCAGAGAGGTAAGCTGCGTTCTCGTAGGTCCCGTTCGTAACAGTGACCGATTAGATTGGCCAGCAAAAAAGACACTGTTCTCTGCTGTAAAATCACTTCCCGGTGGTTCGGAACCCACCTAAAACTTTAGGTCCAACTCATCAATCACCATCATCCAACTCATTACCCACGCACAGGTCTCAGACCTATGTGGGCTTCATCCTCAAAAAAAAAGAAAAGTACTTGTCTCAAGGGCAGAAAAACTGGCATGAACTTCATGCAATCAAAAGCCTACTGAGCGAGGCAGCCATTTTGATCATTTACTGTAAACATTCATGTAATTTGTTCATATTATACTAATAATAATTAATGTCTGTAAATATATATTTGGTTTACATTTTTTGCAATTCGATCACCTTCAGATGTGCGCGACTTCATGATCACTCTGTATAATCTTTGTGGTAATGAGTACCATATATCTGTAATTATAGATCCATTGTTTTGATGTTTAAACCATGCATAGGTCAATTAATAATTGAGTCAAAGTTACCTTTAATTGAGGTAACAGTTGTTTGTCACAAGCGATGTCACAAAGCTACCAGTTTTTAGCGATAATTTTTAGTGCATTGCTTTTGTTATATCTCAAAGCAGATAGAACTATTCGTATTTTACAAGTCTCTTGCTGTAAAGTTTGTCCATTCAAATAGGCTGCAAAATCTATTGAGTGACCAATTTTTTATTTTACGAAAATCACGATTTTTGTTATCTAAAACTTATGCTAAAGTTAAGTGAGAGTTTTTCTGAAATCATTTGATTATAATAATAATAATATTATTCGCCACAAAATTTACCAAAACAGTGGCATGTCGTTATGGAACTTGCAAATGGGAACTTTCAAGAGGTTCGGAACCCACCTAAAACTGTAGGTCCAACTCATCAATCACCATCATCCAACTCATTACCCACGCACAGGTCTCAGACCTATGTGGGCTTCATCCTAAAAAAAATTAATACAATTATATTTATAAACAATTTTCACAATTTAAATTACAGACTCATTGTTTTTTCTCAAGGTCTGAGACCTGTGCGTGAGTAATGAATTGAATGATTGATCAGTTGAACCTACAGTTCTAAGTGGATTCCAAACAACCGGAAAGTGATTTTACCACAGAAAACAGAGTAATACTGTGATAGTTTGTGTTGTTGATTTTTAATTGTTGAAACAAGTACCGTATCATATTTATATTTAAAATGACGCTGACAACTTCGTTTCAATAAATTAATAACAATATTAATCAATATAGTTTAACACTAAATCAAAATATAAAAATTGAAGAAATACACTTATTTTACGATTAGAAATTAGAACGAAACTACAGCTTAGGGCAGCATTGGTCCCAAGGTAACTCAACGCTGGTAGGAAATGAGAAAAATAACATCCATAACTTAAAAACAAAGGTTAACGAGATTTCATATGGAAAATTATATAATGCGGCTTTGAAAATAACAAGTGTCATTCATTTAAGTCAAACAGTATTCGCTACCAATCAATTATTGATTAATAGATGTTTCTTGTTAAAATAAATTTAATGTCGCTTTGAAAATATCAAGCAGAAGGTGCTTGAATAGTAGTAATAGAATAAAATTTATAAACAAATTGAAAAAGTTAGAAGTGATTGAACATAATTGAAATTGTTTTTTAGGAATATTTTCTGAACAACACAGATGGGATATTATATACAAAATGAAAGATGAAGGTTGTCATGCATGTGCTCTATGATGCAGTCATTCTCTCAAAAAGATACCTTCAATGACGAAGTGAAGCTCACTCGACTCTCAATGCACCTAGTGGAATTAGCAAGTGCATTCCAAACCCGACAAGCACTTACAAGCATTTTTGAGAGAGGGTTATTAGTGAATGTAAATATTTATTGTAAATTAAGCTCAATGTTTTAGACAATATAGCATAACAAAAATTTGTCTGTTGCACCTTCACTTCAAAAATCATAAATCAGCAAAAATTGTCGACAAGGAATCCAACATTCGATGTGTTTTTGCCGATATATGGCTCCAACAGTGGCGGATTAATGAATTATTATGGGAGGGGGCGACATACCCCAAAAATACCCGTTGGTCGGGGGGGGGGGGGGGGTAAGGAATAAAATTTTTGGAAATTTAGTAGCCTTTAACCGCATTTTACACCATTCTAGCACTTAAAATATAGTAGAAATATAATTTTTTCGTGTTTAAGAACAATCAAATTTCCCCTAGCTAGAGTAGTTTATTTCTGTATATTCATGTGGAATTAGGAATACAAATTTTTTTATACAATACAATAATACAATATGTCTTGAACAAAAATTGCTTTGCTAGCTTAATTTTTATCAAAATTTACAGAGAAATGAACAGAGTCTAAGCAATTTATTCGTGATCGTGATGATTTTTAGACCTATATATATATTTAAATTAATCTCAACATTCTTTCATGTTTCATAATACCAGTACTACAATAAATATGTATTAGGTCAAAAACAAACAGAGATTTATATGCCCCTACCTATTCTATAAAAGATTAATCTTATTCAAACTAATTTCACTTGATATAAGATTTCCTTCATTCTCTGTCATTTGTTAATTCGTCATTGAATTAAAATTATGTCAAAAGTTAAAGATAAAGTAAAGGTAATATAGAAAATAAGGCAAAATAAGTATTACATTTGTTAATTCCCGGCCGGCGGAGGCGGAGTGGTAAGACAAGTAAGTTGGAGGTATTCCGTTTGTGGCGGGACAATTAAAATTTAACCGTGTGCATGTCACAAGTGTTACCGTTTTTAATTTTTTAAAATGTGCAAGCCCTCGGGGGGGGGGGGGCGGTCGCCCCCTCCGCCCCCCCCTTTAATCCGCCCTTGGGCTCCAAATGCTGCAGAAGTGATTAAAAATTGGACCTCCTGTTTAGGAGGTGGCACCCGTATGCCTAATAATTGTATTAAAATAAACTGAGAGAAAATTATCTTTCAAATGAAGCAAGTTTCATCACACTTCTTCAATTTGTTAGTTTTTAAATTTATTTTGAATTTCTATACTTATAAATAAACACCCTATTTGATATTGCCACAGCAATATTACATTATTTATCTTCGCACAGAATTTAATTAATTTGTTTAGCAACAAGCGATAAGGAAAAAGTGCTTATGCAGCCTTAATTTTAATTTTATTACCCCTAATAAATGTTGATTTGTTGAAACGCGAAATTCCATCAGGGCATTTCTCAGTTAACTATAAATGCTTACCATTATTACCATTTACCATGTATCATTATTACCATTTTACCATCTACCATAAATTAGTTTACCATTTATTCAGTCACTTAATATGTCTGATATTGTATATGAATAAAATGACAGAATTTTTTTTCAAACAAAGCTGATTTCACTGCATTACTACAATAAATTTGTCAGTTTTTAATTTACTGAGGTTCCATACCTCTAGAAAACACGCTTTATTATTCATATGAGTCAAGAAATATTTTGCTATGCAATCTATTGATACGAGTAGCTTATAGCTATAGATCCTCGTAGAAGCATGGTGAAAGTCATTACGGTTTATTATATAAAGACAATGTTAGGAGATCATACATTTTAGCCTTCTTCAATTTTAGGTCTAAAACTACTTTATAGGGGTAAAGTTATCTTGTAAAGGTACCTGAGAAAGGAAAGTTTTTGCAAAATCCAACTCACCTGCTTCTCCGGATGAGTCTTTAAGATCTCGAGTCTGCAGATCCCGTTCGATCCTTGCCACATACTGACTGATCCTCTGTTAGATCCTCCTTTATATCCTCAACTTCTGGAGATGCTTCAGAGCCCTCAATGAAAGAAGTCACTTCCCTTACCATCCTCTACAAAAGATGTATGAAAGGCATATACTGTACATATAAAAAATTCTCCATTGTTTATTTAGTAACTGATACATTGGCTTGAAAGTCATACTCATGGTTGCAAAAATGAATTCTAGCATGTTTGTGGTGTGATCACGGAGCGTAGAATTAGGTTTCTGCACTCTGGGTGTCATCTTCATAGATGAGTGGTCTTGCTTACTGGGGGATTCTATTTCAGTAGGTGGATGGTAATGTATTTCGAAATATTAATTTAACTCTATTCAATGCACTGAAGACCCTTAGTACACGAATATTGACAACAGTAACAAATAGAAATGCGAAAATTCTTACTACTGCCGGTAAACGAAGACAGGCCCTTCTCTCCTGTGGAGAATACTCTTACCACAGAAGAAAGGATATTTATCTAATTTTATACCTAATATAGGGTCTACCGACTCTGAGTTCTTACCATCTAAGCTACAGTGAATCATCTGAATCATAGCATTAATTTGATATTACCACCATTACCACCCACAGTGATTCAACAATTATTATTCATAATTTTGAAATCCTTTGATTTCTTTTTACATTAATTCATATATTCCAGAAGGGAAACACTAATAGGGGAAGGTTTACTTCTTTTAGAAAAAATTGAATTTGATATTATATTATTATTGAAACAAATTATTAGTTATTGAATTATTATGTCATTCTGTTATAAGTTGTACATTAAAATATGTGTACTGTATACCTTATCTAATATTATTAATTATTTTAAATTTATCTTTGATTTACTGATAGAGAAAGTCTATTATTGAGAAAAGATAATAAGAATTTGTCTAAAAATGTAGGCTACTGGTGAGAAATTCTCAGTAATTTTCAGTAAGAATAATCAGGGTTTGGAATTGAAAATAATTGATCTGAAATAAATCAATACAAAAAAACTGGGTGATTGCAAAAGAGTGTCCCGATTTTGATGAGCTTTATTTACAAAGCGCCAATACTTAATAGATCTTTTGACCATTCTTTTGACTCTGATGGGTATAATATATTGACAGATGTAGTAATTGCTCTAAAATTGCAGTACAGTAAAGCCCCGATTATCCGCGAGCGGATGATCCGCGAGTGCCACAAAAAATGTTTAATTAAATTTCAATTTTTTAAAGCATGAAGCAAAATCGAGTGATCGATTTATTTAGAAAGGCGTAACTGAACACTTTTTGTTAACAGTGCAGTATATATTTTTTGTTTACTGTTCTTTATTTTAGTGATTTAGATGTAGAGAAAATGTTTCTGCTGTACTATACATATTATAAACGTTTTATATATGTTCTTTGTACAGTAAAACATAGTATTTATACTGAAATATTTTTTTCACCTCATTTTTTGCCCTTTTTCGGGTTATCCGCGTTTTTTGATATCCGCGGTGCTCTTGCCACCCAATTCTGCGGATAATCGAGGCTTTACTGTACCTGTAATATAAATGTTGAATAGCTGTAGAAACTTGGCTCTATTGCTGTATTAGTGATTGTTTTTTCAAGTATTGGTAAACTTAGTTTAATTTCAAAGCTTTTGTTCAAATGTTTTTTACTGTATTTTTTGAAAGGGAAATACATTTATTATTCATTATTTAATTTAAGAATTATTATTTTAGTGTAGCACCTTTGATATATACATATCCTTTTTCCTTTTTTAAAGATTACGTCTTGAAAACTCCAGTTATGGAGGATAAGAGAGGTCATGTTGAATCAACAATTAATTATATACAATATTACTAATCTCATCCACTATTTGACAAAATTACAATAATTTCAATTAGTTGAGCTGGGTCTTAATTTTGTACACTCTATAACTCTTGTACACTATGAAAAGCTCCTTAGATGTGACCTGCATGACAAATCAATGATCCACAACATGGGCTAATTCAGATTGTTATCTGGAAAGGGTGCAACCTCACCAGTGACAAATCTATCGATTCCATCAAATTATTTCTTAAACTAAGTAGAAATACTGTAAAGAGGGAATAAGCACTCACGTTTCAATGTGTGATTACCGTTTTACTCTGTTGTTAAAGTATCATCAGACACTGCTAGTACCTGACAGGACTTAATATTAGATGATCCATGACGATCTGAGAGTAAAATATTAGAAATTTTTTTTTCTCTTCTCAACTGACGTGCAGAACAATTTTAAGTTATTACCAAGTTGAATTCTGTTATATGAGGCATAACATGTTTTCAGGCTAAAGACCATCGTCATGAGGGCACTGATAATGGGCTTCAGTCCGAAAACATGTTATGCCACAGTTAAAAAAAAAGGAACTTCTCAATTTAAAATAGTTCTGCAGATCAGTCGATAACTGGAATTTTTTAGCCTGACCGGAGTTCATTGTCAGGTAACAGCAGTGTCTGATGATGCTATAACAGAGTGAATCGATAGTCACACATAGGAATGCAAGTGTTTATTTCCTCGACCTTCATGTCTACCTTCACTTGTATGGTATTTCAGTTTGTTAAGAATGTTATTCAGAAGCAGAGTTGCCAGGGTGTCTCAAATTTTCCAATAGCACTCTTTTGATGTAGACCTGCAGATGTTTTCCCACAATAAATTCTTCAAGTTATGTGAGCCTTTCTGAAATTGGAACAAACATTCAAATTGAATTATCACTTTGAAGACCGTAATAACAAAACACCTCTTAAAATGCATATTAGGAATTGATATATTGCTATTGTCCATTGGTTGTAAATTATCCCATTCGGAGTCAAGTATTAACATTGATAGTAATTCAATATCAATGGCAATGACTAAATACATCTGTTTAGAGGATATGAAAATAGGATAATATATGAACTTTTCATGTGAAATTTATTTTCAAATAAATGAGCATCATTCAGCGGAGGTTCCATCCAAGTTTCGCAAGTATCGTCCCAATACTTAGCCCAATATTAATTTAAATTAGCATTAATATTAACAACGCAGTTCGTCATGGAACAAGAAATCCAGGATAATATATTTTTAACCGACTTCCAATAAGCAGGAGGTTCTCAATTGGACCTGTTTTTTATGTTTATAGATCAATAATTACTCGAGCACTATTGAACCGATCTCAATAATTTTCAAATAAATGAGCATCATTCAGCGGAGGTTCCATCCAAGTTTCGCAAGTATCGTCCCAATACTTAGCCCAATATTAATTTAAATTAGCATTAAATATGAAACATTCAGGTTAACAATATCAATAATAATTTTTAATAATCGTTGATAATTTATATTTATTTACTAATTGATATTAGCCAGGGGTGCCCACAGGGGGGGGGGGGCTATGACGCAGACTGCGTCATTGAAATTCTTGGGGGGGTTCCGAAAAACGTTTTGGGGGGGGCGTAAAGTTGATTGAAACCGTGTTTAACGTGACAACATTCAAAAATATACTACGATGTCACCAGATAGAATGTCAATTTATTAAATTCCTGGATTTCCTGTTCCATGACGAACTGCGTTGTTAATATTAACTTTTCATGTGAAATTATATTATGTGAAATTATATGTGAAAATATAAATTAAATTATGTGAAATTAATGAAAATATATTTAGAATCTATATAAATAAAATTAGAGTTTTGTCTGTACATTTATCAGAATTATATATTTTTTGGTTATTTTTACGTTTTATACATCAAATAAGCCGAAAATAGTCTAATCTCACTTTCTGTCTGTCTGTCTGTCTGTCTGTCTGTCTGTCTGTCTGTCTGTCTGTCTGTCTGTCTGTCACGGCCCCAAAGGCATTTTACGCGGCCTTCTCCTCAAAAACGAGAGCATCGATCGGGATTTTAGTTATTGAACATTATTGAACAGTTTATTGACAATGTCTTTAACTATAAAAAACTAAATTAACTTTTTTTTTAACAGAGTAATAAACGTTTAAAAACCAAGTGTTTTGCGATTTTGGATACATTTTACGCGGCCTTCTCCTGAAAAACGAGAGCATCGATCGGGATTTAAGTTATTCATCAGTATTGAAAACCTTTTTGACAATGTCTTTAGCTATAAAAAACTAAATTAACTTTTTTTTTCAACAGAATAATAAACGTTTAAAAACCAAGTATTGTGCGATTTTGGATACATTTCTTCCAAGTTTTATTACCACATAAGAATAAGAACAAATCACGTAATTTATCATGATATATCAATCAGCTGTTCTCAAATACAAATGGTGGGCACTTCGTGGCGTTATTTACGCTGTCTGCAGACTTGTGTAGTCGGAGCATTGCTGTCTTTTAGGAAACATATGTCTGGTGAATCAAAGCTCATCTTATGTTTTATCAATTATTTCTTTGTTGAAAAAAAAACAAAATTTTCTAATTTAAATTTATCAAAACAGAAATTAACATTTTAGGAAGGTTTGGTTTGTGCTAGGCTCTTGGGAATTCGCCAGGTAGCACTATTATTACCACATAAGAACAAATCACGTATCATCATGATATATTAATCAGCTGTTCTCAAAAAATATTCTCTCTGATACCTGTCACTGAATTGCTGACGTTCTAAGTTGTTTACTAAGAGCCCGTTCACACGTTACAGTTTTTGTGCGGTACAGTAAATTTGCTGTATCAGTTATTTTGCAGTGCTTTCGTTTGCATGTACATTTCATATTGTATGTTCACACAATACTTTTTTGACTGGATCCAGTAAAAAATCTGTTCTAGCCGATTTCTACATTCGGTTTTGTCTTCGAAAACTGTATCGCTAAAATCAGCTGTACCGCAAAATAACTATCCCTTTCCGGTGGCACATGTATTGTACCGGTAATGGATATGTTCAAACGATACGCTTATTACGCTGGAAGCAGTCTTCAGATCCTTCAGCATTTTTCTTCTTCATTGATATTCTTCAGCATTGATCTTCTTATTAGTGAATTCCAGTGTCCAGAAGTGGAAGATATTAATTGTGAAAATTTAATTTCTCTAATATATGAGAGACCCGCCTTGTGGGACAAGACTTAAGATTAATATAAAAATAATGAGAGAAAAATGTGTAGAATATTGAAACCAGAATTTGCGTACTTTGATCAAAATTTAAGAGAAACCTTCAGTAAGAAACTTATTAAAAAAATCTTACACAAATAAAAAAAAAATCCTAGACTGGAATAAATAAAACTGAACTGGAAGCGCAATGGTGGGAGTTGCTGGTCTCCTATCGGGCGACTCCCCAGGTGGCGGATTGGGGGATGCCTCCTAGATATAGGTGGTACCGGGGAAATGAAATACCCGGGGTGGACCAAAACCAGCATAGAAACTGCTGCCTTGCAGATGGAGGTCAATGGAAATCCAAAGGCTAGGGGAAGAAAACACCAATAGAAAATTGACTGCTGCCTTGTAGTTCAGCATTGGTTTGTTAAAGGCTAAGGAAGGAAACCTGAAAAAACTCCCTGGTCCTCCAGGTTGGGGGTTGGATGTGGGGCTAACTCCCCCACTCCATAAAAAAAACATTTGTTATGGAAGCACAAAATGATAGGAACGGACGGCCCTCAAGGAATTTAGTAAAGGAACAGACATTTAAACGATCGCTGGATAGGGACCGTTGGTGACAATTACTAGTGCAGGCCAAGACCCGTCCTGGGTTGTAGGGCCACTGAAGAAGAAGAAGAAGGAAGCGCAATGGAAGAAGGAGGAGAGCACAGCAATAAGCAGCAAAGCCGGACCGTGTGAACATCACAGTACAGTTGACGCCGTACAGTAAAAAAACTGTATCGTCTGAATGGGGCCTAAGCTGCTAACAACTTCATGATCGTTGCTATCAAAAAAGCCGAAACATATTTAGTCTTATTTCTAAACATAATCCGTACGAAGGACGGGCACAATAGCTAGTTATTATTATACAATTGAATATGAATCAGCTAAAATAGTTATGTTTAGGATTAGTGCAGTAAGTTATTATTCAAATTTAGCAAGACGCTAAGCGAGTGCTCTGAAAGTGGTTTATACAACTTTACTCTCCTTAACAGTTACTAGTTAAACAGCAGAAAGAGCAATAAGTAGATGTAACGGTGACCGATTAGATTGGCCAGCAAAAAAGACACTGTTCTCTGCTGAAAATCACTTCCCGGTGGTTCGGAACCCACCTAAAACTGTAGGTCCAACTCATAAATCACCATCATCCAACTCATTACCCACGCACAGGTCTCAGACCTATGTGGGCTTCATCCTCAAAAAAAAAAAAAAATAATAATAATAATATACAGTATTATTGACACCGTTCATTCTTTGCAAAATATACAGTTTGTATGAGAATTGTAATTATGTACATTGCATATGATTGACGCAATGATACTCACCTGTTGTATCCATAATGGATTATTATAATGACTATTTTGAATTGCCTATTCATAGACAACTTTGAATTTGAAT
Organism: Conomelus anceps; assembly: GCA_948455865.1. Lineage (NCBI taxonomy): Eukaryota > Metazoa > Arthropoda > Insecta > Hemiptera > Delphacidae > Conomelus > Conomelus anceps. Next base: position 50,893,388 of record OX418216.1, read on the forward strand.
AATCAGACTAATCTGAATAATCAAAAAATAGTTTCTTACCGGTGGGTTGGGCTCCTATGAACTGAACCAAGTTACATACCTGTTAGGTTTATAACCCCCTTTTTTTTAATGGCTATTTGAAAGCCTACAATGACATCAGCAAATTTACATGATAAAACTATTATCCCTGAGCATTGTAATTATTTGATTTGATGAATTACCCCATACTAAGATAGCATACCTAATATGTGACAGTAAGAGTCCATGGTAAGCTGTAAAAAGTAACTTTTTGTCATTCAATCTAGCGAGCTGTCGCAGAACAAATACCCGAGATGAAATTTTACAACATATTTTCTCAATGTATGGAGCCCAGGTCAATAGTCTATCCAACAAAACTCCTAGAAATGCAATGTTTTCTTGCTGTTCTAGTGTTGATTATCATTTACATACATATGTTTATAGCCCTATCTTCATTTGAATTATGTTTGTTTTTGATTGAAGGTATTGGCATTTTTTACTATTTATTGTTAATTTCAACTGATTTAAGAATTGGACAATGTACTGCACACCTATATGGGCACTTATTTCTAAATTATCTAGAATGGAATTGCTGAAAATGAGTGATGTATCGTCTGCAAATAAGAGGGCTCTACCACTAATTAATTATTAGGTAAACGGGATGTCCTAATGTGATGTGATATGGTGCTTCATTCACCAAATAATCATCTCATATTTTACTATAGTATTTATTCATTTAAATACATAAAATACAAAATATTAATGCTTACAGGCAGCTCCATTAAGAGCCTTATTTAATCAATTGACAATACAGTATTGAAAGAAAATAATAAAAAGAAAAAAATAACTAAATACTGGTGAATATTAAACTCAACTACACTACAATAAAAGAATAATATTACAAAAACGAATTTTTTATAATACATTGCAGTTAAAAAAAAAGACAACTAAAGAAATCAAGCAGGAGAGAAAAAGAAAATTAACTTGGTATGTGAATTTAACGACTTGCAGTCAAATATACATTAAGAATAAGTAAAAGCTACTTACTCTGTAGGCCGAGCGCTTTCGAATCTTTGAGATCCGTTTTCAGAGGCCTCTAAAAAATACAATTTTTCATGGAAACCCAAATTTTGCTTTTCTAGGTTATACAATATAGGTTTGAAAAATATAGAAATACCTACCTCTCTAATAGATATAATTTTTTTTTAAGGATGAAGCTCACAAAGGTCTGAGACCTTTGCCAACTCTGTGAGCAATGAGTTGAATTATGGTGATTAATGAGTTGAACCTACAGTTTTAGATAGGTTCCGAACCGCCGGGAAGTCATTTTACAGCAGGAAGCAGTCTTTTTGCTGACCAATTCAATAAAGAATACGGTACCTTTCTAGATATGATATTTGTTTAATTCTATTAGCGTACGGCCTTTGTTGGTGGGGAGATTCATACTATGGGTAGTTAGTTCCACACTTAACTGACCTTGCTGTTTAGCCATGTTTGGGATACCGAGGTAGCAGTGGTACTGTGCATACGTTGTCAGAACAGGCTCTGCGAATTTTGAAGCATAGAGTATTAATTCGAACGGATAAGTAGTATTTTTGTTTATTATTATTAGTATTTATAATATCTTAATAATTTACATCATTAACTTGTCTAATATAAGTTAAAGTATTTAAATAAAAAGTCAAATTCTATTTTCGAGGTTAGGTGTACCGATATTGATAAATTTTCTTGTAATTAAATAGTTTCAAGTTGACAATTGTAATAAATTAAGTAATATTTCATTAAACATTTAACTAAAATCAATTGAAAACAATTTTTAGCTAGGAAAATGAGTCCAAACAAGGCATCTAAATCTAATTGTTTAACTAAAACTCAGGTAGCTACGCGATCTCAGCAATTATTAACAAAAAAATCTCCAACAGCTCTTAAAGCTACTGTAGATGTAGAAGAAAAGGTTGCTAAACTATTGAGTGATCACACCGAATTGAAAACAAAATTAGAAACATCATTAAAAAATTCTGAGGAAGAACGAATAGGGTTGGTGGATCACATAAAATCTCTGGAAGTTATTATAAAATTGCAGCATGTAGACCATAGAACTGAAATACTAAATCTCACGAGTCAATGTAGGTCTATGTCAGAGGAAATCGAAATATTAAAATCAAAAATAAACTTGGCTAATGTAAGATCTAAACCTCTGATCAATACAAAAAAAGTAGAACCTAAATCAAATGGGGAAAAAATTAATAGAAATGGTCAAACAAAAACGTATAGTCAGGTTTTGCAAACAGCAACCAAAACTAAAGTAAGGGCGAATAACGATAGGAAAGGTAGAGTACTGCTCTTGACATCCAGTCATGGACGAGACTGTAGTGACCTACTAAATAAAAGATTAAAAAATAAGTATGAAGTTCAGAGCTTTTTCAAACCAAGTGCCCCTATAAACGCTATCGTAGAGTCAGCACAGGAACAAACTAAAGATTTTGGAAAAAACGATTTTCTAATAGTACTGGGTGGCTCAAACAATATAAATGAACCTAATCTAAAACATCTTCCTGAAATAAATGAAAAAATTAAAGAGATTGTGCCACTCAGCCAAAAAACTAATGTAATAATAAGTACAATTCCGTATAGGTTTGATAGGCCAGAGCTAAATGGAGCCATTAAGTCAACAAATAAATCAATTCATAATACAATCAACAGCCTAAAAAATAAGAATTCTAAGCAGTTGGGGATTTGTTTTCTAAATGAAAGGCTGAAAAAACAAAACTTCACTAATCATGGTCTACATCTAAATCAATCTGGCAAAGTAATATTTTGTAATAGGCTGGCAGAGCTGATTGAAAGTCGTTTGCAATCTACTGTCAATAATTCTCCTAAACAATCATCTAACGAACCTTTTTTAGTAAAGTGGCTCAAAACCGGGAAGGGAAACTAGTTTCAGATGATAAACTCATATCTTCAATTGTATTAAAAGACGTTAATCGATCAAAAAATCAGGATAGCATTAGTGGAAGGAACTCTTGTAGAAATCTGATAGGCTCTCAAGATTCTAAGAGATTAAGTAAATCTACTTCAATATGCAAAAGCAACGATAAAGTAATAAGGGATGATAGGGAAGTACCGGTACTCACTGTGTTCCATCAGAATATTCAATACATTCGTAACAAAATAGATAGAATCGAAGTATTTTTTAAAGAAGAGACTCCTGATATAGCTATTTTCACAGAGCATGGTTTAAAAGAAGATGAATTGTCACAACTTAATATTCCAAACTATTCATTGAAAACGTCGTATTGCAGGACATCTCATCGAAGTGGGAGAGTAGCTATCTTCACTAAAAATGCTAAGAATATGCAAACATTTAATCTAGAATATGTAGAGAAATTTGCTGTGGAAATGGATTTAGAAGTTACTGGTTTGAGAGTAAAAACCGACAATAATTTCGAAGTAGCGGTGTTAGGTATTTACAGGTCACCAAATGGGGAATGGAACAATTTTTGTGAACTATTCAATAGGCTTTTAGAGATTACTACTACTCGTTTTACAAACGTTATTGTAGCGGGAGATTTCAATACAGACTTTGCAACACAGAATAAAATGACAGAAGATTTAAAGGATATTATATGCATGAATAACTTGATAAAAGTTCATGAATATACCAGAGTCACAAGAACATCACAAACAATAATTGATAACATCCTTACTAATATAGATTACTCTAAAACAAGATTAGGCGGCTCAGAACTATCTGATCATGACTATCAAATCTTAGAGGTGGGGTTGCAAGGTCATAAATCAATTAAAAAGAGTAGAGTAATGAAAGAAATTCAACAATGTGAACAGGGGAATATCGATTGTTTGAAGCAGAATCTGCTACAAGAAAACTGGAGTAGGGTTTACAATAGCAATAGTTTAAATGACAAATATGATAGTTTCATTAATATTTTAAGGTTTCATATTACTATGAGTTGTCCAGTTAAAAAAGTCCCTGTAAAGAACAAATTAGACAAGATTGAAGAGTGGATAACTGATGATATCATTGCAGAAAGAAATAGGGTTAAAGATGCATATGATGAATTCAAACTATCTAGAAATATGTTAAGTGAAGATAATTACAAAGCTCTAAAGAAAAATTATACAAGAGAAGTGAAAAGAGCGAAATGTAAGAAAACAGCTGAAATTTTGAATAATAGTGTGTACTTTAACACAGCAGTGTGGGATGTAATAAACAAAAATAGGCAAGTAGCTCATGTAGATGCTTATACTAGTGTCCCCAGAATAATTAACGAAAATAACAAATATATTGATGATAGTGTAGACATTTGTAATTTCTTTAACAGATATTATCAACTGGTTGCTAAGGATCTTCAAAAATCTCTTAATACAGGTATTAGTGATGCAAACATGAGGAATACTAAGGGGATTCAGAACGAATAAAAATTCCACCCAGTATGCCAAGTATGAGTTGTCAAATATCATTAATAGTTTAAATAATAAAAAAACTGTAGGAATGGATGGGGTATCCAGTAAAATTCTGAAAGAATGTAAAGATCAATTGTTAGACCCTTTGATTCATCTGATCAATCATTCATTAGAACAAGGTGTTTTTCCAGATAACTTAAAAGAGGGGAAGATCTTGCCAATCTTCAAAAGTGGTGATAGAGAAAAGGTAGAAAACTATAGGCCCATTAGTATTTTAAATGTAATAAGTAAAATTTTTGAAAGAGTAGTTCTAAATAGGTTACTTCTGCACCTTCAAGAAGCTAACTTTATCTGTGATGAACAACATGGCTTCCAGAAAGGGAGATCAACAAAAACAGCCATAGTTTCTCTAGTTGAAAAACTAATAGATATAATAGATTCAGGTGATAAAGCTACTGCAATCTTCTTAGATCTGTCAAAGGCATTTGATTGTGTTAATCATAGAACTTTATTGGAAATACTGCAAAATGTAGGTGTAAATGGGGTTGAACTGAAATGGTTTGAATCATATCTTATTGGGAGAAAACAATTTGTGGAACTAACTACAGTAGTTGGAAATAGTATAGTAAAGAATAAATCTAATAAATTAGAGGTGCAAGCTGGAGTGCCTCAGGGGTCAATACTAGGTCCATTGCTTTTTTTGTTATATGTCAACCGTTTACCTAAAGAATTAATTAGTGGTAGAGCCCTCTTATTTGCTGATGATACATCACTCATTTTCAGCAATTCCATTCTAGATAATTTAGAAATAAGTGCCCATATAGGTGTGCAGTCCATTGTCCAATTTTTAAATCAGTTGAAATTAACAATAAATAGTAAAAAATGCCAATACCTTCAATTCAAAAACAAACATAATTTAAATGAAGATAGGGCTATAAACGTGTTTGTAAACGATAATCAATCAGACCAGGAAGAAAAAATTGCATTTCTAGGAGTTACGTTGGATAGACGATTGACCTGGACTCCATACATTGAGAAAATATGTAGTAAAATTTCATCTGGGGTATTTGTCCTGCGACAGCTCGCTAGATTGAATGACAAAAAGTTACTTTTTACAGCTTACCATGGGCTCTTACTGTCACATATTAGGTATGCTATCTTAGTATGGGGTAATTCATCAAAACAAAATCTTGATAGGGTGTTTAAGATCCAAAAGAAAGCGGTTAGGTGTATAGAAAGAGTAAATAGATTAGATTCATGTAGGCCGTTGTTCAAGAGACTTGGTCTCCTAACTGTACCCTGCTTATATGTGTATGAAGCTTCTTTATATGTAAAAACGAATGATATTAACCAAAATCTTGATGTACATGATTATAATACAAGAAGCCGAGGAGATTATCACTTGGTGAGTCACAATAGTAGCTTATTCAAACAAAAACCTAGTTATATTGGTAGGAAATTCTACAACAAGCTACCGCAGTTTTTGAAGAGTCTTGAAAATATAGAAATATTTTTTTTGAAATTGAAATTTATTGCCAAAAAAATTCTTACAACAATCTTGAAAAAAAGCACAGTCTAGTAACAAATGTAGAGTACATATATACAAAACATACACTAAATTGTATAAAAAAGAAAATTTCTGGCACTGCCAACAAAAGCTTAGCTTGAGTGTTGGCAGTGAGTTGCAGAAAAGAAAGAAACAATTTTAAAATAAATATAATAGAAAAAGCTGCAAAAACAAACATGATTGAAAATACTAAATCTATGTAGGTACTCCAGTGAAAAAAATGAAAGATTGTAGTGAAGGACTACAGAAAAACAAATAATAATGAAAAAATGTAAAAACTAACGCTAAACATGCAGAAGACAATAAATTGGCTATTGATTGATGATTGCCACATGAAAACAATACAGTATGTTGGGCTAGTACAGTGATAATTTGTATTTATGCTTCATTTTCCGAAACAAGGCTAAACTACTGTTGAACAATATCGAAAAGATAATCTGTTTCATTGTATAGTTAACTTGAAAAAAATATTTGTCTTTATCCACTCATCTATTTCACTTTTTAATCTCCTAGTAATTTTTTTGTTCAAGAAGTCTATTGGTATTTTATTTATTAAATAGTTGCAATAGTATGGGAATTGGTGTCTATTTATTGTGAGCTTAACAAGATGTATATTGAATCGATTTGTATTATTAGTGCGTATATTGTAGGGGGTAGTGTGAGCTGTAAAAAGGTTTTTGTTTTTATTTAAATATAGAATTACATTTTTTATGTATGTTTGTCTAAGTGTTGGTACATTGAATTCAGTGAAAATTTCTCTACTCGGATATAATCGTGGTCTTCCCAGAGCAGCTCTAATTATGTGTTTTTGTAGAATGAAAATCTTTTTGAAGTGTGTATCATAAGCTGCACCCCACACTTCAATTATGTATTGAAATATAGAGTGAGCATATGCAAAGTATATTCTTTTTATTATGTCTATGTTTTTTATTTTATTTATTTTGTAGAAAATGTAAGTTAAATATTTTAATTTTGAGCATAAATGGTCTATGTGCTTGTTCCACTTTAGATGTTGATCTATTATTACACCAAGATATTTGATTCTTTGTACTCTTTCTAGGATTTTCATTTCCTGTTCATCATCATTCACCCCTCCAATTATAACTCGGTTTGGAAATAAATTTAGTGTTAAGTCATTTGCTGGATGACCCACAATGTTAGGTGAGAAAGTAATATATTTAGTTTTATCTGCATTAAGTGTTAAGATGTGATTTTGAAGCCATTTCTGAACTATTTTTAAATTTATGTTAGCATTATTGAAAGTTTCTTCCCAGGTATTGCCACTAATAATCAAAGTAGTATCGTCTGCAAAAGACAGGGTGGTACAATTTGTAAGGTTTAGTTTCAGCAGGTCATTTACATATATCAAAAAGAGAATAGGAGATAAAACGGAACCTTGAGGCAGTCCAAAATGTGATGTGAATCTGGTGTCAGTTTTTTCATTTACTGTCAGATGTTGCTTCCTATTAGTCAAATAACTAGCAAGTAGCTGATTTGCAGTACCTCGTATTCCAGAAATTTCCATCTTATTCAAGAGGATATTGTGTGGGATGGTATCAAATGCTTTTGATAGATCCATAAAAACTGCCAGTGTTTTTTCATTTTTATTAAAGCTGTTGAAAACAATATTATTCAGATGGATGACTGCATCCTTAGTGGATTTATTTGGTTGAAACCCATACTGATTACTGCTCAAAATATTTTTTTTCTCCAAAAAACTCATTATTCTTATTTTTATTATTTTTTCTAATATTTTGGATAGGTTACTAATTAAACTTATTGGTCTGTAATTTTCTGGCTTGGTAAGGTCTCCTGACTTTGGTATTGGTATGATTTTGGCTTCTCTGAAACTATTGGGGAAATATCCTTGGCTCAAGCATTTGTTTATGATGTATTCTAATGGAGATGTGATGTAGTGGTATATCTTTTTAAGGAATGGTCTGGTAAAATTATCTGGACCAGGTGTAGCCTTGTTTTTTATCTGGTCTATTATTGATTGTATTTCATCAGTATTTGTGGGATTAAGGAAGATACTTTGTATACATGGGTTTGCTAGAGGTTGAGGAATTGGTATATCATTAACATTCTCACATATTTTCTTTGCAAAAGTTTCTCCAACATTTGCAAAATACTGGTTGAGAACTGTCGCATCAAGTTTAACTGACTTTGAATTTTGTTTTAGCTCTAGTAGTTCTTTAATATATTCCCATGTTCTCTTAGAATTTGTTTTGTGCCCCTTAAATTTTTTATTAAAGTAATCTATTTTAGTTTTTCTTATTAAATCATTTAGTGTGTTTCTGTACATTCTATAACGATTTTTTAATTCAATATTGTTTGGTTGTTTAGTAAGCTTTCTATGTAGTTTATCTCGTTCCCGGATTGAATTTACCATACTAGGAGTTATCCAGCTTTTAAGAGGTCTTTTGTTCCTACTTAATTTTACTGTCTTTGTTCTTCTCCATGTAAGTTTTGTCAATTTATCAACAAAGAGATCTATCATAATATCAATATCATCAGTATTGTACACCTCATACCAGTTTTCCTCCTGTAGATCAATTATCAAATTGTCGAAATCTATCACCTTCCTCGTCCATACTTCACCACATTCTGATTCTTTGTCTGGTATTCCGTTTACATGCAAAGATACACTATAGTGGTCAGTTATATTTGTCTTTATAATTGCACCTTTCACCAAATTTTTGTTATCAGGACTTTTCTTTAAAAAAATGTGATCTATACAAGTACTGTTTTTATTAAAATTTCTAGTCGGTTTATTAATATAGGATTTAAAGCCATTCATGTGTAACATACTCAAATATTCATTTGTTAAACTATTATTTTCAAGAATATTTAAATTTATGTCTCCTATCACAATAATGTTAGAGTTGTGATTAATTTCTGATAGAAATGAGTCTAGACTTGTTGTGAATGCATTGACATTTAGAGCCGGGGAGCGATAAATTGAAATTATTGTATATTTAGATTTATTTATTGAGCATGAAATGCAAATAGAGTTCGCCTGTTCAATGTTTATTTCAATTATCTCTGGGGAAATTTTTTCATCAATGAACAGGCACACTCCATCGCACTTTGAGTATTTACTATTTTTATGATAGGTATTATAACCCTCTAATTTGTAGTTGAATTGATTATCATCTGTAATCCATGTTTCGGATAAAGCAATTATATGGAATTTCAAATTAACGTTACCTATGTAGTGGACCAATTCATCAAAATTTTTATTGATGCTTCTAATATTAGTATGGAAGATGTAATAAAAAATAATTTAAAAAACAATTGAAGAAATATTTAGTTGATAAAGCTTTTTATAGTGTACAAGAGTTCCTTTCACATCAAAATTAAGCCTCACCTCAACTAATTGAAGTAATTATGTAATATAGTGTATAATATTGTTGATTTGACTTGTCTTATACTCCTTAACTGGAGTCTCCAAGACGTAATCTACAAAAAAAAAAAAACTAATACATGGTAAACGGTTTCAACAGATAATATTTTTTTTATCTGTGATGTTTTCCATGACGAAATAACTTACTTAATGAACAATCTAATATTAAAACTGACACTAAACTGAAACTAAGAGTGAAATACAGTATCAGTTTTAATATTAGATTAAGTTATTTTTTTAAAATAAATTCTCCAGAATTTGGTAATGTTAGGTTATGTTGGGTATTGCTTGGTGAAGATATGTTGTGGAATATAAATAATAAATATCCCATATTATGCGATACAGCCAAATAGCTTTGGGCTTTCTCTATCTTTTCTTTATCGTTCTCTCTCATCCTCTCTTACTCTTTCCACACTGTGCTTATTCTCATCACTCCCTCATTTTCTCTTTATCTATCACTATCATTCTTAATTCTTTTGTCTCTAGACTCGAGAACACTATCTGTCTTTGTCTATCCTTTTCTATTTTTATTTTATTTTGCATAGTTCTCACTTACCTATGTTTGTGGCCTACCTTCAGTCAGCAGCAGACACTAGACACCAGGCTGGAGTATCTGATGTCACCAAGTGCTGGCTGTCCGTCAGGGGCTTCACTATGCATATCTTCGTTCTTGTTGTTGTTTCATGTGTAGAAGACAGATTCTGATATCACATAGATGACAAAATAGCCAGACTGGATCCAACCAAAACGTTCTGTTGAAATAAAAATTACAAAATCAGAACAGATTTTTGGAATAGCTCTGATAACATAAAATTAAAATCAGAATAGCTCTTAAAGACAAAATTGAAATCAGAATAGCTCTGATGAATAAAAAGTTTAAATTACAAGTGCCGTGATAAACTTGAATTTAAAATTAGAATAACTTAGTTCTGATAAACATGAAGAAACAAACGTTCGGAGCATATTGGAACCCACCTAAAAAGTTAGGTAAAACTCATAATTATATCAATCACCATCATCCAACTCATTACCCACGCACAGATCTCAGACCTATGTGGGCTTCATTTAAAAAAAAACCTAAAAACGTGAAATCAACATGAAAAATCTATTTTCAAAATATGATTTGAGAAATTCCCTTTTATTTAAGTTAAGATTTGTACCTACGAAAATCAAATTAGAATATCTCTGATAAACAAGTGAAAATAAGAATAGCTGTAATAAATATAAAATTAAAATTAGATTAGTTCTTATGTACATAACATTTAAATTATTAGATCTTATAAACTTGAGATGAAAATTAGAATAGCCCTACTATAGTTGAAGGAACTATCACAAAATCAAAATGAAAGATCTATTTTTGAAATATGTTTTGTGAAATCCTTTTTCCTTTCAATTGAAATATTCTTACCAATAAAATTCAAATAAAGATAGCTCTGATAAACTTGAAGATTCGAACGTAAATCAATATGAAACATTCTTAAAATACTTTTTGTGGAATTCCCTTTTCTTTTTATTGAAATTTGTACCAATAAAATTCGAATAAGAATACCTGTGATAAAATTTAAGAGACAAACATAAAATCAACATGAAATATATTTTTTCAGAATATGTTTTGTGAAATTCTCTTTTCTTTAAACTGGAATTTGTACCAATAAAATTCAAGTCAGAACAGATGTGATAAACTTGAAGAAAGAAACATAAAACATACATGAACAATTGTTTTTCGAAATATATTCTGTGATATTTTCCTTTTCAAAATAGAGATTCATGAGTTATTATAGTATTTTTCCTTCCTAAGTGAGTTACGGGATAAGACTATGCTGAAAAATGCTACAAAAAGTGCTTGAAAATTGAACTTCCCCTTCAGCCTACGTACAAGCCAGCCGCGGCAGCCATATTTTTTATACTGGCTTGTATTGAAAAAAATTGGCAAAAAATCCTGTTACAAATGAAGCCAATTTTATTGTATTACTACCACTTATTAGTTCTTGAATTAATTTCAAAGTTCTATACGGTACATGTGAAAAAAAATAAAAACACTTTATGATAAGCTTTCACAAATTAATCTTTCTTACTTGTTATCATCGTGCATTTTTTTATTTTTGGAGGATGAAGCACACATAGGTCTGAGACCTGTGCGTAGGTAATGAGTTGGATGATGGTGATTGATGAGTTGGACCTACAGTTGTAGGTGGGTTCCGAACCACGAGGAAGTGATTTTACAGCAGAGAAAAGTCTTATATGCAGGCCAATCCAATCGGTCACCTTTACAAAGAGGGCCCAAGAGTTCTTTAACTTTATCTGACTGAACAGCTCGCGGCTCGCGGCTATCACTGCCTTATCAAAGATTGCATATATGTAAAAGCACCCTTTATAAATCTATGTTTCTTACTTGTTATCACCTCCTAATTAACCTTTTTACACTTTTCCAGACTCGTCAAACACGTCATAATTCGTCTCCACATCACGTTTGTCTCAAACAGGGGTTGGTATCACTGGCTGACAACAATGTCCTACAACATCAAATGCTGTCAAAAAGGGTGCGAATGTTGTCAGAATGTTGTGTCGTCGACAAAATCTACTTAATCACGTTTCCAGCATCCAAAAACTGGATGAGAAAGAGTGAGAGAGGCGCTCATAGATTTTCAACCGCCACCATAATATATCCTTACAACTAAAGCCCGGAAGGACATCTCACCAAAGAGGGACCCCCTCGCGGCTTCTTACTCTTTCCCCTCATTACCCCCTTTTCCATCATACCCTCCTTCCCGAAAAAAATGGATGTAAAGATCAATGAGTCTTTTGTTTTATGCACGGGTTCCCGTATATGGGAGAGGTTGACGAATTGAAGGGTTTGGAAGGGGGCAACACTCGGTTTTGTCTTTGTTTTAAAAAACTTTTGATGATGATTGTGATGATGATGGTGACGATGATGCCAATGATAATTATCGGGGAAGCTTCTTTGTGCCTTATTTACCACATGTCGCCTATTTGCCACTTCCTCTTTTCCCCCTGCTTCTCTTCAACGGTCTTCCTCACTCTTTCTGCTTCTGGCTCCTTCCTTTTCATTCACTTTTTCTCTCTCTTTTCTGTCTCTCTCTTTCTCTCATACTCTCTCCCTCTTTCTACCACTGCCTCACCTCCTCAATAGAGATTTCAAGTTCAACTCTTTTGTTCCCTCCATGTTCCCCTAGCTTTGTTTCCCCTATCTTTGTTTCCTCCTCATGGTGATGATGATGATGATGATGATGACAATGATGGTGAAGATGAGGGGCGTCTGTCACTGCTCTGCTTTAATGATCCTGAAAAATACAGCTATGTTGTTCGCATTATGTTTTGTAGCTTTGGATATAAGATTAGATTAAATTACTTCATTCATGATAAATTTACATTTTGTTTTTCAAATTTGTGCTTATAATATTTTAACATCACATCGAAAGTAGGCCTGGTTGATATTTAAATTGTGTTGGAAATATTAACATTGATCTAATGGGTAGAGCTAATGAAATGAAATTCCAAGTAATACAAGATTTTGTGGGGCAATTTATGTAGGTTTTATATTTTCATTATTGTTTATATTTATATTTAAATTGTATCATTTCTATTCAGTAATATTGAATTTCTTGTCAATAGGCTCTATAAAAACAATATACAGGGTGTTTGGAACTCTCTACCGATACTTCTAGGCAGTGTTTCTGGACCACTAACAAAACTAAATATCGTAATAACTTTTTTCTAAAGTCCCCAGTTACTCACACAGCCGCCATTTTGTTTTTTTCACTCATTATTTTTTATTCGAACACCTCTGAATTTTGAAATTCTGCATACAGGTTTTTTAACAATTAAAACAATCTAAAAAAATCAATCAGAATTTTCCGACATCAAAAAACAAAATGGCGGCCATTTGAAATCTTTGAACGGGATTAAATTAATAATGGCTAATGATATCAAAATTTGACTAGAATAACGTTTTTTAGATATTTTATTGCAAATCCAACGATACCTCATTTTCCAAGATTGACCAACAATTAACAGAGATATGCTACTTTTTAGGGTTTTTAGTGGTTGGAAGCGAAAAACTGCAACCCGTTCTCAACCACCGCACACCCTAAAAAGTAGCATATCTCTGTTAATTGTTGGTCAATCTTGGAAAATGAGGTATCGTTGGATTTGCAATAAAAATATCTAAAAAACGTTATTCTAGTAAAATTTTGATATCATCAGCCATTATCAATTTAATCCTGTTCAAAGATTTTAAATGGCCGCCATTTTGGTTTTTATGTTGGAAAATTTTGATTGATTTTTTTTAAGATTGTTTCAATTGTTATAAAGCTGTTTGCAAAATTTCAAAATTATACATTCAGAGGTGTTCGAATAAAAAAATAATGAGTGAAAAAATCAAAATGGCGGCTGTGTGAGTAACTGGGGACTTTAGAAAAAAGTTATTAAGATATTTACTTTTGTTAGTAGTCCAGAAACACTGCCTAGAAGTATTGGTAGAGAGTTCCGAAACACCCTGTTTTAACACCCTGAAACACCCTGGAGTACATGGGTAGCTTAAGGCTGTGCGCAGGGTTTTTGCTTATAATTTTTTTTTCAAAGTTTATTGTATTGGATGTTGTTGGGGGTTTGAAAATGTTATCTATTTTTGTGAGAAATAGATTTTTAATCAATTATTTTGTGAAATGTGGGGGCTCAAAGTTGAGAGTTTTCGGTTTTTGATCTCATCTACGAATGATTTTAAACTTTTGATAAATTTAATGCAACTAAAAGACACTTTGAGGAATAAAATGACATATGTTTATTCCAATTGAACAAATAATTTTTTTCAAAAGATTTTTTTAAAAACTAACATTTTTTAGATTTTAAAAATTTATTTTGAAAAAACTTGTTTCAACAGGGTTAAAAAATATGACATTTCATTTCTCAAGGAGTCTTTTAGTCAAGGAAAATTTATCAAAATTTTAAAATCACCCATAGGTGAGATCAGTTGCTCCCAAAAACCGAAAAATGTCAATTTTTGACCTCCATACTTCACAAAATAATTGAAGAAAAATCTTTTTCTCACAGCAATACATAACATTCCAAAGCCCTAATAATATTCAATACAAGAAACTTTGGAAAAAACATTATGACCAAAAACTCTGCGCACAGCCTTAATAAGTTAACTGATGAACTTGTTCTAATATAGATTCATTGAAAAATAGATATATTGGGTAGTAGTATGGATAAGAAGAGCCTCTCATAGTAAAAACCTCTCATACCTCATTGCTAAGCTAGCTCAATCTGAGCTATGTTGGAGCTGTCTGTTTTGCTGAGAGCTGACTTTACACAAGCTCTGTTGGCTTGTGGAGCAAAAAATAACTGTTTAAATTAATTTAAAAAAAAATGTATTAAATATAATATTTAATAAGTATATAATTATTATATAAGTATTTATAAGTATATATTTAAGGAGTATAAAATATTTATAGATGGCGTCTATTGGTGGGGAGACTCCTACTTAAAGCCCACTCCATCGTTTACTAAGCTATACATGTACAAGTAATACGCCGTTTTATAATTAAACAAGTAATTATAAAAAATTTAGTGAGTTGAATTATGGGGAGCATGTCAGACCTTAAATTAAAGATGGATCCCGAACTACCGACAGGTAATAAAACTATAGAAGAGGAAACCCCGATCACCAGAATATTTGTAATAATTTAAATTCGCTTTTTCATATGAATAGAGAGTGAAATGGTATGAAAGGTGATAGCGTGAGCCGTAGCAGATATCAGACAGATAAAGATAAGCTACGAACTCCTGGGACCTCTTTGTGAGGGTGTCCAATTGAATTGGCCATCAAAAGAGACTGTTCTCTGCTGTAATATCAATTCCCGGTGGTTTGTAACCCACCTAAAACTGTAGGTCTAAATCATCAATCACTATCATTCCACTCATTACCCACGCAGAGGTCTCAGACCAATGTGTTCTTCATTCTAAAAAAAATAAATAGTTATTAAGTTTTGTGAGTATCTGATTTTTTATTTTGATATATTTTTCATTATTAAAGCCCTTCAAAATTTGGTTAATTTTTCTGCAATCACCAGTATGAGATATTTGTTATCATTAAAATTATGACATGAAATTTCTATTTGTGACTTTCCAATGATGATTGAAACTTCAAGATTTTTTCCAATTTTTGACAAGGAGTGGTTTTGATTTGACTAAATTTATATTAAGTCATGACTCCTTCTAAGTTAGTAACCATAGTTTAGTGGGTTTAATTATGGGGAACATGATATCAGACCTAAAATAAAAGGTGGATTCCGATCCACCAGGCAATGATACAAGTGATAGAGAAGAGGAAACCCCGTTCACCAGCTGAGTTATTTGTAATCATTTAAATTTTTGTATGAAATTTCTATGTGTGATTTTTTAGTCCTGAGAGGAAACTTCATAATATTTTATCAGTCTTATGACAAGGTGTAATTTTTTAGTTCGACTATATTAATAGAAATAAATTAATACAAAAACATGACTTCTACAACAACAATCTTATCATTTTTTTAATGGTACAGAATATTAACTTTCTAATGATGAGGGGAAGCTTCATGATTTCCTATCAATTTTAAGGCAGTGTTATTTCAATTCGACTAAATTTAAATATAAATAAATCAATACAAAAACACGACTTCTACAACAACAATCTTATCATTTTTTTAGTGGTAGAGAATATTAACTATGTATTGATGAGGGGAAGCTCCATGATTTCCTATCAATTTTAAGGCAAGGTGTTATTTCAATTCGACTAAATTAACATACATAAATCAATATAAAATCTTGACTGCTCATACAGAAAGTCATTTTTTGTTTTATGTTTTAAAACGGAAGTTTCAAATTGCACGTATGTGGTGACCTCCCATGGATCTCGGATGCGGTAGCCTTCCTCCCATTGAAAGCCGGAGCATTGATTCAGGTTTTTAGAGGTGTCAGAAAAAACTGAAACTGTATACTGGTCTCTGCTGCTGTTGTCGTTAGACTTGGTCTCACCTGATCTACATGGGATGAATAAGAGTAGACTTTGTTGGACGGTAACAGTTGGATGATCCTCACATCGAACAAAGGGGTGTCAGCACTAATACGCTCCGATATTGGGGTGAATGAAAAGATTTCTTTTTACTAGGTATGACCAATGAGAAGACAAGTCTATTCCTGTTCGCACAAACATTACCATTTTTCCCAAATTTAGGATACTTTGGAATTCCTTTTACTATGTATGACTAATGCGAAGACAAGTCTACGCCTGTTCGCACAAACATTACCATATTTCCAAATTGAACATACTTTATTTATTTATTGCAACACATAAAAATGAGCCGTAGCAGGTATCTGTGCAAACAGATATAGATAAGCTCCGAAATCCTAAGCCCTCTTTGTAAGGGTGACCGACTGGATTGGCCAACAAAAAAGACTCTTTTCTCTGCTGTGAAATCACTTCCTGTTGTGATTTAGTCTTGTGATTTAGGGAAGTGATAGCCGCGAGGCGTAGCAGGTATCTGTTCAATCAGATAGAGATATGCTGCGTTCTCGTAGGTCCTGTTTGTAACGGTGACCGATTAGATTGCCAGAAAAAAGACACTGTTCTCTGCTGTAAAATCACTTCCCGGTGGTTCGGAACCCACCTAAAACTGTAGTTCCAACTCATCAATCACCATCATCCATCATCAACTCATTACCCACGCACAGGTATCAGACCTATGTGGGCTTCATCCTCAGAAAGAAAGAAGAAAGAAAGAAAGTCTGAACTTGTGGAACGCGACTGTGACTATAGTAGCTCTGTCTAATAATGAATGACCTAAGGATTCAAGATTAAAAAAGTTGAGAGCCAGAATAATTCAAAGGTAAATTTTTTCAAACAAGCTTATAATCAGAAATAAACTGGCTTCAAGGCTAAATATTATGCAATCGTTGCATACACTACTGTAACAGAGTAAATTCTTCCATTTTGGTTCTAAATCCACCTAAAAGTCCAACTCATCAATCACCATCATCCAACTCATTACCCACGCGCACGGCTTTACACACCTATGTCAGATTCATCCTCAATAAAAACTAATACTTTATGGTCTGTAATTTGTTGAATAGGCTTCTGATTTATTTGTCATTCATTTTTCAAACAGAAAGTATCAATTTCCAATTAAAATTGTTGATAGGCTATTTTTTGTAATAACTAGATACTGCAATGAAAATCATGACAATCAGGCTCTTCCAACAAATTACGTATTGATTTCAACAGTAATTTGATGTTTTTAATTGCTGCAGAATCTCATACGGAGGCTTTACCATTTTTCTCCTATCACTAAAATTAACATTCTTATGCTATCAAATAATACTTATCGCAGTTCAAAAAAATATTCTTTAAAAATGTTAATATTCATGCTAGAAAAAATCTCTAGTTCCTACGTATACATGACAATGAGCAGAGTACGATGGGATTTAAAAAAATCAAAAATAAAAAATTTCATGTTTTTTTTGTTGCTAGGTGAGTTAAAAACGGAGATGACCTTGTCTACAAGCGCGCGATTCTAGTAGAATCGGCTACAGGCCGGCTACATCGCAGCCAGAAAGCAGCGAAGTGCAGCTCGTGGGAACTGCCTAATCTGATCCTGTGCTCTACTAGAATAGCGCAACTCTTGATAATTGCTTTGGCTACAATCGCGCGATTGTAGCACGTATGATCAGGGCCTAAATTCTAACAAATGACGTATTGATTTCAACAGTAATTGAATATTTTTAATTGCTGCAGAATCTCATACGGAGGCTTTACATGTAAATTGTACTTGAAGTTTCTTATAATTTCTTATAAAAAGAGACCTTTTACTCATAGATATAGGTTTGCGGTGATGGTATTTACGATAATTATTCATTTTGCCAATAGAAAAATTAATTAATTGTGGTGCAGTTGAATAAGTTCTAGTAGAAGATAGGAAAATGTAACTGAAAATACCAAGTGAGTTCTATGTGAAAAATGAACTAATTAAGGTTTAATTAAAGGTCAGAGTGATTAAGGACTGAATTAACATAGTGCATGAAATCGAAATAGGCCTAGTAGCCGATATCTCCCCCTCAATAGTAGGGTTTTTATAATACCCAATAATACTGCTCTAGTAGTTTATAGTCTTCCTAAATACTCACACCCTTTTTTATTTTAGCAGGTGTTGTATTACGAAAATTTTTGGCCACCCTACTTATAAGCCAGCTTCTGGTCTTTCTAGTTTACTGTTTTATTCGGACTTCCCACACACTTTATACACCCTTCAAAATAATAAATTGAAATGCTCCTACTTGAAGGCTTCACCAAATAAATAACATAAATACGAGGGCGCCATTTCCCAAAACTGTTGGGGGGGGGGGGGGAGGGCAAACACTATGGAATACGCCCCATGGGAAGGAGGTCCGAAGGTCTTCCCCGGGAAAATTTTGAAAATATAATGTTTCGTAATTTTAAGCTTAATTTTGGAAATTTAAAAGTTTAATACAGTACAATAATATTATTTGCAAACAAATAGCGCGTTGTTAACTGATAGTGACGGATGACAGTGCCACCTTGATCAGTCTATGTTATGTAGGTTTAGGAATTATTACTTTTACTGATCAAAAATAACCTTACTTTCAGTTATTTAGAGTTAGTTAACCTTACTTTTAAGTTATTTAGCTACGTTAATACTGTAAAAAAATTATACTACTTCTGTTTAAAATAAATTATTAAATTAGTCTTGTGATTTTAATGTTTCACGTAGGCGCCTAGGCCCCCTTGCTCCTCCAAATGGCACCCCTGCATGAATAGTGGACTAGTATGCATAGGTTTATGAACATTAGTAAAATCTGAAGATTTTTATAAATTTGAAGGGTGTCCAGGAACCTTGAACAAATTCCCTGTGAAAAATTAAAAATAAGGTTGAAATTCTTCAGGAATAAGTAATAATTATCATTTAACTCATCTATCTCCATCATCCAACTCATTACCCACGCACAGGTACTAGACCTATGTTGGCTTTATCCTCCGAGAAAAGTTTTCAAACAAATCGATTGTACCGGTTTAATATAACATATTGTGCACTTCACATATTCTGTAGCCTATCAATGATATTTTTTGAAGTTTTGACAAAATTGTTGATTTATGTTATTTTGAAATTAATTTAGTTTTGAAAATACTAAGATTTTGAATATGATTTAATGTCACATGTTATAGAGCCATAGCCGATTACGACTGGAGGTGACTCTTCACTCCTCAACGTTATGTTTTAGTCCAAAGAGTTATTATAAAAATAGACACGGTGTCTAAAAGAGCGGTGTCTGAATAAATAGACACTGTTTTACAAATGTTACTTAGCATAAGTATTATTTGCATTCCGTTTACATTTATTAGATTTTTTGTTCCACCAATAGCTTACCAGAATATCGCTTGCTGTTTAATCATTCCTTATTTTAATTTCATTACAATTTTGATTATTGTTCATTATATAATTTCTTTCTTGAATTGATCCATGCCGATCTGCGTTGTTAATATTAACTTTTTATGATAAATTTAACGATTTGCAATCAATTTTAATAGAGAATAAATGACTATTGACTCACGTAGGCTGAAACGTTTTCGAATCGTGACGATTCATTTTCAACAGGAACCTGGATCCAGCGGCGGATCCAGGCTTCGCGGGGCCCTGGGCAATTGACTTTGATGAGACTATACTTCCCGGGGGTCCTCTCATAATTTTATTGAAAAAATTAACCATAATAATGCGTTTCACTTGTTAGCTGTGTTTGATAAACTTATAAAATTGACCTTATTTGTGTATTATTATATAGTAGTCTCCAATATACAGCTTAGTACTAAATTAAATGCCTGAAAATTTGATCAGTTGGCACTATAGTTAGTACGCATTGACTGAATTTTTTATATAAAATAATTTGTTTTCTGAGTATATTTTCATGTTTAACGTGCTGAAAATGGTTAGCTAAGGCCAAAAGCAAAAGGTTGACATGGTTTATTATAATATATGTCAGGTCAAAACTGTAAAGTATAGCCAATACTCAAAGGTCAATCAATACATAACGTTAGGTTTATTTACAAAAAAATACCACCTAATTTTATTTAGTCTTGCATTTTAAGCTATGCTTAACAAACCTGGTTTAAAGGGGTTTACTCTTTGCTTGCTTGTGGGGCTGGTTTAAGGGGTTTCCGCACTTCTAACCGATCTGCGTTTTTCGGTTCGGTCCGGACCGCAGGGCCCCGCTGACTCGCCCGACCCATTTTTGTGGGCTTCTTTGAGTACCCATAGACCATAACTATCATTTCCTTATTCTATGATAATTCACACTGACGAAATAATTTCGGAGTGAGAAATTTCAATATAACATATTTCTATGTCTCTTTTACTCTTTGCTTTCTTATAGGCTGGTTGAGCTTAAAAGGGCCCGCGCTTCTAACCGACCGACCCGATCTGCGTTTTGTAAGGTCCGGGCCACGCTGCGGTTGCCCGGGTCGCTCGGCCCTGGATCCGCCCCTGCCTGGATCATCAGTGTTCTCTTCGTTGACGGTTTCGGTTAGAAGAATTATATGGTTTTGTAGAATGTGATTGAAAAGTTTGTGTGATTTAAAATTTAATTTTTCATTGAGGATTTTTTGTTTCTTGTGTGTGGTGTTTGTGTATATTTCAAATTGTTCCAAGGTGTTTAGTTCATGTCCTTTAGGTTTTATAAATGTAGAATGTGTAGGTTGGTAGCGATGTCGGTAAAAGTGTGTCCAGTGTGAATGATGTGGTTCGCGAAGGTCGATTCGTGTATTTAATGCCTGTATCGTTGCCTGCTCTTTGTATCGTTTGAATGCGCGGCCTGTTTGTCCTATGTAAAATTTGTTACAATCAGAGAAGTTCAGTTTGTAGATACGTGGGAGATCGTATTTGTTTGTGTTCAGTGTGGTTTTAGGTGCAAGTGCATTTTTTATTTTATTTTTTGTTCTGAATGCGATGGTGTGGCCGGTCCTTTTTTGAAGATGTTTGCTAGTCTGTTTGATTGTGGATTAATGTATGTCATTGTGATGTATTTTTTGTCAGTGGTGTTAGTGTATTGTTTTTTAGTTGATATTTTATGATTTAGTTTGTAGCTATTTTCTTGTGTTAGATATTTTATTGTATTTAGATCAGTATTGTAATTGTCGATGGATAGTGGTGTGTTGTTCAGTCTAGATAGCATATAATTTCTGTAACGATTCGGTTGGTTCAAATCATAAATAAAAATGCCTTAGACTCACATGTATCCTTATTAAGAGTATAGTTTCCGAAATAGTTAATTGTAATTTGAGATCCACTGTGCTCTTTCTGTACAATAATAGGATTTACAATGAATATTTTCGTCAATTATTTTCAATAAATAGATGAATATGAAGCAATAGAGCAAACCCTGCCGTATTCTATGTAATCGCGTCGATCAAAGCCCTAAAACCGGCGTCTTTCTACATCAAACGCCTCTACTAAGTCCAGAAAAAACATGTGCCTTCCCTATTCAAGCCTCATAACATTATTGATAACTTTTTCATACTTTTTGTAATAGGTGCATTGATAAAACTTCAAACACGTACCTCAAATGCAATGACAAATATAAAAAAATGTCCCACATTTTTCTAAATCAAACGCCTAGAAAAAGCCTGAAAAATCAAAAGTCTAGAAAAAATATTAATTAGATCTACATAATTTGAAAAGAGGTACTAACATGAAACCTGGAACACATACCTCAAGTGCATTTTTTCAAATCCTTTATTTTTATAAATCAAAGGCCTTTTTCTAAGTCTACAAAAACCAATTTAATCATAGTTAAATTTGTCATTCAATCATAGCTAAATTTGCCTACATAATTTGTTATAGGGACTTACATAGAACTTTGAACACTTATCTAAAATGCGATGATAAATAGCATCTTTCCAGCATCTTTCTGAATCAAACGCCTTTTCAACATTTAGAAAAACCATATGCTATTCAAGCCTCCCAACATTATTCATAGCTTGATTGGACCTACATAATTTGTAAAAGGTAAAACGAAGCAAGTAAAACATAAAACGAAAAACAAGTACTGTATATCAAATGCAATCACAAAAATGTCCTGCATATTTCAAAATCACCTTTTCTACAAAAGTCTACAAAACCCGCGTGCTCCTCGATTCAAGCTTCATGACATCATTAATAGATTTTTTATGCTTGCATAATGATTTGACACAGGTACTTACATGAAACAATGAGCATTTATCTCAAATACAATGACAGATATATATATAAAAAGTTCTGTATCTTTCTAAATCAAACGCATTTATTACGTCCATAAAAACGATATGTCCTCTTCATTCAAGCACCGTAGCATTACTTATTCCTTCATTATGATTACATAATTTGTAATAGGTATTTACATAAAACAACGAACACATATCTCAAATGCAATGCCACAATCAGAAAAAATGTCCTCCAAATTTCTAATTTCTAGCATCTAAATCTAAAATATATCTAAATCAAACGTTTTTTTCAAGTCCAGAAAAATCATGTGCTCTATCAACTAGTCTCATAAAATTATCAACAGTTTTTTTAAGCTTACATGATGATTTGAAATAGTTACTTACATAGAACTTGGAGCACGTATCTCAAATTCACCGCCACAATCAGAAAAAATGCCTCGCAGTATTTTTTCCAACATTCAACGTTCCAGAAAACGGTTACGAGTGGGACCGCCACGCTCTGTCGGACGCTGTAGCATTCATGATCACCAATCCACGGAGGGTAGTTGCGAGTTTATATGAATTATTGAAGTTCAGTTTACTTTCTTGTTTCACTGCACAGAAATTTACGAAAAATATAAGTCCAAACGATGAAAGAACTTGGCTGTGTCTGAATACCACCTTTCAGCAATAGAAAACCATCGGACTGGCACTGGTTCTGGTTGATCATGTCTGTCCTGGTCTGGAAACTTCATACTCTGCTCAACAAGGCTTCCCGGTTTTTTGCTGTGTCTGTGTGTGTGCGTGTGTGCTTGTGTAGGTTGCTCTCTATCCTGAGGGGTGCTAGAACTGTAGTACAGAGTAGAGGGGTAGCTTGTTCAGTTTTTACAATAGGGACAGACGTGTTCTTTGCATCTAGGAGGGGATGGTTTCAATGCTGAAGCAGGGTAGAAAGATTGGCGCGTCTTGAGCTTTCTCACTCTTCCTTTCTGTCATCCTTTCTCACACTCTCTTCTTCTCCTTGCTGCTCCATCTTCTTTCTTGTGCATTCTCAACATCACCTTTCAAGCACTCGCTCATCATTCTTTCCTTGTCTGGCATTCACCCAACATTTTCTCTCTCAGTCTTATAATCCCTATCACTTGGTCACTCTTTCTTTTCTTCTCTCGTGCACCACTTTAGCTTCATCTCTTTCCAAACGTCCGCGTTCGCACGCACGCACACGCCCGGCCAACATTTTTGTATGCGGTCAGCTCTTTTTTTCTTGTCTCCTTACTCTTGCTCAATCATTCTTTCTCACTCTTTTACTCTTTCTCTCTCTCACACACACTTTCTCATACTCTCTCTTTTGCTATCACTATCTCACTCACTCTCTCTCTCTCTCTCTTCTTCGATTCTAGGTTCTCGAATTCCTTCTTTCCCATGGTTCGCCTCCGTAGTAAAGTACAGCAGTGGAGCCAAAATGATGCTAGTCTGACGATTAAAATAGTGGAGAGATTCGTATGAGCTGTATTTAAAAATTTTGGTACACAAGACTCGTATTCATGGAGCTGCCTTGAGTCCCCCTTAATTTAAGGGAGACTTGAAAAATATTTCTGAGTTGATGCTTGCTAAGTACTCCTTTGAGATGAGGATGCCTCAAGGTAGCTACAAAAATAGGTGCACGCAGTTAAGTTATCATAATTCTTTCAAAAAACGAACTCGCAGGTATTAGTCTACTACGTTTACGTTCTTACTTTATAAAACTCTTGAATTATCCTAGGAAGGTATTCTAAATAACTGAATAACTGCAGAAGGTGGAAGGCTGATAACGTTTCTCATAAGAATCGAAATGTATTCCTTCAAAACAAGTGAGTAGAAATCATAAGGTTAATACAGTGTCAGTTTTGATATTAGATTCTAAAAAAATGTTATCACATTAGAAGAATTTCAGTTAGCAGTTTCTATCACATTAGAAACTGCTTCTATTCACATTACATCTCGCTTGTGTAAGTTAGAATAAAAGAAAAGTTCTCAGAAGTCTCAAAACTAAAAATCTGCATCGTAGCAGGTATTTGTTCAATTAGATTAGACAGCCTAAGCAACGCTCTCCTGGGCCCTTTCTGTAAGGGTGACTGATTGGATTGGCCAGCAAAAAAGGCTCTGTTCTCAGCTGTAAAATTAGTTTCTGGTGGTTCGGAACCCTAATACTGTAGGTTCAACTCTTGAATCACCATCATCCAACTCATTAGCCACACATAGGTTTCAGACCTATGTGGGCTTCATCCTTAAAAAAACCAACATTAAAAATTTAAAGTGTATTTATTGTACTAGTTTTAATGGTTCATATTCGAAAGCATTAACCTGCTGTATCCACAACTGTACAATACGTGACTTAAGTGGTTCGGTAACATCTAATTTTTAACTTTTTATATTGTAAATTTAACGTCTTGCAGTCAGCTAGTCAATCAGTCAGTGCAGTAAGTCAACTGACTGCAAGTCGTTAAATTTACAATACAAAGTTAACACTAACAACGCAGATCGTTATGGAACAAGAGATCCAAGAATCTAATTTTTTATTTATTCATTATCAACAAGTTTCAAAGCATCATACTTGAAATTGATTTTATACACATAGAATATCGATTATTGAAATCGCCCAAATAAATTGATAATTTATTTGGCGATTTAATCTATCACTATAGAATCTTATCTTCATATATCATATTCTATCTTTGATGATGATGATGATCATCATCATCATAATCATCGTCTTTATCATCATCATCATTATATTCTTACAATTATTTTTATTTTTGCAATGCATTTTTCCCAATTTCTTTTCTCTAATGTATAATGACTTTTGTTTATATATTTTTTCCACACATATAATAGTTACATTTTTGTGTTAAGAGGGCAAGCATGGGATTTCCTTGTGCTCTCATATGTACTCATATCAAATAAATAAATAAATAGATTTCTGAGAAACATAAACATAAGAAAAGTGTCACAATTTGCAGAAAAATCTAAAATTGTCCCTTCAACATTTCAAATTTTTATTTTCATGACGGCCGTATCTAAGTAAATAAACTTCAACAAATTTGACCAAATTTGGATTGTGATTTTCAAAAAAAATTGGTAGCCAAGTTCTAAGGTTGTAGGGGGTTTGAGATGATGCTTATTAACAATTTGAAACTATTCTCACAAGGCCAACTTTAAAAATGGTGTCAAAATAAGAGAAAACTAAGTTTAATTTTTCTTGGTTTTTTCAAGAGTGTGTGATTCGCAAGCTTATTTGTTTTTTCACAAAATAGTTTTTTCATAATAATTATTGCAAATCGTTTATAATACATGAGAAATACGATTTTCTTTAAGGATGAAGCCCACATAGGTGTGAGACCCGTGCGTGAGTAATGAGTTGGATGATCGTAATTGATGATATAGACCTACAATTTTAGATGGGAGGTGATTTTAAAGCAGAGAACATAGTCTTTTTATCTGACCAATCCAACCCTTACGAAGAGGACCCAAAAGTTCGTAGCTTATCTTATCTGACTGAACAATCCATGGCTCATGGCTATCAATTCCCTTAATTTAAATGATAGCTATACAAATTTTATTAATGACCATGAACTCATTAATCAGACATGATCAAAAAATAAGCCCTGATTTCAGAGTCTGGAACAAGTTAGATGGAAATAGAAATGCAGCCTTGGTGACGTGAACAGAGTGACTTTTTGAGTGAAACAATTATGTTTTTTAAGATAAATTATGACAACAATTATACAATTTACAAAAGTATCAACAGAAACATTTTAGAGGTAGTTCAGGTAAATTCAAAGCCCAATTAAATAATGCCGTCACCTACAGAATCAATTAACGCCCCTAATTGCAACTTCCAATTAGTAATGATTATCAAAATTAACGTGCTAATTATCATCAAAATGATGATTCTGATGATTGAAATGACGAATAATACCACACATTGTATCATAGTCATCTTTCCCTTTTTCCCCCCTCGACCAACCCTCACCACCACTCCCTTCCCTATCGCACCCCTTCTAATAATTTTCTCTTAATGTATAGTGGTAGGACAGCTCCCATTCCTCCAATTGCAAAGCTCTTCTGTGTTATATGAAGGTGCAGAGACGTACTTGGCTTTTGTGACATTCATCCTCAAAAATACTCTCAATTCCACCACCTTCTTTCTTCTCTCATCTCTCTTTTACTCTACTCTCGTCTCAGTCAACCCTTTTTTCTCACTTACTGTCTCCTGCTCAATAGCTCTTATTACTCTTTTTATTTTATTCTTCTTTCTTTCTTCCTCTTCTTCTTTTCCACCATCTTCTTTTCCCTTTTTTCTGCTGTGTTCTTATTTTTGAGTCTCATGTCTCGTTTATTAAGGCTGTGCGTAGGGTTTTTGTTGATCATTTCTTTCCTGGTTTATTGTATTTGCTTTGGAATGTTATCTATTGCTTTGAGAAAAAGTTTTTTTCATAAATTATTTTGTGAAATATGTGGACTCAAATTTGAAAATTTTTCAGTTTTTCAGGGCAATTGATTTCACTTATAAGTAATTTTAAACTTTTGATAAATTTTCTGTAACTAAAAGACACATCAAGGAATAAAATGACATAGTCTTTACTCCAATCAAGCTATTAGTTTCTTCAAACTAAATTTTTTAAATCTGTAGAAATTTTAGTTTTCAAAAAATTAATTTTGAAAAAGCTATTTGTTAGATTGAAATAAAAATTGTCATTTTATTCCTCAAGGTGTCTTCTAGTTATGGAAAATTTTTCAGAAGTTTAAAATCACTCGCAGGTAAGATAATCGCCCTCAAAAACCCAAAAAAATCAACTTTGATACCCACAATATGCTTTTAGAGTTTAGAATCTTCTTTTCAAGCACTAGTCAACATTAGAAAATCCTAATAACATCCAATACAATAAACTTGGAAAAAAATTATGAACAAAAGCCCTACGCACATCAGACCCGACGGGGCCTTTTTGAAATCGTGTCGTTGTCCGTCCGTCCGTTCGTCTGTGCTCTAGCGCTTGAAAAGAAGATTCTAAACTCTAAAAGCTTGGCATACAGCTTCCTCATAGTCCAAGTGAGATCGATATCGATTTTGGAGTTTGGGGGTCGAATATAAAAATTGATATGATGTAAAACCCATTTCTACTAAAAAAGGTTCTAAGTTAGTTTTTTGGCTAGTTCATATTAAAAAATTGGACAGCTGGTTCATTTCAAATACAAAAACAAAATTAGAGATTATGACGAAGGCTGATGCTTAGCCTGATTATCCACATTATTTCACAGTCGTTGACTTTTTCATTTTGGATTGTGTTTAATTCGCTTCTTAAATTATTTAAATCGTCGAACTGAAAAAAGAGAGAAAATATTGAGGCATGATATATTATGCGATCTGTTGAACAAGAATAAAAAGAACCGATATTTGCATCAATCTCCTGTCTCTTTTAAATAAAAACTTACTACTTACACTTACTACTACGAATCTGCACATACAGACACCTATCATTATACTCCTTTTCACAACCCCCTCTCCTCCTCATCATCATCGCCACCCCACCAAAACCTCCTCCTCCTCCACCACCACTCTCCTTCTCCTCTTCCATCCTCCCATAATTCTCCACTTTTACTCACCCGGCTGAATTCGTCACTTCCTGAAATATGCAAAGGAAGCATTAGAAAATGACATCATTCTTTTTCTTCTTCTTCTTCTTTGTCACCCTCTTTCATCTCTCACTCTAGTCGTCGTGTTCAAGTACAGAAGTAGCGACAAGAGTAAAGGAGCTGCAACCCTTTTTTATTCTTCTTTTCCTTCTCTTTCTTCTTTTAACCATTTTCTTCTTCTACTTTTTCTTTATCTTCTTTTTTCTTCTTCTTTTTCTTCTTCAGCCTCTACTACTTCCCAATTTTTTCCTTTTCCTTCTCCTCATGTTCAATTTTCTCCTGCTTCCCCTTCCTATTTTATTCTTCTTCTTTGTCTACCTCTTCTCATTTTGCTTTTCTCTTTGCTCTTCATATTTTTTGTTCTTCTTCACCATCTATTTCATCTTGTTCTCCTTCTTCCTTTCTTCTATCATTTACATCTTCTTTTTCTTCTTTTCCTGCCTCTTCTTCTCCTTCTCCTTCTTCTTTTCCTTCTTCCTCTCTTCTATCATTTTCTTCTTCTTCTACTACTACTTCCTCCTCCTCTTCCTCTTATCCCACTTCTTCTCCTTCTCTTTCCTTACCATCTACTTCTTCTTGTCCTCCTCCACTATCTTCTTCTTCTTCCACTTCTATTTCTCTTTCCTATTCTATTTCTTCTGCTCCCACTACTAATTCCTCTTCTTTGTATTCTTTTTTCTCCTTCTTGGTCTATGTCTACTTTTTCTCTTGCTTCTTTTTTTCCTTCTCTTTCTTCTTCTTCTTCTCCTTTCCCATCTTCTTCGTCTCTACAAATTCTTTTTTCTTCTTCCCCACCTTCTTATTATTCATCTTCACCACACCACACCAATTCAAATAGGTGACGCAAAGACCTTCCTCCCCATCTCGCAAACCTCTCTTCAACCCCTTCCAAACTCTAGTGCCCTCTTTTCATCTTCCAGATCTGCAGCCCTCATCCAAGTACTCACCCCTTGAAAGCACTTCACCCCCACCCATACCACCAAAGGATGTGGCAAACAGAGAGAGAGCGAGAGAGAATGTGTGAGAGAGAATGTGTGAGAGAGAGCGAGAGAGAACTTGCTGTAACCTGTTTTTTCGTACGAGATAATTATTACAAGACACTAGCAGCAAGACACACAGCAATGCAAATTCTTCCTCTACCAGTGAATGTTTCACACTGTTTCTAATGCTGAAGCTATGTTCACAAGTTCGTCAGGCCACGATATTATTTATTTTTTAGACCCAAGCGTCTTTTAAGGCTGTGCGCAGGATTTTTATTCATAATTTTTTTCCAAGTTTATTGTATTGTATGTAATTAGGTCTTTGAAATGTTATCTATTGCTGTGAGAAAAAGCTTTTTCGTCAATTATTTTGTGAAATATGGGAGATCAAAGTTGAAATTTCTCTCGGTTTTTGGGGACAATTGATCTTATCTGCGAGTTATTTTAAACTTATGATAAATTTTCTGTAGTTTAAAGACACCTCGAAGAATGACACATTTTTTACTCCGATAAAGCTATTAGTTTTTTCAAATTCTCTAAAAAATTATTTTGAAAGTCTATTTGTTAGATTGAAACAAAAAATATTTTTTTTTCATTCCTCAAGGTGTCTTTCAGTTGTAGAAAATTTATCAAGCGTTTTAAATGATTTGTAGAATAGAGAATAGATCAATTGCCCCCAAAACCCGAAAATTTTTAACTTTGAACCCTCATATTTCACAAAATAATTGAAGAAAAAGTTTTTTCCTCACAGCAATAGATAACATTTCAAAGTCCTAATAATATCCAATACAAGAAACGCTTCTTTTTTTTTTTTTTTGAGGATGAAGCCCACATAGGTCTGAGACCTGTGCGTGGGTAATGAGTTGAATGATGGTGCTTTATGAGTTGGACCTACAGTTTTAGGTGGATTCTGAACCACCAGGAAGTGATTTTCAGCAGAGAACAGAGTCTTTTTTGCTGGCCAATCTAATCGGTCACCGTTACAAACAGGACCTACGAGAACGCAGCTTATCTATCTGATTGAACAGATACCTGCTACGGCTCGCGGCTATCACTTCGCGGCTTCCACAACTTGAAAAAAGAATTATGATCAAAAACCCTGCGGACAGCCGGTTTCACCGGCTTAGAGGCCTCGAAGATTATAGACAAAATTATTCTTTTTTTCTTTTGTTTAATTGCTAATGAACGATTTCATTAGATAATTTAAAAAATTCTTTCACTAGACAATTTTTTATTATACAAATATATAGGTTAAGATCGAAGATCGATAGATAAGATCAATAGATAAGACCGATAGATAAGATCACTGTACAATGAACTGTATGCTATGCAATCTTGCATTAAGTTGCCTTGCATTCAGTTCATTACCTCTGGATGATTCTAACATTAGTGGAAAATCAACTTTGGATCAAAATATGGGTTTAGATAGATTAATTCTAGGACCGCGGTCTTAGAAGCATTATTTTTCAAAATTTTCCCTGGACAGGACGCTAGAACCTGCCTTTTAAAAACGACTAGTCTGGTGTCTTAAATTCAAGACGGTATTAATTTTCCTTCTCACTCTGTGGTAATACTAAGTAGAATGGAAAAGTATGTGACGCCGAGTTCTTATCAACGTACAAAATCTCTATTGAAAATACATAAATAATATTAGGTGTTTGACATTATATTTTAACATTATTATTAATATCAGTATTATACAATAATATTATTAATCTGTTTTTATTAATACTGTTACGAGAGCAAACAAGCAGTTAGTCACGCACTCGTTCTATTTATATCACTCCATTGTTTTCATGGACAGACGCAACTGCAATTTGATATTTTCCATTCTCTCTCATTAGATGTCTTTGTCACTCTTATTCTCCAAGTCTGCAACTCTCTCACTCAATTGATTTCTCAAGAAATCTATTGATTTCTCCAGATTTCTGGAACGATCGAGATCATGTCTCTTGAAGATTCTCAATGCGTCTAGTGAGCTCCAATTCTTGGAATTATACAACTACATACAACTACAACAGCTATATAAAGGAAGTCCACGTGAGCCAGTGAATCAGTTTTCTACAAACCCATGTGACAGATTGTATTACAAAGCCAGTGCCAGTGGAGTAAACAGTGCTTTATTCAGTCGTTAGACAGTGTCAAGTGCAGAGACAAGTGTTTACTGTTTACGCAGCTTACTGATAGTTTAAAGACGTTGTGTTAAGTGATATTATTTGGGACTGTCAAATAACGAATTGGACTGTGCTTTTGTAAGTGATTAGTTGCTCTTTTTTTATAATTTCTTTCTGCATTATTGTACAGTTTATTGGACTCTTGTTTCTTTAATTATCAATTAGCCTGTAATTACTTATTTATCAATTCTTGTAAATAATTACTGAAAATAGCTATTAGCTTGTCATTTGATGATCTGTTTTTTTTATTCTACTAATTGAACTTACAATTAATTTGTGTAAATAAAGTGCAAGTATGAACTTTAGTGTTGCCAGCCTTATTTTAGCTATTAGAACCCGTAACAATACAACAATACAATATAACAATAGGTGTTTGAAATTAGTACAATAGTACAATTAGTAAAATATAACATTAGGTGTTTGAAATTAGATGTTTCATGGGTGTAGACCCAGTTTCTGACACCGATTTCCTAGACACGTATAATAATATATACAATCATCAGAGGTCATGGAAAAGTATTCAAAACGAGCTATAGCCTGAATAAATTTTAACAATTTAAAAAAATTTATTAACAGAAAATGTTTCAGTTAGAACTAATGGTTGAGTTCCTGGGAGTTTTACCGGTAACTGGTGAAATGTTACCGGTTGCTTCTGATTGGTTTAGTTTAGATTGGATTCATAGACGACGTTAAACAATCATTTGGGTAGACTAATCAGACGCCACCGGTAACATTTACCAGTTACCGGTGAAGCTCCCAGGAACTCAATCATTGTGATAGGTTTCATAGGTAGTGTGAAAGCCAAAGATTATAGCATTAAAATCTTAGTAGGCATGAGTTATATATTATTTTCATTTTTGTGTATAATTAATGCCTGGTTACTCAGTTGTTTAGCGAATCATTTAGTGGCTTTTGATTCAATAGCGGCCTTGGGGCTTGTTTCACACACAACCGGCAGTCATCAGGTAACCGGTATCGTTCACCCGGCATGATTACATTGTATCATATGATTTCAAAAATCGGGTAAGTGCGAAGCGCTCCATATGATACAATGTCCCTACAGCTGGGTGAGCAACACCGGTTATCCAACTGCCGGGTATGTGTGAAACAAGCTTTAGGGCCGCTACTGAATCAATAGCTACTGAATGATATAGGCACACTAAGCGACTAAGAAACCAGGCGTAAGACATTCTTTCCAGTCCCTAGTATAACAACTGTTAGTACTTTTAAATTTTTGGAGAATGAAATCTGCAGTTCTTAAAAAATTGTTCAACAAAAGCTGCTCATCATTACACAATAACACTTCCCCACTGGTGTGCTAAACGATCTACATTGTGCTATAATCAAGACTTTGCTCTACAATTTGTTCTATACAAATGTTCTATATTCTATGTTCTATGTTCTATAAT
Source organism: Conomelus anceps (assembly GCA_948455865.1). NCBI lineage: Eukaryota > Metazoa > Arthropoda > Insecta > Hemiptera > Delphacidae > Conomelus > Conomelus anceps. The sequence goes on from OX418216.1 coordinate 50,926,262, forward strand.
TTTCCACTTTACGTTCTACATCAAGTTCAAAATCTTTCCCCACATTCCTCACTACGTTGCTGCACCACGATAGGCGCACAAAGGCCTACCAGCTGGTTAGAACAATATATTTCTTGTCGGAAGTTGTCGTTGAAAATCAGAAGTGACAGAAGTCAACCATCAGCATAGGTGTTGTTCAGCTGCTATGAATGGCATTACAAAAGAAAAAGCAGCGCAGAATGTATGGGAGCGATAGGAGGGTGAAGAAGAAGGAGAAGAAAAAGGGAAAGAATAGGGTTGGAATGAGAGAGAGACCGATAAAAAGGAGAAAGAAAAAGAAATGAATGTGTTTCATGTCGTAAACTACGCACGACGTCTTTAGATTTCCAAAAATGTCCGATAGCTGAATGAAATCGGGGGTCGCTGAATTTCAATATGTGACCAGGTGAGAAAGAGGTTGACAAAGAGGATGTAAGGATAAAGTAGAGTGTGAGAAAAAGAGGGAATGAATGGGAAAAAAGAAGAAAGAGGTCAAACAAGTAAGTATGAAAGTCCAAATTGAATTTTATTACCGGGCATGTAGAATTGGTTCCCATAAACCCACTGTAAATTACTTTTATTCCTCTTTCCTTTTCCTTTCACTTTCATTCACTCTCTTTCTTTTTGACGTATATATCGCACGTGTGCAGCTGTCTCTTATGATTTTTCTTCATTTTTAAAAATTGTCTCATTTATTTATCTCTTATCATGATTTTTTCTCTTACCTCATAATTATTCCTAGAAAATTTTAAATATATCATGCAAATATTGCATGGGTGATATCATGCAAAAATTCATGAAGTGAATTTTTTCTTCTTTTTACATGTTTTCTTATCTACTTTTTTATCATCTTAATTTTCTCTCCTCTAAATCCTAGAAAATTTGAAATACATACACAAATTTATCCAGTGAATCTTTTGGCATAAATTTTTGAAGCGTATTGAAACCAGTCAAATCTCTACATCACGAACTATCAAATAGCCGTGAGCCGTAGCAGGTATCTGTTCACTCAGATAACGATAACCCACGAACTCCTGGGACGTCTTTGTAAGGATGACTGATTGGATTTGCCAAAATAGACTATGTTCTCTGCTGTAAAATCATTTTTTGGTAGTTCAGAACCTACTCGAAGCTGTAGGTCTAACTCATTAATCACCATCATCCATCTCATCTTATTACTTACGCACATGTCTCAGACTTATGTGGGCTTCATCCTCCAAAAAAGTTTTAATTAAATTCAATAACATTTACAAATAAATGTACAAAACTAGTATTTTACATAATCTAAGTCTAGACTTGACAAAAAGTGGTTCAGTAGAGTGACTTGCAGCTTCAGTCATGTTGATTTCTGGATGCAGGCTACAAGTAATTCGACACTTTAAGGCTGGGCAACGAAATATGAGATATCAGCCTTGTTGGAGCTCTTTGTCCAGCTCAGACATCCCCATGCATTACATATTTTGACATAGAATTAGAGCATAACACTGGTAAATCCTGTGAATGAGTGGTAATGAATATAAATATTCTTAAACAGAATTTATTAATTTCGAATTCCTTTAAGTGCTATTAGAAATTAATAAATTCTGTTTAAGTAAATTTGTCAGTTTGTTCAATTGTCAGTAACTTCGAACTAACTTATAAATATTCTTTTAATTGAACCATTGGATTTTTTCTCACTTATTAGATATATTTTGAAATTTGCAAGGCTTTTCATGACGAAATATTTTTTATCTATGGCTACTCTAATAAGTAGATGAAAGAGATTAGAAAGTGATGCTAATACAGCTCACTCTATTCCATGGATTATTAAACTAGTTGCACAGGCGGCGCGCCCATTAGGGCAGGTGGGTCTGAGCCCCACCAATAGTTCCGCAAAAGAAATAAATATTAGTTTATTAAAATAAACACTTAATAAGAAAACAGCGCATGATTTTGTGAGGCAAGTATATCAATTTGCACGCCGATTGCGAGTAGCCGCGGTCTGGACCGGTTGGGCTGATTTCCAAGTAGCCCTGGCAATTCAGAGCTGATATACATTGGCTCTACAGACGGATGACGTCACCTGGCAACTCTCCCACTTTCCAGCGCCGTATGCTCTAGGCAATTGAAGTTTGGGCTCAGCCCTGAGCAGTTGTAATTACGTTGACCAGTGAACAAACTCCGTTCCACAGTTCACGCTCTGCCGGAGGAGTGCGTAATACCATTGATCAGGGATCATTGATGGTTCGTCTATGGTAATACGTTGTCTGGACAAAACCCATACGGAAAGTGAACTATTAATAGCATTATTTATTAATAAATTATCTATTATTATTTATTACTTACTTTTTATTAGAAATTCAACGTAAACAATGAATTTAAATCATGTTGACAGTTTACTTTGCACAAAGTTTTCGACCTTGCCATTGGAGGTAAAAAGCAAATTAAAGAGTTAGGCACACATCAGCCCAAAAATGTTAAGCTTGATGTAACATACACAAAGCAAAACAGAGACTTTTGTACCTCGTGGTTCAATAAAAATCTGTGGTTAACTCCAAGCATCGAAAAACTAGCTTTAGTTTGTTTTTGTTAATAAGGAAAATGATGATCTTTGGACGATAACTGGCTGTAAGGATCTCAAACACTTGAGTGAGAAAATTAAAAAAACACGAGCAAAGTAACATTAATTTAACCAATGCATTTAAATCCAGCCAAAGATCGCATCTACAGTGGTAAGATTGTTATTACTTTAATACTTGAATTTATAGGAAATGTTAGAGGGATGCATTTCACTTCTGAAAAAAAGCTTCGTCAGCCTGACGTTTAGTTCATTTAGTTCATTGACCTATCCTCTACACTCGTCTTGACTGTGTTAAAATAATCACTGACACAGGAACACTCAAAAACTGTACTACACAGTAACTATTGCCAGTATTTTTATCCAATTATTTTTTCTTACAAAGATAGACAATACTAGCCTATACCGTAAATCCTGATTTTTTTACAAGTTGGCCATTCCGAAATAAGTTTTATAACTTGTCTGTTGGGAACAGACAGTACCATTTCAACAGATGATTTGAAAAAATCCAAGGATTCGTCTTGAATACTTGTTGGTCTTGACAATATTCTGACTGAAATAGCCCTTACGACCGACCCACAGGTGTATTTGAAAATTAGCCCCACCAGTGAAAAACTTGACGCGCCGCTAATGACAAGTTGTATAATAATGCTGTTTTAACACTATAGTCACTTTTCAGTGCAGGAGTCAGACTAATCAGAACTCAGGATTTCTTCAAAACAGTGTCTAAATGATTGTTATGCGTTAGTCACATCAGCTGATTTAAACATTTCGAAATGTTTAAACGTCTAAGAACAAATTAATGTTTAAATGTCTAACAACAACAACAACAACAACAAACACGCATTCTTGGTTATGTTAGTGTGAATACGTTAACCGATTTTTTGGTAAGTGGAATCAAACGTAATAATATATATTGGTGATTGTAGATAAAATAATTTAATTGTATGCAAGTTTTGTACTTGGCCTGTAAGCCACTCATGAGATGTTTAGGACTCTCCTTTTACTCGTGTCCTAATTTACATCTCACTTGTGGCTTAAAAGCAGTCATAATACAATCGTTGCATTAACTACTATGAGAATTTTCACGTTTTAGATATATTTCGATATCTGTAATGCTTTCCATGATGAAATATGTGAATGAGTGGTAGCAAGTATAAAAATTCTTTTGTTTAAGCCTAGGGATGTTTTCACTCTTCTTAGATATATTCCGATATCTTTAATGTTTTCCATTATGAATTACTTTATTTTATTTTTTTAGATTACGTCTCCAATTAATTAATGAGTATAAGACAAGTCAGATCAACAATTATACAATCTTACACACTAGTTACCATATAATTACTATATCAGTTAGTTGAGGTGAGGCTTAATTTTGATGTGGATGGAACTCTAGTACACGATGAAAGCTCTTTCAACTAAATATTTTTCAATTGTTTTTTAAATATTTTTATATTTTCAAGATTCTTCAAAAACTGCGATAGCTTGTTGTAGAGCTTTCCACCAATATAACTAGGTTTCTGTTTGAATAATACTTTTGTATTGTGATTCACCAAGTGATAATCTCCTCGGCTTCTTGTATTATATTCGTTTAAGCTCACTTGAAGACTTTGGTTGATACCACTTTTTACATATAAAGTAGCTTCATACACATATAAGCAGGATACAGTTGGGAGATCAAGTCATTTGAACAACGTCCTACATGAATCTAATCTAATCTTTCCATACACCTTACAGCTTTCTTTTTGGGTATTAAACACCCTATAAAGATTCAAGGTTTTTTGTGATTAATCACCCCATACTAAGATAGCATACCTGAAATATATGACACTAAGAGCCCATGGTAAGCTGTAAAAAGAAACTTTGTGTCATTTAATCTAGCAAGCTGTTGCACGACAAATACCGCAGATGAAATTTTACAACATATTTTCTCAATGTATCGTCTATCTAAAAAACTCCTAGAAATGCAATGTTTTCTTTCATTTCTAGTTGATTATTGTTTACAAACACTTAAAAGCCCAATCTTCATTTGAATTAAGTTTGTTTTTGAATTGAAGGTATTGGCATTTTTTACTATTTATCGTTAATTCTATCTGATTTAAGAATTTGACAGAATTTGGTAAACGTATATGGGCATTTATTTCCAAATTATCTAGAACTGAATTCAACTATCAACTATGAAAACTGCCACTGTATTTATTTAGGGATTTATACTCACTCAAACAGGGTGAAATCTTTTAAAAAGCTTCTCTTCAGGAGCAATCAGTTGATCAATTATCAATGAAAAGTTTTCAATAAAGCATTTGAGCTGAATAGTAATTGACTTCACAATGGAGTTATAAAATTATAAAAATAACTAAAATTAATCATCATGATTGTTTATAATCATCTATATCTCAAGACAAACATATCCAGACAAACTGATTTTAAAAATAAAAGGTTTTTATACGGCTTAAAATTTTAAATGTAATTAGAAATTATTAGAGGGTTACTAACCCAAAATCTAGAACAAACGCCGACTTAAAAATACCTGAGTTGAGTTCAGAGTCATATTTATGAGACTCATGATGATGATGATGATGATGATGATGATGATGATAAAGAAGAAGAAAAAAGAGATGATTGATGAAGAGTTGTGAAAAAGGGATGAGTTAGAAGTATGTAAGCGCATGCGCACATACAGGCAATTGCAGAGAGGCAAGACATGTCTGAGGATGCGAAAATATGGGTGAAAAACAAAAAAAGATAAGTGGGAGAGTGAGTGAGGATGAGAGAGAGAGAGAGAGAGAGAGAGCGAGAAAGAGTAAGAGATAATGCGGGAGAGGGTGAGAGAGAGGGAGAGAATGAGTGGGAGTGAGAGTGAGAGTGAGAGAGCATGAGAAAGTGTGATAGATAGAGAGTGAGTGTGAGGGAGTGAGAGGGAGAAAGAAAGCATGAAAGAGAGAGTATGAGTGAGAAAATGAGCGGGATTGTGATAGAAGGAGGGAGAAAGCAAGAATAAAAAGGAGAGGAATAATTCTGAAAAATGAAAGAAAAAACCAGATATTCATCCCTTCTTTTGAGGAGCAGTTTTTAAGTAGTGACGTCACATGCCTTGAGTGCAATGAGAGTGCACGAGAGAGAGGGTGGGAGAAAGAGAGAACGGAAGGAGGTGAAAGAGGGTGTAAGATTAAGTGGGGAAGTATGAGTGAGGAGAGCGTTAAAGAGGAGGATCTTCTTTTGTTTCAAGAGTTGAAGAGTTTCAAAAGTCCTGGTTTCCAACGCGCATGAACACACGCACACACACACACACACACACATACATTAATATGCAGAAGCTAAAAAACTGGGATGATTGGAAAGAGTGTGATACTATATGAGAGTGATTGAAATATGAGTGACAGGTTCGGAAATAAAATTATTGAAAGTGATTAAAGTTTGGAATTCCGGTACGAAATTAAGATTAAATGAATAATACTTTTGATCGCAGTTGATTGTTCAGTTCATATTGTAATAGCTCGTAAATCTATTCCTATGAATAATTATTATTGCTCGTTGTCTTCGAGAACTCACTGCTGGCTCTCAGGTTGCCAGACCTTGCCAGCAGCAGTCTTTGAGTGTACTGTCCATTGTTATTATTTAATTATTAATCCTGATTTGTTTAATTGTAAGGTTATTACAATATGCAATGTTCGAATTATTTTGTATATTTAAAGAAATTTGAAATTTGATTAGATAGAGAAAAGTGTAATGGAGAGGAGAAGTGCAAGAAGAAGAGAAGAATAAAAAAGAAGAGAAGGTGAGAAGTGATAGGCGATCAAGGTTTGAAATTCCGGTACGAACTTAAGATAAATCTACTTTTCATTCGAGAGACTGATAAATAGATAGAGAATTGCCTTTTATTTGTGCATTTATAAGTAACAAAACTTCTGTGAGCGAAGTTGAGGCATAAGAGCCCCCCCCCCCCTCCACTTAACTCACCGAGAAGAGTGTGAAGAAGAGGAGGCATACAAAAGGAAGAAGAGAAAGAAGAAGAGAGGGTAAGAAGAGGAAGAGGAGGAAGAGGAGATAAGTACTGATGGGATATCAGAGTTTGTAGTTGTGGTAAGAACGTTAAATTCAATCAATAAATATAATATCAATCGAAAAAAGTGAATAAATACAACTTACATACAACACCACTAGTGGTGATATTCCAGGACACAATACGGTTGTGTCCAGGAACTAAATACGTATTTACTCAAGTAAACTGACAAGTACACAACATCTAGTCATGATAATATTTTGAATAAAATTAAAGAAGTATTGAGAAGAGGAGGAGTAGAAGGAAATAAGAAAAAAAAGATAAAATTAGGGGCACGAAATGAAAAAGAGTGAGCAGAAAACAGTAAGATGATTACAATGTGGTGTTGTAGTTCCATATTACTTCTTACTTTGTATTTGACCATAAATAATCGTTGAAAAATACTTTACTGGTGAATTAAACACTCACTTATTCATGTGATAGCTATTTCGCATCGTTGTAATGCTTCCTCAGACACTGTTGAAGATCTACTCAATTACGACCTAGATGTTGTTGGAGGTGAGTAGACCTCCAAAAATGTCTGAAGAAGCATTACAACAATGGTTAAAGTTACTAGTTAAGTATTTTCAACGATTATTTATGATCAAATGTTTTTGGGACTCATGCAAATACAGCAGTAAGAAACTTCGTCTAATAAACGATAATCTCACAATCTTCTAAAGAAATCTTGAAGTTCTTTTATTTTGAGATTTTTCACACAAATAAACAACTCTCTAAACAAAATCGTCTTTCAAAATCCATATGGGCTGAAGCTCCGTTATCTTTCCCACGAAACAATCGAGTGAAAATTTCGATATCAAATAATCGATAACTATACCAAACTCAGAGCTAAACCTGGCGTTTCTTTCATATCGACTATCGATTCTCTCAGTCGATTGTTTCGTGGGAAAGATGTCATACACCTGGGAGCTGTCATTGAAGTGAGATGTCAAGCTGAAAACATCCCAACAAAATTAGTTCAAGAATCACTATGTCAGGTGTGGCAATTGATTCGTTCTGTTGTTGACTTAATGTTGTTCAATATACTGCACATAGTAGATCTACTAACCTTGGCATAGTTCTAAAAAACTAGAACTGCTCAAGTAGATCCTTTTTTTATGTCTAAAGTTACTGGATTAAACTTTACAACCCTACAAGGCCGAAAATACGATCAGTAGACGCAGCAGCACCTAGTGACGGAGTTATGAACTATTTCCTCGTCAAGCTTCTCTTAGTTGTCTTTTTGGTCAAAAGATGCCAGACAAGTTCACTATTCAACGTTATCTTTGTTACAGAAAAAAATATTCTCTTGCTGTACTCAAGAGCCTGCCTTGAGTAATCAGCTATGTTATAGCTTTCTTCGGAACCCACCTAAAAAACTGCGGGTTCACCATGCTTCCCAAAACATGACCTAAACGGTGAGATAGAGCTATTGGTAAGACAGGGGTGCCCACCCACCCTAAACCTCATGACGCAACCACCCCCCCCCCAAATGCGAAAAAAGCCCCCCGTATTCTTTCTAAAACTAAAAGAAGATTTTTATAACTATTGAAAAAATTCAAACCCAGTCGATAATATACAAAATGTACAGTATGTATATTTATTGAGATTCTTTACATAGGAAACATTTTTTTGTAAAGGTAAAAAAGAAATATCAATGAAATGAATATATGAACTTCTGCTCAATAAACTTAATTGCAAAATAGCTAAATAAGAATTTGAACCTAAGTGGTTTTTAAACAATAAAATATTATTACAAATAGACAATGTTCAATAAAAATGAAATACCTATAAGTTTATGTTCGGTGTACCAATTACATTAAGGTTAAATAATTCTACAAAGTTGTTTCTTTAAAGGAAGTGAAAACAATGAGTTTATAACTTCATTTGTAAAACACAAAAATTCAAAATACTAATTCATTTATTGTACAGTAGTTAAACAACAGGTTATTTACTTAGTTTAGTATCTTGGGAGAATTTATGTATGGATGAAGTACATAAAAGGCACACATTTCATGTATAGTTATTTACAACACACAATCGGAAGAAGTGTCTTTCAAAAACAAAATAAAGACATAGTTATGAAAAATTACTGAATTTTTAGTATTTAGTAAGTTTTGCTATAGCAGTTCTTACTTATTAGTAAGTAGTTATCGTAAAATACATGAAAAACATCAACAGTTTGAAATCAATCAAACATTTTAAATTTGTAGGCTGTGACCATCTACAAGTTAGCTAGGCACCTTCTAAGCTTGTTAAATCTCTCTCTCTCTCTCTCTAAACCCCACATAGAAGTTTTTGTCTTTGGGATGAGGAAACAGAAAACCTTTCAATTATTTCTTCGTTAGAAATAGACTCAAGTAAATCTTTTTCTGCAGCTAGAACCATTAGATTGGACAACCATATGAGTCTCCCATAGCTGATCTGAGTCTGTTTTTGATAATTTTAAATCGACTTATTGCTCTTTTTGCTGATTAACTAGTAACTGAGTAAAGTTGTATAAACCACTTTCAGAGCACTCGCTTAGCGTCTTGCTAAGTTTGAATAATAACTTCCTGCACAAATCCTAAACATAACTATTTTAGCTAATTCATATTCAATTGTATAATAATAATTATGAATATATTTTCATTAATTGACATTCTATCTGGTAACTTCGTAGTATATTTTTGAATGTTGTCACGTTAAACACGGTTTCAATCAACTTTACACCCCCCCCCAAAACGTTTTTTGGAACCCCCCCCCCCCAAGAATTTCAATGACGCAGTCTGCGTCATAGCCCCCCCCCCCCCTGTGGGCACCCCTGGGTAAGAGGTCGATGAAAGCCGCTAATTGTTATTTTACAGAACATTATTTGAAAGAAAGTGATAAGACATCTGTAATGTCATAAAATGACTATTTCAAGTGTCAGGGTATAAAAATAAAATAAGTTCATTCACTTATTGCAACTTAATATTGAAGTCTTCATGCAGTTCATCAATGAATTATGATTGTGAATCACAGATCATTAAAAGTTACATGGAGTTAACTTGTTTTTTATTCATTTATTACTCTTCACTTATTCCACAAACAAATTGGGAGCAGCAGGCTCTTGAGCACAAAGTACAGCATAAATGCAATAATTGTTAACAAGAGACACAATATCTGAACAATATAAAGTCTCACAGAAAAGAATAAAACATGCATTTCAAACCTGATTCAGTGCATCTCCAGCCGTGTCTGAGGAAGCAATACCACAATGCGAAATGGCCATCACGTAATTATTAGAGTGTTAAAATTTACTGGAAAAGTAATCAATCATTTTTTATGTTCAAAAAGTAAAAATTATTGACACCTCTTGGTAGTCAATTTTGTAAAGCACTTACTCAATCGTATTCCAAGGAAAACAGACCATCTTCATTTATAACAATACTTATTAATGATCAGTGCCTTTATTTTCATGGAAGAAGCAATAGGACTTATCAAAAAATTTGAGTAGTTTGTCTACATTGGTTGCTTGTAGAATTCTTTCTACTCAAATTATTATGAATGCTTCTCTCTTGATAGAAGCTTCTACGAAGCTACACATTAATTTATTCTAACAGAAACACATTAGGAATTTATTTATTCTAACGAGCAGCATTAGGAAGACCAAGAATGTACCCAAATAGATTGTTGTTCAGAGAAATTAAATACATTACACATTTTAATTACACATTAATAATTACACAAATTACACATTAATTTATTCTAACAGAAACACATTATTAATGATCAGTGCCTTTATTTTCATGGAAGAAGCAATAGGACTTATCAAAAAATTTGAGTAGTTTGTCTACATTGGTTGCTTGTAGAATTCTTTCTACTCAAATTATTATGAATGCTTCTCTCTTGATAGAAGCTTCTACGAAGCTACACATTAATTTATTCTAACAGAAACACATTAGGAATTTATTTATTCTAACGAGCAGCATTAGGAAGACCAAGAATGTACCCAAATAGATTGTTGTTCAGAGAAATTAAATACATTACACATTTTAATTACACATTAATAATTACACAAATTACACATTAATTTATTCTAACAGAAACACATTAGGAATTTATTTATTCTAACGAGCAGCATTAGGAAGACCAAGAATGTACCCAAATAGATTGTTGTTCAGAGAAATTAAATACATTACATATTTTAATTACACATTAATAATTACACAAATTACACATTAATTTATTCTAACAGAAAAACATTAGGAATTTATTTATTCTAACGAGCAGCATTAGGAAGACCAAGAATGTACCCAAATAGATTGTTGTTCAGAGAAATTAAATTACCAGAATTGTATTATTAAGACAAACATATATAAAAAAGCAGTTTTTTATTATTAAAAATTAACATTTATTTGATGCTTGGTATACACATTATCATACAGGCCCAAATGTCTCTAATGCCTTTAATACTGTATTAAACAGACTTACTACGTGTGAAAACCAGTTATTATTTCACTGTCACAAATAATTATTAAAAAAGTTACCACTAAATCCATTCATTGTAGGAAAACCAATATTTTAATGTGTGAGATTAGTGATTTGGTATCCAATAATTTGTATTTCAAGCTGTAACTTGTAACTCCATAATTTAGTTTAAATATAATTATTTTATTTTAATAATTTGTACTCATATTGATTTTTCTCTTGTTTATTTATTTATATGTATTGTCAAATTGAACTGTAAATATTTCAATATGCTGTCAACCAAATTACCTCATTATATGAGAGGCTTTTGTTCAAATAATGGATGAAATTGAAGCTTTTATTATTATTATTATTATTATTGTCAAATTCCTGTTCTGCTACAGCGCACTTCAAAAAAGTCACAAACTCTTTCCTATACCACAAGCTTTCTTATTTTCTGGTAATGGCCTAGGAAAATTATTATAACAATTTATATAGTTATTCATTCTTTTTTTTATTGTGTAGTTTGACTACTCTATCGTAGATAACAGCTTTTCTTGTTCATTATAAAGTAACAGAAAACAGATCAGGTATCATATTAATTTTTCAGCAGTTGACCCAGATTTTATTCAGGGTGATACCAACCAGATAAAGACTTATCTCATCATATGAAATAGAAAAATCACTTTTGAAAATTTCCAGTTGTGAGAGGTGATTTCATTATCTTCACTTAGATAAAGTTTTTTTTTGGAAGTTTGGGGAAAATAAACCTTTAATTCCTTACCCTAACTTCGTTCCTAACATTCTTTGGCTGCAATTCCGTATGTGATACACTGAAATAATCGATAGTCGAAAGATTCGGTTTAGTTTCAGTTTTGGTATAGAATCTATATAGAGAATCAATAGTCGATATCTAATATCGACTATCAATTCTCTCAGTCGCTTATTTCGGTGTACACATACAGAAGTGCGACCCATTCTTTTTCATTGATGTATTCCTGTTTTCGTATTACCACCTCCCTCAACATCCCTCATAAAGTCCTGAATTTTTCACGCTACCCAAGTACAAAAGTACTCAATTTTATATCAGAATATCAAAATGCAGTCCAGATAAAAAACTGCATCCCAGAATGCTTCTTGTCTTGACTACTAATTAATTTATGTTGAGTTTGAGAAAAAAATTATATTATACTCGTATATTAATAAATATATGTATACTCAACTTACAAACAGTGTATATAAGATCACTCAAGTTCTAATATGGAAATGCATCTTTCATAAAAAGATAGATCGTGCACTATCTATTCCAGAAGTATTTGTAAAGCTGTAAAAACTTGATAAATATTCGAAAAGCTAAAAATGAAAATCGTGAAGCTGAATACAAGAAACAGTTTTGAACATATCTAACGGCAACTATCATAACTCATGGTTTTCTGTCTTTCTCGCACTTTCGCACTCACTCACTGTTTCTCATTCCCTATCTCTTCAACTATGTTTGGTATAAAAATTTGAATAGCTAAAAATCGAAATTGGGATGTTGAATACAAGAAACAGTTAGGAATATATCAAACGGTATACATCATAACTACTCTTTTGTGTTTCTCTCCTTTCTCACTCTCTCTCCCTCTCACTAACTCTCTCTTTCTTTCCATCTTTCTGTCTTCTCTTAATCTACCTTACGTATAAGAACAAAAAACCTAAAATGAAATTTAGTAAGTTGAATACAAGAAACAGTTTCGAATGTATGAGAGAGCAGTCATCTTACCTTTTTTTGGTTTAGTTTTCTTTCTCACTCATTATTTATTTCTTTATTTATTATCGCTCCTTCTTGCTCTTTCTCTCTCTTTCTCTTTAACTTCCTTTTGAAAGAACTCCCGTAGAAAAATTGGAAAAACAAAGAATATAAATTGAGAAGTTAGATACAAGAAACCGATTTGAATGTAGAGAACTGTCATCTTACCTCTTTTGGCTTTCTTTCTCTCATTTTCTCACTTGCTCTCTCGCCCTCTCTCACTTTCTTTCCCTCTATCTTCCTCTTAAAACTACTACTTTATGAAAATCAGAAAAGCTAAAGAATTAAAATTGGTGAGTTGAATACAAGAAACAGAAGCAAGAAACATTTTGAAAGTATCACATAGCATCCATCATAACTTTTTTGGTTTTCTCTATTTCCCCGCTTTCTCGCTCACTATCACTCTATTTCTCTCTCTATTTTCCTCTTGAAACTACTTCCGTATAAAAATCAAAGCTAAAAATCAAAAATGGTTAGTTGAATACAAGAAACAGTATTGGATGTATCTAACAACATCCATCATAACTCTTTTGTATTTTTCTCTTTTCTCCTTTCTCACTCTTTCTCTCTCTCTTTGACTCTATCAACCTTCTCTTTCTGAACTTCGTAAACTGGCCAAAATCCATCGCGATTTATTCCAATTTCAGAAGTGGCAGAGCGCACAAGTTAACTGCAGAACTTTTTACTGCTGTTTCCGGTCGGTTACTAAATCATGTTTTCCTTTGTTCTTTTTTGTTTTTTATTCTTGTTTTTGTTTTTTATCGCACTGTCATATTTATACTTTTGCCTGCACTTCAAGCCTAATATTCACGCACGCCCTACCCCGAACGTGCGCCATATAAAAGTCAAAATTAAAAAAATGAATAAATCTCCAAGTATGACTGCCTAAAAGCTTGTCTTCCTCCTCCCGTAGAAGAGCAATATCAATGTAAATTTTGTTCATTTATCACAGAATACGCACAGTTTTAATAACTCTGAAAATATTAGAAACCATCTTTGTATCTCTCCATAACCATCTATGATCCCCCAGAAGAGCCCTTTATTTCATTCACTTTCCTTCACTTTTTCTTTGAAAATTCGTATGAATAAATTCCATTGCTGTTTAGTCGCCGAGGTTGGAGCAGTGACATTGAAAATGTAATTCGATGTTGCAGTCAGGGGCGTATTCAAGGGGTGGGTCCCCGGGTCCGGACCCCCCCTCCCCCCATTTGAGATGACTAAGCACTAGAATGCTTTTTTGCTGTTGGAAAGGTTCTTGAAAATAATTCTATACCAGTGATAATAATTCTAGTGAACAAAATTCAATCTAGACGGAATTAATATTACAATATTGGAGTGTTGAGAACTGAACATGGCGGCTGTTATTGTAGCCATTATTTTAGCATGTTTAGTCTATCTTTATATGATAGAGGAGAGAACTTTAATGTATGGCACATTATCGAGAAAGAGTGGGTTAGAATTTCATAACAAAACTGGGAGACGTCATTAGTCTAGAAAAAAAACGTATTATAGTAGCATAGCACGCAAATGTTGATTGTTGACATTGTGAATTCTTTTTCCATGAGAAAATAACAAAATGATTTTATAGACTTCCGTTTGGGCTTTTCAACTGTCCAGATATGGACAGCTCAGTTTCTGCGTGGATCACGGTCGGTTTTGAAGTAAAATTAATAATTTCGTTCTCGGTCCTGGTACAATGCCATACAATCGTGCATTTATACAAGTTTTAATAGTGAATAAAATAATTACTGCCGTTTAATATTAGTTTTTAATTTGGATTTTTGATTTCTCATTTTAAGTTTTTTGGCTAAAAAAAGAAAAAATATTCGCGTTTAATCCATTACTTTTGCGCAAAAACAGCTAAAACATTAATAATAAAAGAAACATCGACTTCATCCTCAAACAGTAGTTGTGATAGCTCAGAAATCAATCAGGCGTGGGATTTCTTCATTATGTTGAAACAAATTAAATCCAATCTGAGGGACTTGACTCATAATTTCTTTGAGAAGTTCATACTAGTCTTGCTGGTGAGATTTGGTAAGTACATATAAATGTGAAAATTTAACACCATTTTCAGCAAATAATAAATTAAAAACGGTATTGGTTTTTCCAACATTGGATGGTCCACACATAATTCAAAAGTACACTGTGTCTCATTTGTTGCTTTCTGTTCTTCTCATTACTTGGTTTCTTCATTTCATACTCATAGAATGCACCCTTTTAACGTATTGTTGTCTTCTCCTATTCCCTTCACCTTTCATCTCACACGGGTTTGTTGTCGAAAAGTATGTTCCCTTTTATCCTTTTATGGAGTTTGGAAATTGCAAAATGGGTTTAGCAACTTTCTAACATCTTAAAAAAACATTAGTATATGTATTGTAACTACCTCACTCCTCGTTTGTGTAGTACGCTCTTTGGACTAAAACATAGCGTTGAGGTCTGAAGAGTCACCTACAGTCGAATCGGCTATGGTACTATATACATACATATGTATTGTGTAATAAGTAGTACAGTATAATTAATAAGAATAAATTTTATGATTTGATTTCCGTAGTGAGGGGGGGGGAAATCAAGGAGTGTTGTATGTAGGTACAGTAGGTATAAGTAATATTTCATTAAACATTTAACTAAAATCAATTGAAAACAATTTTTAGCTAGGAAAATGAGTCCAAACAAGGCATCTAAATCTAATTGTTTAACTAAAACTCAGGTAGCTACGCGATCTCAGCAATTATTAACAAAAAATCCCCAACAGCTCTTAAAGCTACTGTAGATGTAGAAGAAAAGGTTGCTAAACTATTGAGTGATCACACCGAATTGAAAACAAAATTAGAAACATCACTAAAAAATTCTGAGGAAGAACGAATAGGGTTGGTGGATCACATAAAATCTCTGGAAGTTATTATAAAATTGCAGCAGGAAGACCATAGAACTGAAATACTAAATCTCACGAGTCAATGTAGGTCTATGTCAGAGGAAATCGAAATATTAAAATCAAAAATAAACTTGGCTAATGTAAGATCTGAACCTCTGATCAATACAAAAAAAGTAGAACCTAAATCAAATGGGGAAAAAATTAATAGAAATGGTCAAACAAAAACGTATAGTCAGGTTTTGCAAACAGCAACCAAAACTAAAGTAAGGGCAAATAACGATAGGAAAGGTAGAGTACTGCTCTTGACATCCAGTCATGGACGAGACTGTAGTGACCTACTAAATAAAAGATTAAAAAATAAGTATGAAGTTCAGAGCTTTTTCAAACCAAGTGCCCCTATAAACGCTATCGTAGAGTCAGCACAGGAACAAACTAAAGATTTTGGAAAAAACGATTTTCTAATAGTACTGGGTGGCTCAAACAATATAAATGAACCTAATCTAAAACATCTTCCTGAAATAAATGAAAAAATTAAAGAGATTGTGCCACTCAGCCAAAAAACTAATGTAATAATAAGTACAATTCCGTATAGGTTTGATAGGCCAGAGCTAAATGAAGCCATTAAGTCAACAAATAAGTCAATTCATAATACAATCAACAGCCTAAAAAATAAGAATTCTAAGCAGTTGGGGATTTGTTTTCTAAATGAAAGGCTGAAAAAACAAAACTTCACTAATCATGGTCTACATCTAAATCAATCTGGCAAAGTAATATTTTGTAATAGGCTGGCAGAGCTGATTGAAAGTCGTTTGCAATCTACTGTCAATAATTCTCCTAAACAATCATCTAACGAACCTTTTTTAGTAAAGTGGCTCAAAACCGGGAAGGGAAACTAGTTTCAGATGATAAATTCATATCTTCAATTGTATTAAAAGACGTTAATCGATCAAAAAATCAGGATAGCATGAGTGGAAGGAACTCTTGTAGCAATCTGATAGGCTCTCAAGATTCTAAGAGATTAAGTAAATCTACTTCAATATGCAAAAGCAACGATAAAGTAATAAGGGATGATAGGCAAGTACCGGTACTCACTGTGTTCCATCAGAATATTCAATACATTCGTAACAAAATAGATAGAATCGAAGTATTTTTTAAAGAAGAGGCTCCTGATATAGCTATTTTCACAGAGCATGGTTTAAAAGAAGATGAACTGTCACAACTTAATATTCCAAACTATTCATTGAAAACGTCGTATTGTAGGACATCTCATCGAAGTGGGGGAGTAGCTATCTTCACTAAAAATGCTAAGAATATGCAAACATTTAATTTAGAATATGTAGAGAAATTTGCTGTGGAAATGGATTTAGAAGTTACTGGTTTGAGAGTAAAAATCGACAATAATTTCGAAGTAGCGGTGTTAGGTATTTACAGGTCACCAAATGGGGAATGGAACAATTTTTGTGAACTATTCAATAGGCTTTTAGAGATTACTACTACTCGTTTTACAAACGTTATTGTAGCGGGAGATTTCAATACAGACTTTGCAACACAGAATAAAATGACAGAAGATTTGAAGGATATTATATGCATGAATAACTTGGAAATAAAAGTTCATGAATATACCAGAGTCACAAGAACATCACAAACAATAATTGATAACATCCTTACTAATATAGATTACTCTAAAACAAGATTAGGCGGCTCGGAACTATCTGATCATGACTATAAAATCTTAGAGGTGGGGTTGGAAGGTCATAAATCAATTAAAAAGAGTAGAGTAATGAAAGAAATTCAACAATGTGAACAGGGGAATATCGATTGTTTGAAGCAGAATCTGCTACAAGAAAACTGGAGTAGGGTTTACAATAGCAATAGTTTAAATGACAAATATGATAGTTTCATTAATATTTTAAGGTTTCATATTACTATGAGTTGTCCAGTTAAAAAAGTCCCTGTAAAGAACAAATTAGACAAGATTGAAGAGTGGATAACTGATGATATCCTTGCAGAAAGAAATAGGGTTAAAGATGCATATGATGAATTCAAACTATCTAGAAATATGTTAAGTGAAGATAATTACAAAGCTCTAAAGAAAAATTATACAAGAGAAGTGAAAAGAACGAAATGTAAGAAAACAGCTGAAATTTTGAATAATAGTGTGTACTTTAACACAGCAGTGTGGGATGTAATAAACAAAAATAGGCAAGTAGCTCATGTAGATGCTTATACTAGTGTCCCCAGAATAATTAACGAAAATAACAAATATATTGATGATAGTGTAGACATTTGTAATTTCTTTAACAGATATTATCAACTGGTTGCTAAGGATCTTCAAAAATCTCTTAATACAGGTATTAGTGATGCAAACATGAGGAATACTAAGGGGATTCAGAACGAATAAAAATTCCACCCAGTATGCCAAGTATGAGTTGTCAAATATCATTGATAGTTTAAATAATAAAAAAACTGTAGGAATGGATGGGGTATCCAGTAAAATTCTGAAAGAATGTAAAGATCAATTGTTAGACCCTTTGATTCATCTGATCAATCATTCATTAGAACAAGGTGTTTTTCCAGATAACTTAAAAGAGGGGAAGATCTTGCCAATCTTCAAAAGTGGTGATAGAGAAAAGGTAGAAAACTATAGGCCCATTAGTATTTTAAATGTAATAAGTAAAATTTTTGAAAGAGTAGTTCTAAATAGGTTACTTCTGCACCTTCAAGAAGCTAACTTTATCTGTGATGAACAGCATGGCTTCCAGAAAGGGAGATCAACAAAAACAGCCATAGTTTCTCTAGTTGAAAAACTAATAGATATAATAGATTCAGGTGATAAAGCTACTGCAATCTTCTTAGATCTGTCAAAGGCATTTGATTGTGTTAATCATAGAACTTTATTGGAAATACTGCAAAATGTAGGTGTAAATGGGGTTGAACTGAAATGGTTTGAATCATATCTTATTGGGAGAAAACAATGTGTAGAACTAACTACAGTAGTTGGTAATAGTATAGTAAAGAATAAATCTAATAAATTAGAGGTGCAAGCTGGAGTGCCTCAGGGGTCAATACTAGGTCCATTGCTTTTTTTGTTATATGTCAACCGTTCACCTAAAGAATTAATTAGTGGTAGAGCCCTCTTATTTGCTGATGATACATCACTCATTTTCAGCAATTCCATTCTAGATAATTTAGAAATAAGTGCCCATATAGGTGTGCAGTACATTGTCCAATTTTTAAATCAGTTGAAATTAACTATAAATAGTAAAAAATGCCAATACCTTCAATTAAAAAACAAACATAATTTAAATGAAGATAGGGCTATAAACGTGTTTGTAAACGATAATCAATTAGACCAGGAAGAAAAAATTGCATTTCTAGGAGTTACGTTGGATAGACGATTGACCTGGACTCCATACATTGAGAAAATATGTAGTAAAATTTCATCTGGGGTATTTGTCCTGCGACAGCTCGCTAGATTGAATGACAAAAAGTTACTTTTTACAGCTTACCATGGGCTCTTACTGTCACATATTAGGTATGCTATCTTAGTATGGGGTAATTCATCAAAACAAAATCTTGATAGGGTGTTTAAGATCCAAAAGAAAGCGGTTAGGTGTATAGAAAGAGTAAATAGATTAGATTCATGTAGGCCGTTGTTCAAGAGACTTGGTCTCCTAACTGTACCCTGCTTATATGTGTATGAAGCTACTTTATATGTAAAAACGAATGATATTAACCAAAATCTTGATGTACATGATTATAATACAAGAAGCCGAGGAGATTATCACTTGGTGAGTCACAATAGTAGCTTATTCAAACAAAAACCTAGTTATATTGGTAGGAAATTCTACAACAAGCTACCGCAGTTTTTGAAGAGTCTTGAAAATATAGAAATATTTAAAAAACAATTGAAGAAATATTTAGTTGATAAAGCTTTTTATAGTGTACAAGAGTTCCTTTCACATCAAAATTAAGCCTCACCTCAACTAATTGAAGTAATTATGGTATCTAGTGTATAATATTGTTGATCTGACTTGTCTTATACTCCTTAACTGGAGTCTCCAAGACGTAATCTACAAAAAAAAAAAAAAATGGTGAGAGGACAACTCTGGTAAAGTGGACCCCCCTTGAAAAATTTCTGGAAACGCTTACGGTTGCAGTACCATATTATTTTTTCACTTGATATTTGAACATGAATAATTGTTGAAATTACTTTACTGGTGAATTTAGCCCTTACTTATTTGTGTGAAAGCGATTTTGAATTGTTGTAATGCTTCCTCAGACCTACAACCGTGTCTGAGGTAGCATTACAACAATTCGAAATATCTATCACAGAAACCACGGCGACTAAACAGCATTAGAATTTATTCATTCAAATTTTTATTTAAGGATGGTGATGCCATAGTTAAATTTTCTTATTTATTTGAAAGTCCATTTCCATTCCAAATTCAAATTTATTCCAAACCATTTCAATTTACAATTTTTTCATAAATAAAATAAAACCACACTTACAAAAAATCATAATAAATCTTTGATATTACAATAGCAGCACTTTGCTTAGAAATTAGACTCCTTTTTGTGATACCTGTGAAAAGTATCTGTATTGATTTGTGAATTTAGTATTCATTTCATATATTATTTTGTTTTTAATTATTTTTTTTTATCTACTATTGTTATGGTGTATAACTATTTTGAAAGAAAATATGTTCACTTTTTGATTTTTCTATGCGGAGACAGAAATTAATTAATTCCTTTCTTTGCTTACAGAGATTTGTCTTCCTACTTTGTTTTTCGTTCGTTTGGGGAAAACAAGCCTGTGTTTGAACCCTATTAAATTAAAATAATATTTATTAGTTTTTTTGAGGCGAATCAAATTTATATTTTATTATTATTCTTAGACAAATAATCTATACCGACTAAGTCCAAGATTAACCTATTCTTGTAGGAAACACAATAATTATTAGATCAGTAGAATAATTTATTTAACGAGGCGGTAAACAGGTTGACCACCACATCAAACAAGCTTCTTGACCAAAGTTTATACAGAGACAACTATTAATTGGAATCATCGGCTACCAGCTAACAGCTTATGCCAACAGCTAACAGCTTATGCTAACAGCACAAGTTATTAGACAGACCGACAGTCTACTTACTGTCTTGATGCACGAAGGTATCTGTTCAAGGTTTGGCAAAATATTGACAGTTTTCCTTGTTTGTCAAGTATGTTTTGGCAGCCATAATAGAGATGTGACTTGTTTACTAGGTGTGTATACTTGTAAGGATAACTATTGTTCAAATTGAGTTATATGGAGCTAGGAAGTAGTCAGGAAATAAGATTTAGGGAAGAAAGCAGCTAAAAATTGGAGAAACACATAAAAATATACACAAGCCAGAATGTTACCTGAAGAATGAATGCTACTGAATATAGCTTTGTAGATTTTGTAAAAAGTGATGTGTTCCCATATACACATGAAGAATATACATGATATCCAAGCATACAGAAGAATATTTAAGCATACAGGATTACAGATTGAGCAAATTTCTTGTCTAGAATTTTAAAATAGTAGCTTAAGGCACTCATATCCCACAAAATAATATTACTAATAATTAAGTAAAGTAACGAGTTTTATGTATGTTAGACAAATAAAATAACTGAAATCAGGATACGTCTCTATTCATGTTATAAGACAGACAGGCACCTTAACAGTTCTATAATTAACTTTAAATTTTCATCTGATAATAGTCTTCATAATTGACAATATTATCAATTAAAATTCAAGGTTGATTGTAGATTTGCTACAGTTAGTACTTTTATATGATGTAACAGATAGATTCATACAGATTACATTTTGTTAGATAATATACGCTTGTTTAAAGCCATGAGGGGACTGCCATTTCAAAAGTTATATTTTTACAATGTATTAAAGATCTTTTTCAACAGAGCCAGCACAGACTGAAGGTGTAAAAGGCTTGGATTACATTATGTTTTGAGGAATAGATTAAATGTGAATACCCCAAAACCAAACTTAACCTAGTTCAAAAAGTTTTGTACTTTTTTAGCTCCAAAATTTTATATTCACTTCCTGTTTTCATCAAATCAGTTAGTAAGAAGCATATTTTCCTAAAGGCAGTGAAGGAGTACCTCATCCAATTAGACGATGTGAGTATTATTTTCACATACTCAATTTAAAAAAAAGTAAAAGCTCAATTTAATTTGAGAAAAATTTTATTTCAAGTAAGATACTTTTGTTAAATTATAATATTATTTTATAATTTCTTATTTGTGTGAAGTCCGGTCGGTCGCACCAACTTATCTCTTCAGTTCTCTATTTTAAGAAATAAGTTTTTTGCATGCCATCCCACACAGGCTAGGCCTAGGGATATTTTCATTTAGTCATCTTTAAAAAAATCATATTTTATGGTTTTATGGTATAATATTATTTAATTTGTATTATAATAAGAGAATGTTTTCTGTCTATTGTACAATGTTTTTGTGAATGAATAAATTTATTTCATTTCAAACAGAAACATATCCTAAAACGTATGTTCTCATTTGTTTATTGTTCTAGTTTTTTCCTTCTTATCCACTATCTTGAATTCCCTTGTATTTTTTCTTAATCTATTTTAAAGCATATTAAAGTATATTTCTGTCTTCCTAAACTTTGTTGAAAAGTTATCCTCTTGCAATTTTAGTTTGAAATACCTAATGTAGTTGCAAATGAACATGAAATAAATAAAAATAAAATAATGATGGAAAGATATCATAACAATATTAATATGGTTCTTAGTGTGACAAATTGGAAAGCATTGGTATTAGCTCCAACATTGAAAACCATTATAACTTGAATGAATAGTATTGTGCTGTTACTAGTGTACTGTGTTGAAAGTGAGTGCTGTGTTGTTTCCAGAGTATTAAAAATTTGACACATTACAAATTCAGTGTATTAAGCATTCAATACAATGCAAATTCAGTGTATCAAACATTTAATATCGTACAATAAAATACAAATTCAATGTATTAAACGTTATAGAAAGCATTTTGATAGCTTGATACAATTTTCTCAATTTGATTAAAATTTTTCTTAAACGATTACTTGTCTACTGTTTGTACAGAATCTTGCTGAATATTAATTTCATGCCGTCATAATTCCTTACCAAAAGATGTACAGAGTGGTTTTGCAGACCATGTAATACTTAAAAGTTTCATCCATCAATAAATAAAATACGCTAGATATTATTGAATAAATATGAATACTGAATTATATGTTTTTGGAAAAGATTGTTCTATTTTCAAGTTTTAATCCTTAGTGAAAAGCTTGTTAACACAAATTTATTTACTAGATATGTAATGTATGTAATTATAATACCATAGCAGATTATGACTGTAAGCACCCTTCAGACCTCAGCCATTAGGGTTTGGTTCAAGAAGCGCACTACGCAAACGAGGAGTGAGATAGTTTTGCGATTGCTTTCCTCACTGAGCTAACAGAGTTGTATCTATGTCAAGCCCACCAAGACAAATTCTAAAGCTCTATGCTCAATAGTCCACTTCCACCTTTACATAGGGCCTTGCTGCGCAGGTGGGTGTGTCAGTGTGTGAACTATTTAGAATAGTTTTACTGCAGATCACGGAAATTGATATTTTTTATTTTTTGTTTGTAGATTACGTCTTGGAGACTTCAGTTAAGGAGCATAAGACAAGTCAGAAGTCATATTATTCCTCAATAATACTATTAATTCTGAGCTACTTTTTGCCTTCAAGCTAATCATAAAACTTGAAAATATTGCAATCTATTCCAAAAACATATTATTAAACAGGTATAATTCCAAGTGGGTTTTTGAAGGAACTGACAAATATGTAGACATAATTTATTAATTTCGAATTCCTCAAAGTGCTATTAATTAGACTAAAGACTTCCGCAAAGGCGGATATTTACAACAATTTTTCAAACTATCAGCTATTCAATGTTGATAGTAATCAACGAACCCATAAGACCAATTGGTATTATGTGTTCGCTGATAGTAATCGATGAACGCTACTACACTAAAAGATCAGTCACCGCTGGAAATCGAGGCGCGGACCTCCCAATTGCCGGTCGAGTGCTTAACCACTATACTACAGTAACAAATCTGTATAGCAGCACTCATTTTAGACTTGGCTCGTGTATTACAAGCTGTACATCTTCAAATTTTATTACTTATTTATCATGTTGCAGATATCGAACAACATGATGATCAATATTGGAAATGATCATCCGTCCTAATTCCCTCTCGGCCTGCAAATAATGAACTACAACATTTTACGACCAAACCAACTTAATCTTCATCTGAATAACAAGCTGTTCAGCCATTTTTAAATTCAGAACTTCATCGAAGTTTTTAGAAGACCGAAGCAGATTATATAATTTACAGCCTCAGATAAGACTTGCTCATATAAGAGGAGTAATTCCAGGAAGACAAGGCGGGAAGTGCTGGTGTGGTTCTTATCTGTTAGCCCTTATTATAAAATAAAATATAGAGCCAAGGATGGTAAAGTTGGTTGGAAGTTGAGTAGTGGTGGGTGGTGGTTAGGCGGAAAGCTGCCATTTTCAAATTATCATAAAAAACAAAACCAATTAACTGAGTGTCGCCTATGTTTGTTGTATGGAACGCTTTATAAGGAGTTTTTATAACGTTTTTTTTGCTCAATATGATTATCTTGAGGTTTTTGAAAAAATAGGAATATAAATAAGTTACCAAAAAAAATTGTTCAAAACAGTTCAATGTATGACATTCAAATACATGAATGCTAATGCTTTGGATTCTATGGGCATCAGGTTTGTAGGTATATTCAATTCTTAATATAATGGTTTTGAGTAGAATAAATGATCTAATATCAAAATTGACACTGTATTATTATTTACTATATGATTTTCACACACTTTTACTGGAGATACTGGAGGGATGCATTTCACTTCTAAAGAGAAGCTGAAATTAGTTTAAGTAGATCATTATTGAGAAGTGTTGTTTTACATGAAAGGACAAGGTTGGGATTTTTAATTTTTTTTCGGAATGGAAGGACCTGTTTCGTTAACAATCAATCTATGGAGATCTTGAATATTGTTGAGGTAAATCAAGAATCTAAATTAGAAAAATGATCACAATAGTGATATTGGAAACATGAACTACGGTACTGAAATCAATATGATATTGTAATACTGTACTTTTATTTTTATATCGATTTCTTATTTAGTATTGGTGTAATCTGTTGAAATGTTAATGAACGAATAAATAATGAATGGAAACAAGGACTTTTAAGCAAATTATTATGAAATAAGCAAAACTATGAACATTAGTCTAATGAATTTCACCCTTCTAACCCTTTTGACCTATAACCTATTACAACCTCGAATTTTGCGCATTTATTGATTTTTTTTTTTTTTTTTTTTTTTTTTGTAGATTACGTCTTGGAGACTCCAGTTAAGGAGTATAAGACAAGTCAGATCAACAATATTATACACTAGATACCATAATTACTTCAATTAGTTGAGGTGAGGCTTAATTTTGATGTGAAAGGAACTCTTGTACACTATAAAAAGCTTTATCAACTAAATATTTCTTCAATTGATTTTTAAATATTTCTATATTTTCAAGACTCTTCAAAAACTGCGGTAGCTTGTTGTAGAATTTCCTACCAATATAACTAGGTTTTTGTTTGAATAGGCTACTATTGTGACTCACCAAGTGATAATCTCCTCGGCTTCTTGTATTATAATCATGTACATCAAGATTTTGGTTAATATCATTCGTTTTTACATATAAAGTAGCTTCATACACATATAAGCAGGGTACAGTTAGGAGACCAAGTCTCTTGAACAACGGCCTACATGAATCTAATCTATTTACTCTTTCTATACACCTAACCGCTTTCTTTTGGATCTTAAACACCCTATCAAGATTTTGTTTTGATGAATTACCCCATACTAAGATAGCATACCTAATATGTGACAGTAAGAGCCCATGGTAAGCTGTAAAAAGTAACTTTTTGTCATTCAATCTAGCGAGCTGTCGCAGGACAAATACCCCAGATGAAATTTTACTACATATTTTCTCAATGTATGGAGTCCAGGTCAATCGTCTATCCAACGTAACTCCTAGAAATGCAATTTTTTCTTCCTGGTCTAATTGATTATCGTTTACAAACACGTTTATAGCCCTATCTTCATTTAAATTATGTTTGTTTTTGAATTGAAGGTATTGGCATTTTTTACTATTTATAGTTAATTTCAACTGGTTTAAAAATTGGACAATGGACTGCACACCTATATGGGCACTTATTTCTAAATTATCTAGAATGGAATTGCTGAAAATGAGTGATGTATCATCAGCAAATAAGATTGACTAGCTATTGTGCCCATCCTTCGTACGGATTATGTTTAGAAATAAGACTAAATATGTTTCGGCTTTTTTGATAGCAACGATCATGAAGTTGTTAGCAGCTTAGGCCCCGTTCAGACGATACAGTTTTTTTGCGGTATGGCGTCAACTGTACTGTGATGTTCACACGGTCCGGCTTTGCTGCTTATTGCTGTGCTCTCCTCCTTCTTCCATTGCGCTTCCAGTTCAGTTTTATTTATTCCAATCGAGGATTTTTTTATTTGTGTAAGATTTTTTTAAATAAGTTTCTTACTGAAGGTTTCTCTTAAATTTTGATCAAAGTACGCAAATTCTGGTATCAATATTCCACACATTTTTCTCTCTTTATTTTTATATTAATCTTAAGTCTTGTCCCACAAGGCGGTCTCTCATATATCAGAGAAATTAAATTTTCACAATTAATATCTTCCACTTCTGGACACTGGAATTCACTAATAAGAAGATCAATGCTGAAGATTATCAATGCTGACGATCTGAAGACTGCTTCCAGCATAATAAGCGTATCGTTTGAACATATCCATTACCGGTACAATACATGTGCCACCGGATACGGATAGTTATTTTGCGGTACAGCTGATTTTAGCGATACAGTTTTCGAAGACAAAACTAAATTTAGAAATCGGCTAGAACAGATTTTTTACTGGATCCAGTCAAAAAAGTATTGTGTGAACATACAATATGAAATGTACATGCAAACGAAAGCACTGCAAAATAACTGATACAGCAAATTTACTGTACCACACAAAAACTGTAACGTGTGAACGGGCCCTTAGTAAACAACTTAGAATGTAAGCAATTCAGTAACAGGTATCTGAGAGAATATTTATTGAGAACAGCTGATTGATATATCGTGATTTGTTCTTATGTGGTAATAAAACTTGGAAGAAATGTATCCAAAATCGCACAATACTTGGTTTTTAAACATTTATTATTCTGTTAAAAAAAAGTTAATTTAGTGCTTTATAGCTAAAGACATTGTCAATAATGTTTTCAATACTGTTCAATAACTAAAATCCCGATCGATGCTCTCGTTTTTGAAAAGAAGGCCGCATAAAATGCCTTTGGGGCCGTGACAGACAGACAGACAGACATACATACATACAGACAGACAGACAGACAGACAGACAGACAGACAGACAGACAGACAGACAGACAGACAGACAGACAGACAGACAGACAGACAGACAGACAGACAGACTGACAGACAGACAGACAGACAGACAGACAGACAGACAGACAGACAGACAGACAGACAGAAAGTGAGATAAGACTATTTTCGGCTTATTTGATGTATAAAACGTAAAAATAACCAAAAAATATATAACTCTGATAAATGTACAGACGAAACTCTAATTTTATTTATATAGATATGAGAGAATTGTTCAACATGATGATTATTACTTGATGATTCATATGTTTTTTTCTATGGAAACAACACATAGGTTCATAGTAGCCCAGGCAATGAATGCAAAAAAATGGCCATTGTCGTAACAAATTAGGGGAATGCTGAATTTTTGCAGGATGTTAGTATACATAGTACTTACTCAAAAAAACCAAAGTCCCGACCCCCACCCCGCTTGCTTTCCCCACCACCCCCCTATTAACATTCCAAGAGCAGTACTTCAGTTAAAGGCTTATAACTCGGAAACCAATCAAGGTATAGTTGTGATTCTCATCTCATTTAATACTCAAAACTATTCTCTAAAAAATATATCATATACATTTTCTATGTAGATAGCCTAGTTTTTCAGTAAAAATATAGTTTATAGAAAAAAATATCACCACGAACCACAAAAATCAACTTCAACTGATCATATCTTTTTTAATATCGCGTTATTGGTTGTGCCGTTCCTTACAAAACCTATAGATAATTTAATAAGCTTTAAAATGATGTGTCTATTGATTACTATAGTTCAAGTTATGGCGTCATAGTGAGTGATGAAATAGTAGCGGACACCGCGTCGCCGAACCCTACAGCACTGTGTATTGCATGGCGCTTGGCTATCCAGCCCAATCCAATAAATAATTATTGTCAGACAAGCTAGACTATATAAGCCAATCAATAGTACACGTTTGAAAGTACATTTTCCGAAAAGTCCCCAAAAATCCCCCCAAAATCTTTACCCCCTAGCCCTCTCAAAGTTGAAAATGTTTCCAATTATTGGAAATTCGATATCTCTGTAACTAACTATCGAACAGAGTTGATTATTCTTCCATAATATCAGTCATATAATGTTCTGCAATAAATGTGCTGTTCACTTTGCCGGTAAACCTGATAGTTTCTTTTATAAAAATTGAAATATCTTCAAAAGAGAAATCTATCAACTAGATTTTTCATTATTTAGGGGGACATTTTTGTATGTCAATTTACAGAAAATAGCGTTGAATAGAAGTTATAGAACTTATTTTTATGAATCCAAAGATGTGTATAACACCATATTGACGATTTGTTAGGATGAGTGGTGTAGAGGGGGGGTGCACCTTTGCTAACATTGTTGGGCCCTTCTCTCAGGAACGGTATGTCGCACTCCATACCATTATTTTCTCAGCTCTTTGAGGCCACATTTGACAGATAATTAGGAATTCTACTTTAAAGGGCAGTATAGGCTCCCGCCTATATCAGACATGGGCACACTTCTGAAGGAGGGTGCTAGATGAAATGAGAAATTATGTGGGCGGGTCAAAAAATTGATTAGTGCTCATTTTTTATATTTCAATCATCAATTATAAATTCAAGTCTCAATGTATATTATCCTAAATAATTAAAGATGTAGTAGAAAGACTCTTGTTTAACTCACGAAGGGATGCAGTGATGCAGTAATCCAACTGAGATTAGCTTTAGAAGCAATCTGATTTTTAACACATCTTATCAAAGCAAAAGGTGTCAGGGGGTACTTCTCCACAATGGTTTTGGTAAATTAGCGTTTAAAAGCAGTAATTTAAGCAGCTCTAGACATCATTTCACTCATTTTGACGCACATTAGAGTATGAAGTTCATTTAGTGCTCATATCATTTGAATGTCTCACTAACAATCATGCTATTTATAGATGGCCTTTTACATTTAATTTCACTTTTATATTCAGTTTGAAAACAAGTGAAGTTTTTTTTAATGTTTCGGTAGTTATACTTATGTCTGGTATTTTTCACTATTTACTCTAAAAGCTCAACTTCTTTTTTGTTCTGGATAAAAGTGATGTCACAACTTCATTGACACTAAACATTCCAGTTGAACCTTTTTGATTGTGTGGACCTTTTGGCATTGATAATCAATAATGAAACTACAGTAGTTTCTTTATTTTGTAACTGATGACCAATTTCAAGCATCTATTCGTTTCAACATATGAAAACTTCATCCAATGACAACAGAGGCAGGAAACCTCTTGAAACAATGAACAAGAATTAGGCCTATATCGTCATAATACAGTAATTGCAATTTGAATCTTTCTTCCTTCCCTGTCGATTTTACGTTGTAAGCGGTAGCTCAACTCTTTAGTAAGTTAACTCATATCTAAACACTGAGAGCAAACTGAGATGCGATAATATTGTACTGCGAAATCGAAAATATAAATGAATAAATAACTGTTATCCTAATTTAGCAGAGAAAAATATATTTTTTACATTATATATTTCATATAACTTAATTTGCTTGTGTGATTTTAGTCTTCACTCGAAATAATGTTCCGGGCAAGCGCACGGGCCGTAATTTGCCCATTACTGCCCTGAAGTGTACTTGGAAAATGACGATTTTCATTATAAATAGTTTAGGCATATAACTCGTAAACTACTGAAGAACGAATTGAAAATTCGTCGGAAATTAATTGTAGGTAACACCTTTTTCTGTCATAACCTTAGTAAGAGAACCACTGAAAACACATTTTAAAACAAACTAAACAATTCTATATGTAGGTTTTCCCGATAGTACAGTCATACAATGTGTTGGAAAAAAAATTTATAGGACACAGTTATTTTAGACAATACAATTCCCTGAAACATACCAGTGGCATCTTTGTATCATGTATGAATTTCGAGTTATTGTAATTCAAAATGTTGAAAGATTATGAAAAAATTGAAGTTTCAACTTTATGAATGATTATAACTTTCTATTCATGCTACAAGCCTGCCGTTGGTACCCAGTTTTGGGTAATTGTATTGTCCACAAGAAAGGTATCCTGTTTATTTCATGTTCGACACATGGTGTGGCTGTAATATCGGAAAACCTAGAAAATTACCAAAACTTTTGCTACATATAAAACTGTTTAGCTTGATTTAGAACGTATTTTCAGCAGTTCTCTTACTGAGGGTATGAAAGAAAAAGATGATACCTACAGTTTGAGACAAACTTTTCTATTTATTCTTCAGTAGTTTACAAGTTATAACTATTTATAATGATAAATCATCATTTTACAAAATAATGTAGTATAAGAGAAGCCTATACTGCCCTTTCAAGTAGAATTCCAAATTATCGGTCAAATGTGACATTTTACATATGAATTGAAATAGCCTCGAAGAGCAGAGAACATAAAGGTATGGAGTGCGACATACCGTTCCTGAGAGAAGGGCCCAACAATGTTAGCAAAGGGGCACCCCCCCTCTACACCACTCATCCTAACAAATCGTCAATATGGTGTTATACACATCTTTGGATTCATAAAAATAAGTTCTATAACTTCTATTCAACGCTATTTTCTGTAAATTGACATACAAAAATGTCCCCCTAAATAATGAAAAATCTAGTTGATAGATTTCTCTTTTGAAGATATTTCAATTTTTATAAAAGAAACTATCAGGTTTACCGGCAAAGTGAACAGCACATTTATTGCAGAACATTATATGACTGATATTATGGAAGAATAATCAACTCTGTTCGATAGTTAGTTACAGAGATATCGAATTTCCAATAATTAGAAACATTTTCAACTTTGATATTATGGAAGAATAATCAACTCTGTTCGATAGTTAGTTACAGAGATATCGAATTTCCAATAATTAGAAACATTTTCAACTTTGAGGGGGCTAGGGGGTAAAGATTTTGGGGGGATTTTTGGGGACTTTTCGGAAAATGTACTTTCAAACGTGTACTATTGATTGGCTTACATAGTCTAGCTTGTCTGACAATAATTATTTATTGGATTGGGCTGGATAGCCAAGCGCCATGCAATACACAGTGCTGTAGGGTTCGGCGACGCGGTGTCCGCTACTATTTCATCACTCACTATGACGCCATAACTTGAACTATAGTAATCAATAGACACATCATTTTAAAGCTTATTAAATTATCTATAGGTTTTGTAAGGAACGGCACAACCAATAACGCGATATTAAAAAAGATATGATCAGTTGAAGTTGATTTTTGTGGTTCGTGGTGATATTTTTTTCTATAAACTATATTTTTACTGAAAAACTAGGCTATCTACATAGAAAATGTATATGATATATTTTTTAGAGAATAGTTTTGAGTATTAAATGAGATGAGAATCACAACTATACCTTGATTGGTTTCCGAGTTATAAGCCTTTAACTGAAGTACTGCTCTTGGAATGTTAATAGGGGGGTGGTGGGGAAAGCAAGCGGGGTGGGGGTCGGGACTTTGGTTTTTTTGAGTAAGTACTATGTATACTAACATCCTGCAAAAATTCAGCTTTCCCCTAATTTGTTACGACACAAAACATTCATTGCCTGGGCTATAGTGTGGCTTTTCTGAGAACCTTGCCGTCCATCCAAATCACATAATATGTATGTATATTATGTATAAATAGAATTAGTACATCAATAAATGGCAATATGAATTAATAGTCATTATATTTATTACAATGCCTCAGATATATAAATGTACTGAGATATGTATGATGTTTTATTTACAAAATTACTTTACTTACATAATAATATCAATTCTATTTACAATCTCATGGCCTTTGTTTGGGTTTCCCAATTTCTTGCATCTTAGCAGAAATCTCTGTCCATAATATAGAACAGAGACATAATACAGATAAAATCATCAGCTGGCACCGATATGTTGATGAAACTCTAATTCTGTACTGAAATATTCCACACTAATCTCAATAAAATCCACCCCAATTTAAATTCATCTTGGAACTAGAACGCAATAACAGTTTTAACTTCTTGGACATCTATATAACAAAACAGGAATATTCATTCAGATCATTTTAAATTTACAGGAAGCCCACAACTAGGACAGTAATATATAACACATCAAATCACCCAACCCAAAATAAACAGGTCGCTTTCAATCACATGCTCCACTGGTTAACAAACATTCCTATGCCAAAATAAGACTACAACAAAGAATTGATAACTATAAAATACATCGCACAACAGAATGGTTACAAACACACACAGGCAGAGCAGGGGCGGATCCAGCAGCAGATGAGCAATGATGTTGCTGGGAGGGTTAGACTCTCGATTTAATAATTACAATGGTAATTTGTAATTTGGAGTAAACCTTAACGATAAATTGAAGCAATAAACATGGCTTTTCAATCCAAAACGTGGGTTCGGGGTTCTCCCCGAGAAAATTAGAAAAAAATCACCTCTCTAAAACCACATTTATAGTGATTCTAGGCATTCATTTATCTAACTCTAACATAACACTTCAACCCACGTAATGTGTCCAAGTAAATTTTATCTAGTACTTGTGTTATTGTCAATAGGAGATCTGGAGCTTACTTTCCACTTTTCTATATTTGATCCCCCACTGATCCTGAGTGGGGCACAATACAGTACTGTTAGATAATTGAAAATTAATTTCAATAAAATTGAGGGGTACTCCTTGAGAACGTTTTTTAAATAAAATTCCTACAAAACTACATTTTTGACGATTCTTCTTTCACTCTTGCCAAAAATTGTCTCACAATTGCCTGCTAAATTCCAAATTTCCTTTATCTCAATGGGGGGGGGGGGATTTCCCCCTGATTCCTCCCCATAGTAACGCCACTGGCACAAACTGTTGATAAAAAATGAAATTTACAAGAAAAATTACATACATTATTCGCAATTAAAAAACTATTCAATCCGCCAAAATATCTCAACAATTTTTTGAAGATTCAAATTATTATATTGGCTCTAGGGTGATCTGTGTAGCAGAATGTAAAGCAGTGCTAGTAAAAAGTTTTCTTTTACTTTTTTTATCCTTATTTTATCCTCTTTTTTATTCTTCTTTGTCTTATTTCATTTTCATCTCTCTCTTACCAATTTCTATCCTTTTTCTTCTTGTCATCTCTTTTCCACCTTTTCACTGTTTTCTATCATTTCCATTCTTTCCTCTTTTCTTTTTTTTCCAATCTTCTTCTTCTTTTTCTTCTTCTCTCTCCTTTCCTTTCTCTTCTTTTTCACCTTCTTCTTTTTCTTCTTCTTCTGCGTTGGGGGGGGGGGGGAATTTCCCCTTTTTCCCCCCCCGTGGATCCGCTACTGAGGCAGAGTACTGCACAGAATAACAACAAAACCAATCACTAACATCAACAAAAAACATGGTACTTAAAGGAAAGGACTACAAAATGCACTATTATGTGCTGTGTAACAGAAACAAATGTTTGTTCTGATCTATTTCAATAGCTCAATCACAATAAGTTAATGATTTGATAATAGGTTAAATGCACTAAGTAGGTGGAGTTTTTTCGGTTCTATTTTGTATTTAAGTATGAAAATTAATGGTTTACTCAATACAGCTCATACTAAAGAGGGCCTGATATTTCTGTTTATCATAGTGATTAGTTTAATTAAATTTGTCCAAAATGATTCATTTTGAATTATATTATAGAGATTTTAGCCGTTCAAAATGTATACATGTATGAGATAAATTTTAATTTCATCCCATTCCAATAGCTCAATCACAATAAGTTGATGATTTGAATTCAATCTAATCTGTGCCAAAATGTCATGAACACCAAACCAATAAGGAAAAGCGGTCAGACATCTAATCAGACTCATATCACCTTATTAGCTTAAGTTCTCCAGTAAATTGTTCTAGCTTTAATTAAATTGAACCCCCCCCCCCCTAGGCCTATTGGCTAATGGTTGTCGTCAGAAAGGTAATTTAACCATAAAGGCCATTATTTCACAAGGTATTCACACCCAACCGACCCCACTTCACATGGGAAAATGTGAAAGAATTTTTTTTGTACATTACTTTTTGGAGACTCCAGTTGAGGAGTGTAAGACAAGTCAGATTAACAATTATACAATCTTATACACTATTGACCATAATTATTACTATATCAGTTGGTTGAGGTGAGGCTTAATTTTTACGTGAACTCTTGTGCATTGTAAAAAGCTTTATAAAAGCTTTATAAATATTTATACTAAATATTTTATAAAAGCTTTATAAATATTTATACTAAATATTTTATAAATTGATTTATAAATATTTCTATATTTTAAAAACTGCATTAGCTTGTTGTAGAGTTTCCTACCAATAAAGCTAAGTTTTTGTTTGAATAAGTTACTATTGTGAACCACCAAGTGATAATCTCCTCGGATACTTTTATTATAATCTTGTTCATCAAGGTTTTGGTTAATATCACTCTTTTTTACATATATAAAGTAGCTTCATACACATATAAGCAGGGTACAGTTAGGAGAGCAAGTCTCTTGAACAACGACCTACATGAATCAAATCTATTTACTCTTCCCATACACCTAACAGTTTCTTTTTTTGGTTCTTAAACACCCTATGATAATAGTTTTCTGACCAGCCTCCAGCCCTTTTGGAGTTTCTAATTATTTCCAATTTTTAACTTTATTTATATACCTTCCCACACATTTCCTTTGCAACTTCAGGATGCAAAATTTTATCAGTCTAAGAATTTCCCCAAATGTATGAGTGTATCATGTAAAATATGTTCCATGGCTGATAAAAATTTCATTTAAATATTCAATATTGCTTAATGAATAGAATTACGGAAGCTCATGTGTAGGAATGAATTCATGAGATGAGTGAATGAGCACAACACGACATGTGTATTGTGTATGAATTATTTCATATTTAGCTAGAATGTCAATACATTTCTCAGTCATCAACAATTCGTATAGGCTAAACATTTAGTTCACATAAAAATATTACAAAGATAAGCTTGTCATTAGCTTGTTTGTAAGTGAAGTTATTAGTAAATTGTTTTCAAAATATGGATGTACAGTATTTGTATTATTAACTCTACATTTTAATCTTCAAATCTTACTTACATTTCATATTATGTTACTGTTTTCTCACAATCACCAGCTCCTCCTATCAGACAAGCTTTAAAAAATTTCACAGTTTAAAATAAAAACTTCATTTTAAACTTTTTAGTACGTGAGTATTTTCCTTTTCTTGCTGATGATGTCCTCATGAGTCTGGAGACTTGTGCGTAAAGTGGTAATGAAGTGAATGGGTGAATGGTGGAAAACATCCATGGCTGAATGAGATTCGAACCCAAGGCTGCAGCAAACGAAGCCAGCCAGAGCCTTATCTCATCACAGACTAGCGCACCAACCAACTGCGCTACCAGAGTATCATTTTATTGAAGTCAGTTTCTTTTTTGTTTTATTAATAACCATAGTTCAATACTACTGCATTTGAATAGTACCATCTATAGTTTCAAGTTCACACTTTATTGAATGTTATTTGTGTACTTTTTGTCCGCTCATATCATGCTAACTTTTCAATTCACATACTGTTAATTTTATCTAATAACTTGTAATTATTGGAGAAAGAGAGACATAGTTTCGGAGAAATACAAGAAAAAATTAATTGTGAGAATTACATTGTCACTGTTATTTTATAAATGTGTGTGTGTGTGTCCGGTGTTTAAGCACATCAGTAGCTCTGCAGCCAACACCCTCACCCCTAATCACTCTCTTCCCTTTAATTCCCCACCACCAAAAAACCCTCTCAACCCCTTCCCCCGATTGTAGCAAGCTGTGAAGTATTTTGGAAGCGTATCACATTTTCCCCCGGAAAATGAACGGCCAGTTGTTGCCAGAATTTTCTCTTTGTGAAAACTTTGCTGGACACTTTCCCAGAAAATAGACGATACTCTCATTCATTCGCTCTCTATCGCCCTCTCCTCTCTCTCACTCTCTCTCGCACCCTCACCCTCTCTCGCCACTCTCTCACACTTACTCTTATTCCCTTTCATTTTTCTTCTCTCTCTTATTGCGGCAGAATGAGGACAGAGGCGGGTGAGGAAGGGGTAATGACCCCCGTTAAATAGTTGTTTTTCTATGATCGATCGATCGCCATATTATGTGTCTCAGCGCTGCATCTGAGTACACATTTACAAAAATTATTCGTTGTTCATCCATTTCAAAAGATCGGCTCACAAGATGAGATCTAGAGCAACACCGATTGCAATTTTATATTATCCTCCATACCTAGACCTACGTAGACATTGTCTGTACTGAAGAAATTGTCTCCCGCAACAGACTGTGAGTATAAAAGTCACGTTTTCAATGTGAAATGTCTTCACATTTCATAGTGGCCTTTTCAGGGCCACTGAGAGAAAAATGTTTTAAAGCATCTCCAACTTAGAGCAGAATAGAGTGGGTGAAAATCTAGTAAGACGACTTGCGAGAACCTTTGAGTTGGGAGTTCTAGTAAAAGAAAAGATTAAATCAGAATATATTTCTTTATTTATGTGAAACAGTGGCGGATTTACACGTTTTGAAGCCCTAGGTCAGAGTTTCAGCGCTGTCCCTTGATTCTATGGATTTTGTTGATTTTTAACCTGTAATAACAGTTGGATGCACTTCAGTATGAGGCTCAATTATTCAGAAAATTAATTACTGAGGTATTCGCCTTCGGTCTTCAGTTTGAAGCTGTCAGTTGCGTACCTAGTATAAAGAAGGTTATCAAAACTGGGTGAACTGGAGAGTATGGAATACCCTCCAGTTAGAAGGGCCTGGGGGGCCTCCACTGAGAAAATATTAAAAAATTAAAATTTCAGATAATATGGTTTCTGTTTTCTTCCAAGGTGAAATCCTTAAATGTTTGGACTATGATATCTATAAGTTATGTGAAAGACAAAATTCTATGAAACCAGCTTCCAAATAAAAATTATCTACGTGAAGAATTTTGTTATACAGTTATTCAATTGTATTTCAATACAACTGCATTGTTATACAATATTGAATACATATAAAATAGTCAACATTTTATGAAGATAACAATGATATGGAAAATTAATATAAAGGATATTTCGGAGATTATAGCCTCCAATGTTACACAATGAAATTGTAAAATTAAAATTTCTCCAATTTCAAGAAAACAATTTAAAAAAGTCCAAGACCCATAACATTTGAACTATCACAATCCAGAAAATAGTGTTAAAAGTGCTTCCCATATGCATATAGCTCAATAGCATTGTGTAGAAAAACTTTCTTCAATTAATAAAAATCCTTAAAAATCTACAATACTCAAATTATCAGAAAAATGATCCAAACATTTTTGTAAAACGTCTTCCACTTCTATGTACGGTTCTATATTTGGGGAATATTGAAAAAATCTCAACGAGCTGGTAGGCCTAGGTTCCAGAAAACAATGGGCTTTTCTAGAATAAATTATTATTATTTTATTACTAGCTGGCCCAACATTCTCATAAAAATTCTCCTTGATTTTATTATTCGCCACCTCCCGCTGAGGTTACATTTAAAATTAGGAAAGAAGTTAGTCCTAGAGCTCTTCCAGCTGATCATAGAGGCTTCGTTGTTTTCTTAATCACCACCTCTGAATGAAGAAACATTTCAAATTTAAACCTCCTATGACTATAAGGGTAGAAGCTAGGTTTTTTATTTTATTATTCGCCACCTCCCACTGAGGCTGCATTTCAAATTTCTAGCTGCATTGGTTAACAGTGATGTCATCAACCTAGCATAATTACATTTCATCATACCCAGTCGTATGTTTCCTACATATTGCAAGGCTCCAACTGCATGGTAGCCTACATGCAAAGTGCAAAGTCTTTTGCTGTTCAAAGACAGCGTAAATAACGCCACTAAGGGGCCTGCCATATGATTAAAAACTGTTGACTTATATCAGCTGTTCCTTTAAGCTGTTTGGCTGGCAAGTTCAGTAGGTTAGATCTATAAAATGGTTTAATTAATAATAATTATTAGCTCCCCTATTGAAATTTATGGTCAGAAACCAGACCCAATATTCACACAACATATTCCCAAAGTTTCATGCCGATCTGTCAAGTAGTTTTGGAGTCTATAGGGAACACACATACATACATACATACATACATACAGACAGACATTCATTTTTATATATAGAGATTATGAGATTATTATTATTATTATTTATTATTACTATTATTATTATTATTATTATTTAGGACTATGTAGCCGATATCACAACCTAATTGACTGGTAGTAAGTAATTCATACGGGTCATTGACCAAGTATGAATTTACTATATTTCAAATAAATTTTTGTTCTCTAAACCTGACATGCTCCAATATTCAAAATTTTACTATCTTTACTTTTTTTTTACTACTTTCTTTTTCATTTTTTTTCCTTTAAATATTTTATAAGTTACTCCTTCTCGCCATCCTATTAATTTCCTCATTACACTCTCGCATCTCTTTTTTTTCAAATGAATAAATAACATAATAACATGCATATCATCCAATCATCCGTAATTTTTTTTTTTTCTTTGAATATTTTATAAGTTACTCCTTCTCGCCATCCTATTCATTTCCTCATTACACTCTTGCATCTCTTTTTTTTTCAAATGAATAAATAACATAATAACATGCATATCATCCGATCATCCGTAAATATTTTTTTTTTTTTTTTTTTTATCACTATGTGCCTAGGAACTTTCGTGTTATTGAGCATGTGTCCAGTACAATTGACTTTTGAAGAGCAATGTAGATGTCAGGTGGCAGACCAAGACCAGAGATAAACTTGTGAAGAGACTTTGAAATTACAGCAGTTGAAGAAATCACTATGGGCACTGTGAAAACTTGATTTTGATGCCACATTTGTCTGATTTCTTCTGACAAAGGCTGATACTTAACAATTTTCTCTGAAATTTTCTTCTGTAAATTGTTAGTATTTGGGACAGCTATGTCAATCAGGAATGTTCTCTTCAATGCCTTGTCAATGAGTGTAATATCCGGTCTATTGTGCTGTATTGTCCTGTCAGTTATTATATCTCTATTCCAGTATATCTTTATTTTGTCATTTTCCATAACTGCATTTGGTTTGTACTTGTAATAAGGTTCACTAGATTTGATTAATTTGTATTTTTTGATTATTTCTTGATGAACTATTTTACATACATTGTCATGTCTCTGTACATAATCTGTTGCAGCCAATGATGAACAGCCACTGGTGATATGATCGATTGTTTCCTGTGCCTTATTACAAAGCCTGCATGAATCAGTAGCTATTGTAGTGTCCTTGAGTATATACTTCCTATAATTACGTGTATTTATGATCTGATCCTGGATTGCTATCATGAATCCCTCAGTCTCCACAAAGAGATTGCCATGTATTAACCAAGAGTTGGATGCCACACTATCCATTTCAGGCTGAGATATGTAATTTATATGTTTACCATGGAGTGTTTTCTGCTTCCAAGCGATTTTCTTATTATCAAATGTCTGGACTCTTAATTGCGGCTCAAACGTGCTGTTATTGAGTTTCAATGGTGTACCTGAAGTTTGTAGTTTCAGTAAAGCATTATACAAGGGTACTAACTCAGCTTTCTGTTGAAAATACTTGCGCATGTCATTTATCTGCTTGTAGCACATATTCTTAATATCAATCACACCCCTCCCACCTTCTTTTCTAGGCAGAGAAAATCTTTCAACAGCCGAATGAATGTGATGAGCTCCATATTTACTAAAAGTTGTCCTGGTGAGGGTATTAAGTGCTTCCAAGTCCGTGTCAGTCCAGTTAATTATCCCAAATGAGTAAGTCAATATTGGAACTGCATATGAGTTTATTGCCTTAACTTTATTCCTACCAGATAGTTCTGATTTCAAAATTATCCTCAAGCGATACAAATACCTAGCCTTCAAATCGATCTTTATTTTAGAGTGACAGGTGCCAACACCCTGATGATATCCAAGGTACTTGTATGTTTCATCAGGACTCATATGCTCAATCAACTGGTTGCTGGATGTTATGAATGGCTGCTCAGTAGCTATTATTATTATTATTATTATTTATTATTACTATTATTATTAGTCGACAATTTTCCGTTCAAATTGGAAAACGCCAAGTATATGCTTATGAGGAAAGCTGAACTGATTTATTAAATTTAATATTTTTTCCCAATATTTTTTCATTCTAAGAGACAGTGCCTCTGTTCTTTCCTGTGAATATTCCACCTTCTCCTCTTTATTTGTACCGGGGCTATTTCCCATGACTCCACACACTTTCTATATAAATTTCTATTCATAATATTGTTTCTAGGTTTTCGATTTTTGCAAGCTGAACTGATTTATAAAATTTAATATTTCTTCGGTTTTCACAATATTTTTTCATTCTAAGAGACAGTGCCTCTCTTCTTTCCTGTGAATATTCCACCTTTCTCCTTTGTATGCAATTTCAGGTCAGTTTGAAATTTTGAATCCATTTTCCGCCGACTTTCAAATTTTGGGTGTGTACAAGAATTTGTCTGGAAATTCGATCGTTGGAGAGTCTCATAATGTGTCCATAAAATTTCAAACGTCTTTTTCAGATTTCATTTGTGAAATGAATTCATTTGTGATTTCAGTGTTTTATTATTATTATTTTCCAAATAATACCCCTCTCAATTCAAACCAATTAATTAATTATACAAATTATTACTCCAAACATATGCCGCCGGACATCTAATTAACAATGTATCACATTAGTATACAGTCAGTTGTATAGCATAATGCTATGCAGACGCCGTTCCCAATTTAGTTCCAAATTTGGCCGCTCGTCTGTGGCAGCAGCTCTGCGCTACGACTGTTACAGCAGGCTCAGACACGTCGAGTCAGTCGCTTACGAGACGTTCAACGAGTAGGTACACGTTTCTCGTGAGCTCCTATTCCGTGTACGCGTGGTGTATAAACTCATATAAATAATCTATAATTATTTATTATAATCCGTATGTATTGTACATTGAAAAGCACATTGTATTGAAAGCCTATCTCTACAAGAAATCTGTCACCCTTGTGATGTGTTTGATAGGGACATTGATAAACTTAATAATAGCTACGTAAATAAAATTAGTTGAAATTAGCATTAGTGTTAAAAATATCGGTGTTTGAAGATTTATAAAATTGTGAGTAGTTTGTTCCTATTATAAATTGAAAGTAGTGCGAGTGTTTGAAATGGTAATCGTGAAGTGGTGGATTATTTACTACGAAGCTGCTGCATGGTAAGTTCGATATAAATTTGTTGTAAATTTGGTATGATTTACGATAACCTTAATATTGTTTAGATTCCTGGTGTGCAATCTATAAAGGTTCAAAAATACTTCTGTTAATTTATTTTGAAAAATACGTACAAATCTTGTGGAATTTGTCGAAAATCCTAGATAA
Organism: Conomelus anceps; assembly: GCA_948455865.1. Taxonomy (NCBI): domain Eukaryota; kingdom Metazoa; phylum Arthropoda; class Insecta; order Hemiptera; family Delphacidae; genus Conomelus; species Conomelus anceps. The sequence continues at coordinate 50,967,912 of OX418216.1, forward strand.
TCTTAAAAATTCTAGCGGATGATGTTCAAAATATTTCAAATGGCCAATTTTATTAAGTAAAATACGAGTAGAATTCTTCAATTATCCTGAATATTCTATAGAATCCTTGCGGAAATGTTCAAAATTATTCTTGAAGTGTTCAATTTATTTTGAAAAATACCTTCAAATATTTTGATAAGTTGATGCCGCTAAAAACCATGTGAAATACAAAGTTGTTGTTTTCACTTTGGTAATTGATCTACCAACCATGTGTAATAATTATATGCTAGTATAGGTGTGATATAGGTGGTTCGGAAACCACCTATAATAATTTTAGGTTCACCGTATTCTCCGTCTCCGTAACATGGCTCAAACGGCGAGGTGGAACTACTCGTAAGGGTCTCCCCACTAATAAAAACCATATGCTTATTATTATTTTTTTTTTGCTGATGATGTCCACATGAATCCATTATTTGTGCGTGGGTGATTATTATTATTATGAATGAGTTCTTTGAAAAATTTTAAGTCGTGCTGGGTGATGTTGCGTGTTGGTGATTGTAAAATACCGGAATCAAACCCGGAACCAAGGGCTTGTCAAGCAGGAACACTACCTGAAAATTGTCATAGCTAAGATTAGCTTTTAAAGAAAATAATCTTGATGGAAATGAATGTCAAAATTTCAATTTAGTTCTAAATGCACTGAAGACTTTTGGTATACGGATATTGACAAAAGTGACAAATCAAAAGAAATGCGAAAATTTGATGAATGCTTTTATACCAAATCACGGCCGGCAATATTCGTATTCTAAAAGTCTTAAGTGCATTTGATAGAATGTTATTGAAAATTTGAAATTCATTTCCATCGACTTTGATTCAATAATTTATTATTGTTAAGAATTATAATATCCTTGAATTATTATTTCCGCCATTGAAAAATAATTTTGTTTTTCTGTAGTGTGGTTGTATACGAATTTGCAATAGGATGTCTTTTGTTCCTGGTTTTTTGTTTGAAATACCAAATGAATAAAAAGACCAAACAATTAACGATTAGATGAAAAAAAATGTTTGTGCTGGGGTCTATGAAGGGCTAATATGAAAAGCGTACTCCAAAGCTATGGAAGATATGGTCTACATTTTTATAGACTTACGATTATTATCTTAACGCAATACACGGGAGATCTGGAGTTTTAGACTGATTAGACAAAGTATAAAGATTTCCAAATAACTATTATACGAAGATATATCACCACTAATTAAGGAAATAGAATTGCAGTCATCCCTGTGCAGCCCTGCATACTCTTTGAGAAACTACTTCTCAAACAGAAGCAAGAGTCATTTTTATTGTTATAACGTACTTCTCCTATATAGAAGTAGTTGAAAATATTTTTGATAATTCCTACATGGATTTAGTGTAATGAAGTTATTCAAAATCACTCAAAACGGTAAATAGAAACCACCTGATAAACAGGTTTATCAATTACTGTACAAGTGAACCGGACGGTATGTATCGACCTGTGTACGTCAACCTGCGCAGGCATAACCACATGTACAGGCGTTTGACGAAGAATCTAGAATCAATTGTTATTTCCAACGAAACAGGTCTGCATGCTCAGTTGTACTGCCTTACATGGACGAAGACGAACATTTCTAGGCGTAACTAGGGCGTTTTAGTATATACAGAAGGTTTAAAAGCACTCCCTGTAAATTCGGGGTAATGTAAGCCACACTGCAATAAAGCAGATTATTTATGGGAGTCCATTTAAATCCCATTAGGTGTTTTTTCCATACTTTCTACCGTAGTTTGGTTGGTGAGAGAAATTATTAATCCTTATTAACGGCAATGTTAATGGAGGAAAGAATAATGTATTTATTATTTATTGTTAAATTACAGTAGGCTATAACGAAATCGATAGTCAGGGAGAAAAATTTCTTTCTAGAGAGGTATTCGTTAATAAGAGGTCGGCTTGCCAAGATTGCAATGTAAGTCGAGGATTCCGTTATTTCGTAATTTTGACTATTTATTCAATATTAATTTCAAAATGGAACTGAATACATTATTATACTGTACTTGCAGGTAGCCCGATAAAATTGAGTCGGAATGTTTTCTTCACCATCGCCTCCTACTCTCCGGTATTTAAATCCTTTTTCACCTTCTTATCTTTATTCTCCACCTTCTCCTTCTTATCCTTCGCCCTTTTTTCTCCTCCATTTCTTTTTCATTCTTGTTTCTCTTCTACGTTTTGTTCTCTTTTCCTCACCTCCTCATCTGAAACCTCCTCATCCGCCATTTCTCTATCCTCCTCCTCCACCTCTTCATTTTCGCTCTTTATCTCTTCTTCTCTTTTTCCTCGCCTCTTCCTCCTTCTCCTTCTATTTTCCCTTTTTTCTCTTCTTTTTCTTTTCTATTTTTCTCTTCTTCTGATTTTCCTCATCCTCCTGCTCCTCCTCTTTCTTCTCCTTTTCCTCCCTCTCCTCTTCCTCCTCTTTCTCCTCCTCCTGCCTCTCCTCTTCCTCCTCCTACTCCTCCTCCTCCTCCAATACCTCATTCACTAGCGCTAGGGCTTCGCCGACATAGGACAGCATCGTTCATATATTTGATATGCGTGACAATTTTTCACCTTAAAAACATTTTCAACACTGTACTATTAATCTTATTTGTGTTCGTGGAAAGTATAGTCTTTTCCTAGTAATTTTCCGGTTCCAAAATTTCCAATATTAATTACGCGTTCACTTGTAGTAATAGTCGGTTCCTGGTTGTAATCACTAGTACAATATTTTCAATATTTAATCAAACCTTTAATAAATTTTATTTTTGAGAATGTAGCTTTTTTCTAGTAATAATTCCGAGTAGGCCTACAGGTATATCATTATTTTAGTTCCGCATTCTCATGGAAAATGCTGCAGGCTGTCCATGCCAGAACTAGGAGAATATCAAACTCAGTAATACATTGTCAGATTGAGTCTTGACACAAGATCTCCTCTATCACCAGTGAATAACACAGGAGAAAATATTTATTCAAGTAGAAAACATTGCGGATAAAAAGAAAACAAAAAACTCTTGCTGTTCTCATATAAAACCATTTTATTTTATTTCCTTCAAGTGAAAAACTCCGCCAAAAAAAACTCCTGCTATTCTCATAAAAGTCCATTTTATTTCATCTTTTAGAAAAAAAATACTCATCTATAAGGAAATATTCATTGGAGCGTTTATGGTGTGCAATTCCCTTTATAATCCAAACCCTTTAATCCTTTTGTAGATTTACTTGACTGGGAATTCCATTGTGAAGTTGTCGCTTTATATCAGGGTGAATTTTGCGATTGATGTAGAATCGTATTTGATTGCATGTATCCGAGATTTTCCCGGCATTTCATTCAGTTATTTTACTTTGAAATGATATTGATGAGGAATTGGTTCATAATTAATTTTAAAGCAGCCAAGATTCCTCCCAAATTGATGAAGGTTTTCTTTGGTACAATGAAATAGTTTTTTTACTATTTTTGGAGAATAAGGTCTGTAACCGGTGCATGGGTGATGGGTTGGACCTACAGTTTTAGGTGGGTTCCGAACCACCGAGTCCGGGAAGTTATTTTACAGCAGAGAACGGACTCTTCGGTCCAATTCAATCGGTCACCCTTGCAAAGAAGGCCCAGGAGTACGTAGCTTATCTCTATCTGATTGAACAGATACCTGCTACGGCTAATGGCTATCACTTCCCTATTATTGGCGTATCCGCACTTGAAATCTTATACAGTATTTTAAGGCAAGTATTCGAAACTCTGCTTACAGATAGAGGCTTGCATTTATTTACAATTGCAATACATTACTCTTCCATTATTATCTAAATAATTAGTATTCCAATAAGTATTGTAACTAGACAATAAATGTTTTATGAATTTTTTAAGACAATTTTAAAAGTATTTCAAGAAAATCTGACCTCTTATATAGTAGGAAGTATTTTTAACGTTTACTATAACTGTTTCTTTTTTTTAAAACTGAGGTCCACTTTCAAATTTATAAAAAAATAATTATTATTTTCTATCGCAAAAATAAGGCTGGCAGCACTTCAAAGTAACACTGGAACTTTATTTGCACAAATTACTTACAACATGCACTTATTGGTTGTATCGCAAAAGAAACCCCTATAAGAAACAAACAGTTCAATAAGGTTGAACTTATAATTAATTTACTATATAAATATCTGTTCTAAAATCAATCACTAACAGTCAATAGGCCGATCAATAATTTTTAAAATAACTGTTCAATGACTTAACTAAACACTCACACAATGGTGTGTCACACTTTTATCAATTAAAATTGGTACTTTGTATTGTACCACGAAAAAGTATTTACTATTAAAAAGAATATACTACATAAACTAATCACAAGCAATTGATATGCGTAATCACAATGCCTATAAATATAAATTATAGCACTGTTATGACTATTTCGTACAAGACTATCGAAATTTAAAAAAGTTGTTTTGTGGGGAAACAAGTTTGAAGTTTTGAATCTGCAAGTCACCTTAAATTCTTTATTAAAACCAAAATATATTGATATATATATAAAACTATATTTTATAATGATAAAAAACATAAATTAAATAATACTGAAGTTTGAAAATAAATTTTCATTCTGCACATGAATAAAAATAATAATTTAATTGATTATTTTGAGTTACGATAATCTTGCATCAGCTATTGGACATAATTTTTACAAGTTACAAGCTGTATACTATCACCACAAACTGTCACTAATTACTAACGTGAAGGAAGTCTGAACAATAACAGACTCCCTACTGATATTCACACCCGCTTTCACATGATTTCTTTTTATTCTAGTAATTTCCACAAATAAATGAGTCGTTCTACTATTTACTCGAACATTCTAGAAACGCATTTGTTATATGAGAGTGAGAAATATGAAGAGGAGACGAAATGAAGACGAAAAAATAGTACATGTTATCAGTGAAACCTGAAGCACTGTTGACTCAATGAGTAGCATAGAAAAATGTTTTCTTCTTTCTTGCGTTTCCTTACAATAGTTATAAAGATATTGCTCTTTGCCTTATAAAGCTGTCTTATAAAAGTCAACGTTTCAGACATGTAACGGCAATTTCTATTCACATCTACAGACAGGTTATGTGTGTATCAGTCCAGACTTGTGAATTTTAAAGACGTTTCTCAGAGCCTAACATTAACAAACATTTCTCTCAGAGACGTTTACAGAGCATCACTGCTGACAATAACTCAAATTCTCTCAGAAAATTGTGATTGTGTCTGTTTTATCACTTGCCTGATCTGATACAATACTTTTCTTGCAGGTTACGTTGCATGTTTATAAGTATGAATAATCTCATACAAATCCATAGAGAAATTATGTCTTGTCTTGTATGTTACGTTGAATGTCTGCAGACGCCAGAGCAGCTCAATTTTGTACATTTAATGCCTTGCAATACAAAGCATTCTATTCTGATACATCGTCAAAGAAACGAGAGTTTTATTGAGTCTGAATCTGAATTGAGTGTTACTGATCGGTTTCGAGAGATTATCTAAGTTGAGGTATCAGAAAATAATAGCTGAGTAAGCAATTTTATAAGTCTTTCTATCATCCGCGTTCACTGTCCAAGGGGCGAGGTTCAGCTTCAAGGAGGGGCTGTTATTGATTGATTAAATGTTTTACGGATTTCAGTTTTAGACCATTAATCAACTTTGACACCAGCTTATACTTTCTCTCTATCAATTTCTAACTCTTTTTCCCAGTCCCTCACTCTCTCTCACTCTTTTTCTCATTCTATTTCTCAATCTTCCTCTTATTCTCTCTCTTATCTCTTTTTCTCTCACTCTCTCTTTTCTCTCTTCTCTAATCCTCTTACACTCATTTAGTCCTTCTCGTTCTCTCTTTCTCTTTTTTCTCTCTTCTCTCATCCTCACAATCATTCAATCCCTCTCACTCACTCTTCCCTCTCTCTCTCTCTCTCTCTCTCTCTCTCTTTCTCTCTCTCTCTTTTCTCGCACATACTCAAGCAGGAAGTTTTTGTTTCTGACAGGTTACACGTTCATTTGTTATTAGTTCTCTCATGTCTTTAAAAAATCGAATTCTAATATGAGAAAGTTGGGGTAGACGTTACACACATGTGTGGGGCAGACTTTATATGTTGTGTAGCACACACCATGTGCTGTTAATACGAAAAGGTATTATGATTGCTCCAATACCTGTCCTGAATTATTGAAACACTTATTATTTATTGAATAAAACAGTGATCGAGTTATAGCTAAATTAAGATTTAAACAATATCATTGAATAATTATTTTATAAAAGAGATTATGATGAAAGAGCACAGAAAATACAGTAGTACTAAAATCATTGGAAAGAGTGCAAACAATAAAATACCTCGGTATATTACTAGATCAGCATCTAAAATGGAATAAACATATCGAATACTTATGCTCAAAATCTAAATAGCTAATTTACATTTTCTATAAAATAAATAAACTGAAAAAACTTGATATTATAAGAAAAATATATTTTGCATATGCGCACTCACTATTTCAATATATTATTGAAGTTTGGGGAGCCGCATATGACACACATCTGAAAAAACTGTTTATTCTTCAAAAACATATTATAAGAGCTGCATTAGGAAGACCACGACTATATCCCAGTAGGGAAATATTCCTGGAATTCAAGGTTCCAACCCTGAGGCAGAATTATTTGAAAAATGTCATTTTCTACATTAATAAAAATAGGTTTCAATTTGAATTACACAATACACCATACAATACACGCCCAAACAATAGATATAATACCGATCTTATTAAACTCACCACCTGCAGGCATCAATTCCCATATTACTGTAATTACATTATAAATAAAATTCCAAATGATTTCATAAACAAGAAAATTTCACCCAGAATACACAGCAATATAGAAAGATGGATTGATGGATGGTTTTTTTCAAGCTGACTGTATAGGAGTTGTCTGGTTTTCTATTTGGTTTTTGATAAAATAGAATATTATGATAGCCAAAAAAAAAAAAAAAAAAAAAAAAATCATCACCTTAAACGTTTCACTTTACTTTTGTTGGGTTTCTTTCTTTCGTAGTGTTAACAAATGTATATTTTTAATTTTCTAATCCATGTGAAAATTCTTAATTATTGTCAATTCTAAATGTTTTGTAATTGATGAGAAGTGAATATGAATATGTACTACAACTCACTGCCAACACACAAGGTTTCTTATGTTGGCAGTGCCAAAAAGAGAAAAGAAAAAGAGAAAAAAATTTTGTATTTGATAATGATGTTAAGAAACGTGATTTTATTTATTTTTATTGTATTTGTGTATTATTATCTATACTGTTATTTCATTTTGCACATGTATTTTGTTTTTGGCAATAAAATTCAATTCAATTTGATCACGACACAAAAACTAAATACAGCTAAATTTGATATATCGAATAGTATATATACTTGTTGGCCTGTATGGTATATATTAAAATATACCCTCCATAGACGAATACAATTGATTGGCTATTTATTGACTGGGAGTTTCTTAATGTCTGAACTCTAATGGTTGAAAGCCTGTAATTGGCTGTTACTTAACACACCCATTTGTAACATGTGATCAAAGGAATGATGAATAATATGTTTTTTAAATGATGAAACTACTGGGAAAAATTGAATTTAGTCGGCGATGTAGGTGATCAATACACGACAGAATCAGTTTAAGCTACGCTAGAAAACATGTCACATTGAATACTGGTTGAGTTCATGGGAGCCTGACCGATTACCGGTAAATGGAATTTTACAGGAAATCAAGGTGTCTGATTGGTGTGTTCAAATGACTGGAATTTAAAAAAATTGAATGGACCAGTCAGACGTCTTATTTTGGAGTAAACTCCATTTACCGGTAAACGATAATACTCCTATAAACTCAACCATTGAAGAGGTTGCAACATTGCACTTTCATTGGAATTGGGGACAGAAATAAATTGCTTCATTTCAGGGTCTAAGAAATTAAAAATGAATCATCATTTGGAGAAAAAAAAAACGAAATGAGAATGTCACAATCGAGTTGGGTTGTAGGTGTGGTTGATAAAACCGTCTGCTGATCAATTGCTCTCGGGTTCAATTCCCTCGGTTTCCGCAAGGCATTTTAAAAATTTCTGATGATGCCCACATGAGTCCGAGACTTGTGCGTGGGTAATGAGGTGAATGATAACACACATAGATACCAGTCGGAGGAGCGGGATTCGAACCCACGACCGCTGAAACGAAAGCAAGTCGAAGTTGCGACGCCCCAACCAACTGCGCTAAGCGGCCCGCCATATTTCATATCATTAAACCCTTTATCGACGCACAAGTCTTAAACTCATGCAGTCATCATCTTTAGTAAAGAAAAAATAATAAGGAAACTCTAAAAAGTGTTAGAGAGTGAATCTTTTAGCTTAAATATGTCTGTAAGCTTTATTAGTTGTTTATGCAACGATGGTATTGTGACTGCCTTTAAGCAACGAGTGAAATAAAAGTTGGAACACGAGTTCTAAACATCTCACGAGCTCTTTCAAGGCAAAATACAGTCTTTACATAGAATATTTTATCTCCGACTACCAATACATTACGTTCTATTTAACTTACCAATGAATCCAATAACTTGCCCAAAATATCGTTGTCGACAGTTCCGATTTGAAATCCATTTCGATTTCGAAGTGTTTAAACCAGCTGATGCGATATTTATATTCATTTCGTCACTGTTTTGAAGAAATGTTGAGTTTTGATTGGTGAAAGTGAGAGTGGTGTTGAAATAGATTCATTATGTCACTAGTTAGAAAGGTTTTGAATAGAGTTGGCTGCATCAACATCACTTTCCAACCTCTTGAATCTTTCTTATAACATAGCCGTAGATAAAAATTATTTAGGCTTATATTAGTTAAAAATCTCAAATTTAAGATCCTTCAATCCCAAAATCCACCGACTAGAACCAAGGCAACACTAGATTTTCTTGTGTTGCCTTGCTAGAACCTATTACTGTAGAATGCGACAGTGAACTGTGATTGAATGACGTCATTCACTCTACGCATGGTGTCAGATTTGGGATAAATTTTCCACATTCAACCCCTAGCAGAAAAATAAACCGGGTGAAAGGGTTTTAGTCGGCCTTAGAGGGTGGTTTTGACGACATAGTCAAGGGTGTAGCTTCCGGATTGGTCATTTTGGCGGGGGGTGCACTCGTAAAAACAGCCCTTACGCTTTTTCTTTGCAACGTGGAATGGAGGTCACTTTGTTGGCCCCCTTCCTTATTTTGTGCTGGATATCGTGAGGGTGGAGATTTTTATTTCTACACTTTCGCTGGTCAATTCTCTGCGGTGGGACAAGGGGTGGTTGGTGCTAAAAAGAGGACAGGGTTGACAGAGTGTGGTGTGCTAAAACGAGGAAAAAGAAATGGTTGGGTGGGATTTGTGTGTGGAAAGAGGAGTGAGAATGAAGTACAAAGGAGAAAGCAGATGGAAGGAAAAAGAAGAAGAGAAGAGAAAGTAGTAGAACAGGAAGTGGAAAAGAGACATTGACATGCAAGGGAAGAGTTAAAAAGAGGAAAGCACATGTTGAAATTTGGAAAAAGGCATTATTCAGTTGAGAAAAAAGGAGATAGAAGAATGAAGTGATAAGTGGTTTGATTAGTTTAACTTTCTAATTATGGTTATTTATGTTCTCTATATTGCAATAATTAGACGGACTGGTTTCTTCAGGTCTTTTTCATATAGTTGGTTGTTTATTTGATCGTTTTGGATCACGTAGAATATTTTAATTAAGAGGTCAATTAATTTTATACCGTCCGATTTTTGAGAAAATGAATTGATTTCTTAAAGAAATGAATCAGTTTTTGAAAAAATACTTACATTTTTAAAAAAGGGATAATTTTTTTAAAATGCATTAGTTTTAGAAAAATATGCAGATTTAAAAAAAATTAATAGATTTTTTAAAATTCACTGATTTCAATCAATTTTTGAAAAATGAATTTCTTAAAAGTGATTTTTTAAATATTAAAAAACTTTTTTTTAAATTCAAAACCAAATTGAACTTATTAATTATTTTAATTATTAAAGTTTCATACTGTTTTTTTAAATATCCTTAGTGGTAAATTTGGTTAGTTCGCATTATTAAGTTTATTTACGACCGCGACGTTGAATTAGTTCAAAGTTTTGGGGCAGGCATTAAAATAATTTCAGGTCTGTTCGACCTTGGGGCTAAACTGGCGTGAGAAAACTAAAAAAAAATAAAATGTATATAATTATTGAAATAGTAGATATAATTATACCTATTTTCATTATCTTTCTTATAACTGAAGTATGATTATATTTTACATGTTACGGATTCTATCTCTAAAATAACGCTGGCAACACTTAAATATATTACTTGCATTTTATTCACCCAAATAATCCACAACTCACACTGATCAGTTATGTCTCACACAAAATAAGCAATCAAAAACAGATAAATTGATATTATTCAACTAATTAAGAGTTTGCAATATTACTGTACGAAAATCAATCACTAAATATTAAAAGGCAGATCTAATATTGAATAATAACTCTTCAATAAACTGTCCAATATTTCAAGAAGAAACGTCTAAAAAGAACAATTAAACTTACGTAGCACAAGTCCGTATTACAATAATAGCTATGAGTATAGTCTACTTGTATAAATTAAAAAAGAATTCTCACTAAAGGCACAATGTACAGTAATTAATTATCACTACAGAACTAACAGAACTGTCACTTGTTGTCTCGACAAATTTCAAACAAGAATAAAACTAATGTTCACCTTAAGCCGCGTCTCCACCATCCGAACATGCTCGGCAAACGGTGTTCGCTGGAATGATCTGATGTCGCCGAACATTGTTTGGTGTTGGTTTGGTGTGGATGCCTTCTCGAACATTACGATCGGTATGGTGGCCTGGTGGGGGTAGCGGCGGGAACCTGTTGTTGGTCGTCACTGTCTGCTCACAGACCGAACATTTTAATTGAACTCACGAACATGTTTGTTGACCCATATGTTTTATGTTTGTCAATTTTTTATGTTCGCCAACAATGTTCGGCAGACATGTTTGGTTGGTGGAGACATGGCTTAAGCGTTTGCCTTAAATCATTTTTTTCAAAATCTAGAAAGACAGATATTTCTCTATCAATTTCTAAAATGAACAGATAAGGACTCTCGCATTTTCCACAATATTCGATAAAATTCCATTAAACTCTAATTAAACATCTAGAGTATTATACAAAGTTCCAAGTAAATATCATAAAAGTGTCAAAAATAAACTACAAGGCGAGGAGGAAATTAATTTATAGCTTCCGGAAATCAATATTGACAAATCAGCTATTGATTTCAATAGCTGTTAACACTGAAAATCACTGTTCTTTCTTTCTATCTCCACAACAATACGTAGACTAACAGTAAGAAGTGAGAGAAAAGAAGATAATGGTAGTGAAAAGAAGATAATGCAAAGTAAGATCAGCGTAGGAAGGATGAATAGTAATTGATTGGGAAAGTTAGGAAGAACAAAAAGTACACAAACAAAGAAATAGAAGAAGAAGAACAACAAATAAAAAAGGATAGGAAAGTTTAAGAATAAGATTAAGAAGTGGGAAACGTACAGTAGTGTAAGCAATGGTTGATAAGAAAAATAATCCATTTTTACAGATCTTTCTGCTGTAATCATCCAAAATGTTGCATTATTGTTCCTCTCCGTCATTCCACCATCCCTGTCTTTCTCCACCATATTCCTCTCACCTTTTCTACCACTATCTTTCTTTTTTCCTTCTTCTTTCTTTCAACAAATTTTCTTGTTTTTGTATCGTCACCTTTCAATCATACTGTTATGGGTTCTAATGGCTAAAATAAGGCTGGCAACACTAAAGTTCACACTTGCACATTATTTACACAAATTAGTCTATTTACACACACTAATTGCAAGTTCAATTAATAAAGAAAAAACAGATCAACAAATGACAAGCTAATACTTATTTTCAGTAATTATTTACAAGAATCAGTGAATAATTAATTACGGGCCGATCAATAAGAAACGAAACAAGAGTACAATAAACTGTACAATAATGTAAAAAAAAATATGAAAGAACAACTAATCACTTACAAAACACAGTCAAATTCGTTATTTGACGTTCCAAATTATATCACTTGGCACAACGTCTTCAAACTATTAGTAAGCTACAAAATAGTTAACACTTGTCTCTGAACGTTTCACTGAAATCGAGCGCTGTTTACTCCAACGGTACTGGATTATCTCACACGAGATCTGTAACACAATCTGTCACGCGGGTTTGTAAAACTAACTCACTGGTTCTCGTGAGCTCCTTCATATAGTTGTCATAATTCCAAGTACTGGCGGCTTATAGATGCTTCAAGAATGCCATGAAAGGTCACTGAATATAGAAGAACACGACCTCGATTGTTCAGGAAGTTTGTAGAATTCTCTAGAAGCCCAATTGAGTGAGAGAGATGCATATTTGAAGAATAAGAGTGACAAAGACATGTGAAAAGCAAGAGAATGAAGATTCAGATTACAAGTCACGTTTTGTATATGAATAGAACGATGTACGTAGAAGAAGTGCGTAATACTGCTTGTTTTGCTTTCGTTACAATACGTTGTTGCGTTTTTCCCTCTCCATAGGTTTTCTCCAACATTTATTCTTTTTGTATTTCTCTCACACTATTTCTCTAGTCTCTCTATTTCTATCATTCTATTTTCCAATTCCTCTCCCTTTTATCTACGTTTTCTGTATTTTTATCGCATCTATTTAATTATCCAAAAAGTTTCGTTGTTTTATTTTTCATAAGCTTACTCAGTCAATCGTTTTTCATCATTTTTTCTTACACTATTCCTCTTGTTTCATCATTTCCCTCTTTCTCTTCTTCCTTTTCCCTCCTTACTTCTGTCTCTGTTTTTCTATCGCCCTCTATTTAGGCATCACAAACATTGCATAATTTTTTTTCTCTATCAATTACTAGTCTTCTTGTCAGTTCTTCCTATCTTACACCTCTCCCCTCAAACCTATTTCTCTTTCTCTTCCTTGTCTTTATCCTCTTCTTCTTCCTCTTCCTCTTCTCCTTCTTCTTTTTCTTTTTTTCTTCTGCTACTTCTCCTTCTTCTTCCTATCATTCTGTTTTTACTCTTCCTCTTCTCCTTTCTTCAACTTTCACTTCCTCTTACTTTTCCTCTCCTTCATTTTATTTTTCCCATCTTTTTTCTCTTCTTTTCTTCTTCTTCCTATCATTCTTCTCTTATTTTTTCTTCTCCTTTCTATAAATAATGTTATTCATTTTACAACTTTCTCTGATCTTGTATCGTCCCCATTTAATCATCCAAAAATGTTACACAACTCTTCCACTCCATCAGTTCACTTCACCATTTATATACTTCCTCTCTTTCTCACTCCCTATCGCTCTCTCCTTCCACACCACTCTCTCTCTCTCTCTTTCCTACTCTTCCTTCCCAATTTTCCCAGCCTGACACTCCACTGGCATCATCATCATGATGAAAGAGTAAAGTTTTACCAAACAGTGATAGAAAAAAAACTGTCCCAATTCCAGTCAGAGATGAAATATCAGTCACCCCTTTTCCAGCACCCTAAATAAATTCTGGAAAAGTTATTTCCCATGATTTTGTGTGTTTTTCTTTCCCTTTCCCATTCTTCCACTTTGTACTCTCTCTCTCTCTCTCTCTCACTCTCTCTCTCTCTCTTATCTCTCTCTTTCTCTCTTACTAGGTTTTTGAGTGAGTTGTTGAGCTATGATTTTCTCTCTCTTCCACTTTTTATCTTGTTTCTTTGTCTTATTCCCTCTCTTCTCTTTCTCTGTTTGTGTGTTAATTGCTGAACCATGATTTTTTGTTTTTTCTCTCACTCTTCCACTTTTCCTCTTATTTCCCTCTTTTTCTTTCTCTTTTTCCTCTCATCTCTCCCTTTTCTCTCTCTGTGTGTGTTTGTATGAGTTGCTGAACCATGATGCTATGTTGTTCCAATTCTCCCCATATCACTCTCTCTCACTCTCTCTCCTTTTTCTCTCTTTGTGTATGAGTTGCTAAAATTGATTTTTTGTTGATTGATGAGACAGCTGGGAAAATTGTGGCCCAGCTTGATGGCAGTGATCCCATGTGGCTTTTCCAGGAGTTAAGATTGTATTCCACTCTGTTGGAAAAGCTCAGAACTGTGCTAGTGGGTGTCTCATCCATAATTGCATTGTTATTGTTGTTATATACACCGTGGACATTATACTGATAATAATAGATATGTGAAACTGTTACGGGAATACTTAAAACGATTGGAAAATTAAGAGAATCATATCATTAAAAGAAAACTAGGAAAATAAGTAAAATAGTTGGGAAATATCGTAACGGGGATACTCATGATGAGGAAATTAGGAAAATCGTATCATAATTGGAAAACTAGGATAATAAGTGAATATCTAGGGAATCTTGTTATGGGAATACTAATCCTGGTGTGAAAAATCATAAAATTAGTAAAATAAGTGAATACTTGGGAAAAATCATAAGGATTCTAATCATGATGTGAAAAATTTGGAAAACTATATCATAAATGGAAATTAAATGAAATAAGTAGATAATCAGGAAATAATGTTACAGGAATTCTAATCATGACGTTCAAAATAAGGAAAATTAGTTATTACTTGTGAAATATTGTATGGGGATACCAATCATGATGTAAAAAATTAGAAAAATTACATCACAAAAAGAAAATTAGGAAAATAAGTGAATACTTTCGAAAAATATCGTAATGGATACCCTAATAATGATGTGAAAAATTCAGGAAAATCACATCAAAAATGGAAAATTGCGAAAATAAGTGAATATTTGTGAAAAAAGTCGTAATGGAGTACTATCATGACGTGAAAAATTAGAAAAATCATAAGTGGAAAACTAGTAAAATGAGTAGATACAAACTTAGGGAACATCCGTTCATAGAATTTGTGTTTTTTCTTTTGTTCAAAGGATCCCTTGTCTGTAACTAATTTCTAATTTCTATGATGCTTCATATTGGCATTTATTTTACTGACCTTTAATTTTCCACGTTAAATATATTTTTAATTTATGTTTGTTAACAAGTTTTCTACTTTCATAGTTATTTCGTGTTGGTCAGTTGGTTTTTGTTCTACGGTTACGAATATGATATGATAATATGGGCTAATAATAATGGGCGTGTCTAGTATCAGCCAATGGCCGGCCTCCAATGCCAAGTTCGGCCAATAAGAAGCTACCAATCTGAAAAACAAATGGTCTTTGAACTGCATTATATTGAGCTACTTTGAATTATTATAGTTTGATTGAGATTTTTGAAATGACGTGGCAGTCGAAAGAATAGTATCTTATGTGTTAACAATTAAAGTACCTGTGGCAAAATCAGTCTTATTTGTCACCAATATTTTGCACAATATTACAATCACCATTGCAAAGAAAAAAATATCTAGGGAAAATATACATAATATGATATTTAATATTCTCTCTTTCTTTCTTTAGTTGTTTTTTTGTTTTTCTGCATCCTCTCCTTCTTTACTAGTCTCCTTGCTTGTTTAATTAGTCTCTCTCTACCGCTTTCTCCCTTCTATTCCTCATACTCACTGTCCCCCATGCCTGATCAACCTTTTCTGTCACTCCTTTAATTTTTCCAAATTCTTTTCATCACCATTTCAACTATGTCTCTGTTCATGTTTCTTACTTTCCTCACACACATCCTATTTCTCTCCGGGGTTTCCTTCTCTCTCTCTCTCTCTCTCTCTCTCTCTCTTTCTCTTTTCTCTCTTTCTTCCTCTTTACTTTGTGGATTATAGTAGCCCATTAGTAGATAAAGTGGGTCCGATAACAGAAGGATCAGCTGCCATGAAGAGTAGTCTGCTGTGAGCTTCTGTCAGCAGAGGTTTCTCGTGGGTTTACTTTCCCTTCTTCTTCTTTTTCTTCTCGTTCCGTTTCTTCTTCTCTATTTCCTTTCAATAAAGGTTTAGATACCTGCGTTTTGATATCCAGTAATTATTTGTTCACTACCGGTTTCAACCCTTCCATGGGATCATCATCAGGTGGTTACAGACCTTATTTTCGCCGATTCGTCGTATACCGATTCGGTCGTAAAATAAAACGTCGAAAGATAAAAAAACACATATCACGAAACGAATAGGCCTATACGAAAAACAAGACGGATAACACGCTCGCGTCGACTGACAAGTCCTTCTTGTTTTTCGTATAGGCTTATTCGTTTCGTGATATAAGTTTATTTTGTGTGTCTTTTATCATTCGACGTTTCATATTACGACGAATCGCCGAATCGGCGATGTTAAAATAATGTCTGTAACCACCTGATGATGACCCCATGGAAGGGTTGATACCGGTAGTGAAAAAATAATTATTGGATACCAAAACGCAGGTATTTAAACCTTTATTAATATTGACTGGTATCCGGAGGATAAAGAATCCAATATTTCCTTTTCGTTATCGTTTCCCTTTTCCTTTTCCTTCTTATCCTTCTCCTCCATCTCTTTCTCCTTTATCACCTTCCTCTCCTCCTACTCATCCTTCTCCTCTTTCTCTTCCTCCTCCTGGTTGTTTGCTTTTCCTTATCCTTTTCCTTTTCCTTCTCCTTCACCTCCATCTCCTTTTTTCACCCCTCCTTCTTAATCACCTTCTCCTCTTCCTACTCATCCTTCTCCTTTTTCTTTTCATATCCTTTTTCAACTCCTTACCCTGTTTCTCCTCCTTCTCCTTTTTTTTGTTTTGTCTTTCCCACTATCTGCTCTTTCCACTCCTCCTTCTCCTTCATCACCTTTTCCTCCTCCTCACCCTCCTTCTCCTCCTCCTCCTCCACCTCCTCTTCCTCTTCCTTTTTATGTTTCCCTTTTCCTCCTTGTTAGCTCTTACTTCTTCTTATTCTTCTTGTTCTTCTTTCTCCTTTTGTTCCTCTTTTCCTTCTCTCCATAATTCATTCCTCCTCCTTCTTATCATCCTTCTCTTCCTCACCATTCTTCTACTATTCCTGCTCATCCTCCATCTCCATTTTTCCTTCTTCCTTCTCTTCTTTACACCATCTCTATCAATCTCTTTGTTTATCATCCTCATAATTTGCCTGCTTGAGCTCTATCTCCTTCTCTTTCACCTCCTTCCACACTCTTTGTCTCAAATTTTCTCTCACTCTATCTTTGTCGCTCTCTCACCCTTTATCGCTATCTCTCTCTCCTCTCTCTAAGTATCTTCTCATTCCTCTACATTACGGTAGTTGTTGAAAGTCGCCCTACGTGAAGGGGAGTAGTGGAAGCCAAATCCAGCCTTTGTCAACTCTGCTCTCAGATGGTTGAAGAGCGATCTTTCCCTGAATCGGAGACTAGACTGTAGATGGACCAAACGATGTCCAGTAATAGTATATAATCTCCTTGATAGATACGTTGTCAGGAATAGGGGATATACGGCAACAACGAACGATAGGGCGATCTTGCAATAATCCTGTGGTTTGCTTGGTATCCTATGCATTGCCTTGTCCAGTTGTAAAGTGTCTAGAAAGGGGTCTAGGGTACAAAAATATACATATTCCTTGATTACTATACTCGATCTATACCAATCTATTTTCTGCGTTTTACTCTAAACATTATTAACTGAACTGGGCCTGAAAAAGCATAAGCATATATATATATATATATATATATATATATATATATATATATACTCTAAACATTGTAATACAAGTGTGTCTAGCTATCTAAGGACCTTATTCATAAACGCTCCTCTAGTGCCTCTTGGCTCGAGGAACTCTTGTAATGTAAAATATTTATTAAATAAGCATTTCAAGAGTCTCTCAAGCCAAAGCAACTGAAGGAACGTTAAATAAGACCCTAAATGTCAAGGAAGCGGTCTAGGACACAAAAAAGTTACTCCCTCTATTGTACATATTATTTTTTATCTATTATTATTTTTTCGTGAATTACAATACTTTAGTGCGATCCTGAAATGATACAGTTGTTTACTTGATGTAGCCTGATATAGGCTTCTATCTATCTAGATGACTAGAAACAGGTTGAAGGTACACAAATATGTCCAATCTATGAATAGTTTATCGTGAATTACAATACGATAAAATTATCTCGCCATGATCTAGTGTTTTTTTTTTTATTTAAACCTTCGGCGCATCTAACGTGATAGGTATTTAAGGCCCAAAAATAGAAACTTCAATAAATATGCCATTTTATGACAAATATATATTTTTTTGTGGATTTTGTATCTAGCTTAGACATTTGAGACTGTTTATTGACTTTTCCATTTGCTCAACTGTTCGATTTTATTCTACTGAGAATTTCGGTGGGGAGGATGTATCCCCTTTACAGCAGAAAGCTGAGTGCATTAATTTTTTCTCAAAAATAATGATTATGCTTTATATTAAAGAATTTGAGAATCCTCAATAAGAACTATTATCATCCAGTTGAGAGGTACAGCGAATGTTGAATAAACTATGCTATCAGAAAATACCTGTTTCAACAAAATTATGTTTAGTTATAATAGTTATTTATGTATTAAGAGCGTGAAGCGCGACTTTATTGCTCGAGCCAAAACATTTAATGCGCGACGCATAGCGGAGCGCAGTAATTTTGCGAGAGCAATAAAGAAGCTTCACGCTCTTAATACATAAATAACTATTATAACTAAACATAATTTTGTTGAAACAGGTCTAATTCACGCGCGAATTACATACAATATTTTTCCTACAACTGAAGTTCTGGATTCCATCACAATAAAAGCTTGTAGTTTGTAACATCACAGACCGTGCTCGGATTTGGTTAGTTCGCCATTGTTGAGGTCATGTGAATTTCACGGATTCCGTGATCCACCAATGAGAAGGCATCAAAATCAAAACAGCTGGCGAGCGTAAAGTACTTTACCGCTTGCTGAGCAGTAAAGATGTATTTTACAATTAGTTTTCAGTACGTAAATAACTACTTTACGAGCAGTTTTAGGAAAAATAAATAACAGAGTTAATCAACTACGCACAGGCCACTGTTGCCTATGCAGACTCTTTCCTGTAATCATATAAGACGGTAATCAAACTCTTATATTGTTATCATTATATGCATTAATGTATTTTTTTTTCTAAATTGTATTGTTGTACAAATTTTTGAAATTATGAGGAATAAATCTTTAATCAATCAATCAATCAATCATTTTTGGGTAGCAAAAAATTATAATAATATTGATAGTATTATAAATGAATTCAAAATACTACCCCTTCAATGAACTCTTATCTTGATAGCTGTGCTAGCAGGATTTAATAAATTAAAAATACTACCCCTTAAAAATACTACAATCAGATTAGATAAGCAACGCTCTCCTGGGCCCTCTCTGTAAGGGTGATCGATTGGACTGACCAGCAGAAAAGACTCTGTTCTCTGCTGTAGAATCACTTCCCAGTGGCACGGAACCCACCTAAAATTGTAGGTTCAGCATGTTTCCAATAACATGGCTCAAGCGGCGAGATTGAACTAAGGGTCTTCCCTCCAATAAAAGCCATACACATTTACTTTTTTCCACGATATGCAAGTCAATGAGTCTCATAATTCAAGAATATAGTTGAACTTTGACATTGTGATCTAGGTTTCTATGTTCTAGTCTAGGTCTCTCTATGAGAGCAGTCTACTGCGATAAGTGTCTCCATTTGGACGATATTTGGTAGATTGAGGAAGCATAAATATGATGAAATTCAACATGCAGATAATTGCAGACGCGGTCAAAACAAGTGGTGGGACTGTGGCTTTTTAACTTGCACACACACAAATGAGAGCGCTCACATTGGCGGTTGTTTTCAAATGCACTAGCACATGTGGCAGCGTTCACATCTTGTGGGTGTGTATGCCAGCATAACTAGCACAAGCACTGGATTTTCAACCTGCACACACAGAAATTGGATTTTGAACTTGCACACACACAAATAAGCGCGTTCACATTGCCGGTTGTTTTCAAATACTCTAGCACATATGACAGCGTTCACAGAATGTGTGTGTGTGTAAGCTAGCTCGCTGTCCAAATGCGATACTTCTGCCAGAAAGTTCGGGGTCAGATGTAATGCAGTAAAGCCATACCGCCATGATTATTCTCATCTTTTAAATGTGTAGTTTCTATTCTGCATGTAATGTTATTCGAGTTACGCTTTCTGGTTCATATAGTGACGCAATTGAGTGTTATTCCACCTCATTTTGTCAGAAATCATTGGTGCTCCCATTTGTATCACAGTTGATTTTTTTTGTGGAAATTCGTTCGATATCCAATCTATTTCTTTGAAGTGATCTCATTAGGGTCATTTACAATGACAAGGAAATAATCAAGGATGGTTGAAAATGAATTTAATCATGTCGTCCAGTTCCCATAAAATTGCGTATCACATTTGATTGGTTTTCATGTTAAAATTGATTTGAAATCAAATTTCCTCCATTGAGAAAATTACATTCAACCTCTTTGCTAAGGAGGTATCGTCTCCTTCTCACAAATTGAATCAAACGAATGTAAATTGATATACTTAGATTAAATGATGCAAATTTAATTTAAAAAATTAATGGTTGAGTTCCTGGGATCTGTACCGGTAGCTTCTGACTGGTCTATTCAAACTCATAGACGTTAAAAAATTTTAATAGACCAATCAGAGGCCACCGGTAACATTTACCGGTAAATAAGAAGACTCCTTTGCACTCAACCAGTATAAAATAGTGATTCTGTGAGCAGTAGATCTTACGTACCCAACACTCCTCAATCAAAAGAGCATTATATAGATTAAGTGATTAAAGAGCACTTTCAACTCAATTGTCATTGCCTATTAATGACACTGCTGTTATCTGACTAAAATCCGTAACTGTATGGCATTGTCTAAAAAACAGAAAACTAGCCTTAAGATTCTCCCCGCCAATAGAATTTCAAACTAAAAGTCTGTTTTCTGTACTAAATGAAAGATAATTCGAAAAATGCATTTTCCAACTAAATTTTTTTTATACTTTTGACCTGAATTTTTCAATTGAAATAAGATTTCATTAGGAACTATAAGATTCTCCTCAACAAATAAGATTTTAAACTTTAACGTAGGCTATTTTTTTATGTTCCAAAATAAAAAACAACTGAAAATATTTTATTCAATTCTCTAAATACTTACGACCTGATTTTCTTATTGACATTTTTTTCAATTCTCTGATATTTGTTGAATACTTTCGACCAGATTCTAATCCTCTAGATAAATAACTCCTCTATTGCTCTAAATAGATTTAACTATTGAGATGCTTGTTGAGTACTAGTACAATCATATTCAATTAACGTTTAAACATCCATCACAAATTCGTCGAATTTTGTGGTACGATACTTTGAAATCCAAATCTGTTGAAGATAAAGTTACCAATTAAGATTACAATAATTAACATTACCAGGAATTTGTTCTTATATGGATTCTATTTAGTAGGAGGTTATTGATTGTTTTGTGTGGTGGCTTTCATCATACAAGCGCCGCTGTCAAGTCCGAGGTTATGATTGGAATACTAAAATAATAATAATTAATAATGCATACAGGAATGGATGATGACGTCATTCACTTGTAGCCCATGTATCGTGCTCCAGAAAATATGTCAATATACAATCGTTGTTTGGTTGCACTTTAATTATGGCAAATATGTCAATTGAACATGATACTGTAACATGTCAGTCAATTCGAAAGTGACACCTATTCATGTCAGTTAAATTTCATGTCATGTTAGATTTATGTCGAATTGGTTGGACATGAATTAGCTCTGAATTATGCCGACGTTGAATTGTGTCGCTCATTGTTTCTTTCTCTGTTACTCATAACTATATTCATACCTACAGGTTTGTTATATCTATAGTTTCGTGACACTGTTTGGAATTTTCGGGTGTGGGTTGAAACAGTTTGGTAGAGAATGTATAGAATTTCAGATTTATCGAGTTTTGGGGAAGAACATATGGAATGTATATGAATTTGAATTAAGTTTATTATCGAAATAAGTTTATTAATACAAGGGCACTTCTAAGCCTGCAGGATTTTCAGAATGTGCCCATGAAGAACTCTTACAGATTCATTTGAAAATAGAAAGATATTTTTCGGAGGGTAAAGCTCATATATGTCTGATACCTGTGCGTAGGTAATGTGTTGAATGATGGTAATTGATGAAATCGACCTACAGTTTCAGGTGAGTTCCGAACCACCGCGTAGTGATTTTACAGCAAAGAACAGAGTATTTCTAGCTGGCCAATCCAATCGGTCACCCATACAAAGGGGGCAGAGAAGTTCGTAGCTTATCTTAATCTGTCTGGACAGATACCTTCACTGGCTGACCGGCTATCAGTTTCCTGAGGTATTATTGGATAAGAAGAAGGTTCATGAAGTTGAATGAAATTAATTATCAATCATTAAATTTCTTCGCATTTCTGGAGCTTCCACTTTTAACTTGAAGAGGAAGACAAGGAAGATGAGGAAGAAGAGGAAGAGGATCAGGAAGCAATTTGACAATTAATTGTGAATTTCCAAACAATTTCAAGATTCAAATTTTAAAACAATTTAACAACAGTTTAAGAATTCGAGCCATTCGGGCCATACTGCACAAGTAGATAAGAGTACCGTCACTTGAAAGAAATTAAAAAAAAAATGTTAAAAAAATGAATAACATACCAAGAGGAAAAAACTGCATGACTTGCCATCGATCAATACTGAATTAGCAAACAGTAGTAACTGACAGTTCACGAACTTGTAGCACAAGTAGACCACTTACAAACAGATCAATAAGGACCATTCAGCCATCAAAATTGGTGAATATTCAGCAGGTGTTCCAATCGAATTACAGCCAAGATCAAATCAGAAACAGAAGCTTGGACCTCCCCAAACATCCCCCAAAAGCCCTTTGCACCCCCGACACCACTTACACCTCTAAATACTCCCCTAGCACCCTTGAATCACCCCCGCAACAACCCCCCTAAACTTCGGAACCCTTTCCCACATCCAAAGTGTCCTTCCAAGCTGTCTGAAAATGGCATTGAGATGTGTCTAGTCTGTAACTACGGCTGTCTTGGAGATGTTAAGTGGTTAATGGTTAAGGGGGGTTAGCCACCCTCCCACCCGATCGTCTAAGGGGGTCTCACATCATTATCGAGATAATCCATTAGTGCTTACTTCGCTGACTTCCTTCTCAATCATCCCCTATATAACAATGAACAACCCCTATAACTATCTACCAAGGCCGAGAGAATAATTGATGTATGATGTAACATGTCTGTGTCTTATAGAGTTGACAGGATATAACCGTTAGCTCATAAAAATAGTATTATTGAACTCAGTGCATATCTTGTGTCAAAGTTCACTAATACGCAAAAAAATTTTTTTTTCGACGAGTGCGTGTGGAAAAATCCAGTCATGGATTTTAAAAAGTATCGTAATCGATCATCATTACTAAAATGGAAGACAATGGGTGGTGTGAATAAAGTTGAGTACGTCGTGTAAGATGAATGAGTGGATTCGACTGTTGATCTGTTGAGTCGACAAGAGTCCGATAGGATGGCGTGAGAAACAGCTGTGACTCAACTAATCACATCAAATCAACAAGAATCTCAATCTCAAGTGCCGAGTCAAAAATTCGACAGACCCAACTTTATTCACTCCTCCCAATACCAACTACTTGTACTATTTCTCTGTTCTCTTTCAATTTGATTCACCTGATATTTTGGTGTTAATGAACATAAGTTGTCTATTTTAGGGAGGGTGACCAATTACCTGGACCCTTAAGTCCCTAACTGTGCTTATATTTTTTGCCCGGCGCCAACCAACCTATTTTAGATTGATAGATGAAACTAATAATGATCAAGGAGTTGTATGTACCCTGCACTCGCGAAGATTTCTATTACTGTGTACATTTAAATAACTCTTTTGTTAACAGTGCTTCCGGTTATGCTGATAAAACGAATTTGTTTGTCTTCTTTCTCCCTCTTCCTCCATAGGGTGACCAATACGGTCAAGTGTTGATGAGAAGGATATTCTTGAATATCCTCTTCCAAGAATGGACATTTATATGTTCAAACTTCGCCGTTTCATGTAGATACATCACAATCATATTATCGTTATCAAATTGCATCTTATACTGTATACATATCGTTGATTAATTCTTTAGTTTAGATTTGTAAAATTCATAGAACAATAATTACAGTACTTATATATTTTTAACTATCATAATCTAGAATCTAAGACTGTGCATTTTGTAATCTACATGAATAAAGTAAATAATCTAATCTAATCTAATCCATCACTTCTTCTTGCTCTAATGCGTCAAGTGTATTTTTAGGGTTTTCGTGATTTTGCCAGAATTTTCGAGATTATGCTATCAGTTTCCAGAACTTCCAGAAATACTTTCAAACAGTATATAACGAGCAGTCTATACGAAGTGTAGTACAGTCTGTGGTTCGAAAGTTTAATATGATGAAGTGATAAACAAATAGTGGCAGTATATTATTCATACTTCCTTTACAGTTCCCTGCTATTGAACAACCGTACACAACCGTGCTTTTGCTATTTATTGTGTTGCTGTGACAGACGTGTTTCCGGGTATTCTTTTATTAAGTGTTTAACTGCTTTTTAGTCATTACTCTTTAAGTCATTAAATAGCTTCTGGGGCAGTTATTTATTTAATTATTGGTTGGCTTATTGTCAGTTAGTAATTATTAGTTTTTGTACAATGATATAGTAAATTCATTATTAGTTGAACGTTATTTCTTCTTATTGGTTTCTTCCTTATTGGTTTTCTTCTTGTGCGATATAACTGATTGGTGCGTGTTGTAAGTAATTTGTGTAAATAAAGTTCGAGTTCTACTTTTAAGTGCTGCCAGCATTATTTTAGTGTTAGGGCCCGTAACAACATGAAAAAGAAAATTCAAAATCTTGATAACTTTTCAAAAATGTTTAATTATATGACCGCAACCAGAAGCCCAAACGTTATTTATGGAGTAATCAAATTCTTCACATACTTATAGTTACACATCTAGTGATATGGTTACAATAGCTGCAGTTATTTTTGTTACTTGAACAAGATCATAAGTTGGTTGTTTTCTCAATTGGAAGAAGAGGAATACATTTTCCAGTTTGATGAAGCCCACAACATTCGAACCTACCTGTTTGAAAATTCTTGAATGACAAATTAAGAATCTTTTCAATGGGATAGCTGGAGAGGATCTAGAATAAACTGATGTGATAGATACAGTTTATTGACATCAAATAACAAGAATCCCAAACCAAACATTCTCAAATATGGAGATTTTACTGAACTTTGTCACATTTAACTCGTTAACGGCAAAATTGACCTCTTTGCAGTTACCTGTAATGTAATTGCCACTTGTTCTACCAATACTCACCTATACTGATAGTAGGACAGTCTCATTAACACAGTGGTTGTCCTCACAAACCAATGACCACCATTAGCCAGCAGCTGGTTGGCCCCTGATATAACTCAGAATCAACCGCGAATTGTATTGACCAATCAGAGATGGGCTAGCCACAGAATAGCCCTCACTAACCGAAAACAGTGGTCAATTTAGGAGGAGAGGGGTTGTTAAGGAGGGAGGAGGTTGTTCAACGATGGGAGGGGAAGTAGAGAAGTGTGGGGACAGTGTACAGTGATAATGTTTCATTAAAACTCGAATGGGACCCAGATTTCGTAACTGTTATGCACATTTGTTGGTGGATCTAGTCAATTTGTTCCGCTTAGTACTGCAGTCAATAAATACATTTTAGAATAAAATGATAGAGCTTGTACATTCTCAATGGAGAGCTGTTAACAACTACTTTAGCGCAGGCACCGTTTCTATGAACTGACCTAGCGGCTTCTTCTACTCAAGGAAGACTTTAATCAAAATACATTAAACATTTTGTTGGAGGGTTTGCCTACTTTGATGTTCCTGTATAGTAGATTGAGGGACGTTTCGGTCTTCTACCTTTGATACTGGTGCTCTTATACAAAATGGTTAATGGTGTATTAGACTGTCCTGGGCTTCTTGCGGGCATTAAGGTCTGTGCCCCTAGAGGGACTCATCTAGAACCATTTTCTGTAGACGCCTACACACTACTGCCTAATGCCTATGCCTATAATAGACTGGCTAGAGTGCTTCGTTCTGGCAGTGAGGCCAGAGAAGGCCAGTGATGCTGCAGCAGGTATAGATTTTTTTGGGGTGTCTGTAGTGGCTTTTAGGAGAGCTGTTGTGCTGTTGGGTTTGTGACTGTTCTACTACCTTTTCTGGTTACTGTCTTGTCTTGAATTTGTTTCTCTTCCTTGCCTGGGGGTCCTCCTGCAGACTCGTCTTTCTGATTTTGATATTTCGTTCCTCTGCTGTTTTGTTTTTGCCTATTAATTTCTTGCTTGTTGTTTTTTTTTTATTCTTTGATCTTCTCCTGTTAACTGTGTTTGTTCTTAGCTATTTATAGTTGTATTGCCTTGTTTTTTATATTGCTGTTTTAGAATATAATTATTTAGATCATTACTTTGTTATTTTGCATGATATACCTTTTTTGTAAGTTTTGTATAATTGGTGAGTACCGCTGGAATATGACTAAATAAAAATAAATAAAATTCTTTCAAATACTCTTTGGTCTTTCCATAAAGGCCTCATGCCTGGTTTCTCAGTCGGGAAGATAACAACAGAGATATCAAAAATGTTTGTACTTCATTTTAATAAATAAATAATTATTGTGAGTCAACCTTTTAATATTTTTCCGAATTTGAGCACTGGCTTCAAATTTAGCTCTTCAGGTAACAGAGGGCATCATCAAGGCGTTTATATATGAGATTGACAACTTTTGGATCGAAAATTCAGGTTTGTTTTGCAAAATTCTATGCCAAAATTCTGTTTAAAATTATGTGTTCTAAATTCTGTTCGTTTCCTTATTGTAATGATTTATTTAATTATTGAAGTCAATTGATTATTCTTTAATAAGACTGGTTGAATCAGTGGCCAATTTATTATATTGTATTGTGAGGGGGGGATAGTTTGTATTGTCTTGTCTTGAATTTGTTTTTCTTCCTTGCCTGGGTCCTCCTGCACACTCGTCTTTCTGATTTGGATATTTCGTTCCTCTGCTGTTTTGTTTTTGCCTGTTAATTTCTTGCTTGTTGTTTTTTTTTGTATTCTTTGATCTTAAGGTAAGATTTTAAATTAAGTTCATAATTCAACACACGTTCCAAAAGCAAAGCCAAGCGAGTAAATATATGTTTTAACTAATAGATAGTTTATTATTAATTGATGTTTTCAGTACAGATACTAGTGTACTTGATTATATTTGTTACAATTGAATCATTATTGCGAAAAGAAAGAATGTTTAATAAATAAACTATAAATTATAATTATCATGTGTCTGTGAGTCACGACCCCTTGAGTAATCCTTTAGACTGAGTGAGTGTGGGCAAATAGTGGTTTTTGCTCACGGAGTGGGTTACATAATTGGGATAACAGAGATTATGTTCTTATGCTCATACAAGAACATGTTTGACTCTCCTTGTTTTGGTATAGTTCAGAAGGTAATTTGACAAATTGAAGGATGAACAACACCAGCTCTTCGGAATATTGTTTTGTTGAAGGGTTCAAGTAAATCACTAAAATTTAAAACATGTGTGTCCAAGTTTCTCTTACCAAATCCCCCTGGTCCTCTACCTCATATACGTCATTGAGTTGCATCTCGCTTTCTCCTTATTATGAAGAGTAATTACTATGAATAAAATATACTATAAATAAAATTAGTTATTTACTTAAATATGAATGGAGAGTGCAGAATTTGAAGCTGAGACTTCTCCCTGGTTTCCCTGCTAACCTTCTTCTCTGCATCAGGTTGATGTGTAGTTCGGTATATTTTGATGAAAATGTGTCTAGTTTGAATAATAAATGATTTATAATATTGAATTATTAGTTTGAATTATTATGTTACTTGATTTATGAATGCTGATTACGATGTTGATCTGATTGCCTGTAGGTATTCTTTGTAATTTTTTTAAAATCTGCGGACAGACTGTGGAATTCATTACAAGCGGAACATTTTATTCCATTATTTTCATCACATGTTTGCTTGATATGATTGGCTGTATTATAAGACAGTAAACAGTTACAAGGCAAAAAACAAATTTCAAGGGATTGTAACGAGTTTATCGCTACAATCAATTAAGTGTCAAGAAAAGATTAAACCTCGCTTTTCCATCAGTACAGGGTTTGTTTAAATAAGAGCACTCCTTATCTCATAAACTCTGCAAACAATAAAGATTGCTTTTGAATTGCAGCACATTATTCTGAGATTAAAGCAGTGTTGTACAAAAGAACGATAATCTAGAACTCGATACTGTGTTTATTGCTTCTGTAGAATTTTGATTAAATCCTCGATTTAATACTCTTTATTGAACTTTTATGTTCTACTCTTTTATATTCTCATGTTGTTCAATCAAATTGAAGATTCACTAGGAATAATCTCTCACTATTTAAATCATGAATATTTTGGGCTTAAATGGTTAATATAAATATTACATTAGCAGATTGTTCTCATAATATCAATATTTCCATCGAACGGAGGAATATTTCCGTGTGTGTAAGAGAGTGAGACAGAGAGAGAGAGAGAGAGAGAGAGAGAGAGAGAGAGAGAGAAAGAGAGTGTGTGGGTGTGGGAGAGAGAGAAAGAAAAAGTGAGTGAGAAATTGAGACAGAGAGAGAGTGAGTGATATTGAAAGATGGAGAGACCATGAGGGACTGAAGGAGAGGATGAGAAGGAGAAAGAGAAAGAGCTAAGCAAGCAAATCACGAGGAATATACATAGAGAGATTGGTAGATAGAGTTAAAGTGAAACAGAAAAAGGAGGAAGAAGAGGATAGCGTGGCAGTGATCAAGAGAAAGACAATGAGTAAGAGAGTTAGTGAGAGTGATAAAAGTACAAATTTCAGCCACCAGGGAGCAAGAGAAATACAATGAGCAAGATAGTCAGTGAGAGTGATAAAAGTACAAATTTCATCCACTAGGGAGCGCTAGTCTTAATCTGTCCGGCATTCATTGCTGATAAAACGGTTGTTGAAAGTTTTAATGCTGGTTCTGGATTGTCTATAAATTCAATTATACAATCCTAACCCAGATTGTCGAGTGGCCGTAAAGACTGTCGAACGGCCATTACAAAACTATCAATAAAGCCGTTACAGTTGCTAGCTGTTAAACCGTTTTACGTTGTATTACATGCAAGTTGACGTTGATATCTGGGAAAAGTTATAGCCAGGCTGTTTTCCAGATGTTGATGTGTTATTCCAGCTAATTCTAGTTGTACATGATTGGTTTACTCTCTGGGAATAGGCAGAAATGATTTTTGTCTTGGCAATAAACCGATTTAACCGAGGACCCGACGAGTTTACATAAAATAATAATTACTATTATCAGTTGTGCTGATAAGCATGTGCACCATTCAACTTCTTTAATTTCTTTATACATTATTCACCTCATTTGCAATGTATAAGAAATCTTCCTGAATTACTGTGAGTATTTGCTTCTACGTTTTCACCTCATTTCTCATATCTTTCAACAGTTTTCCAACCCTGAGAAAACCTTGATAAAGTAGACATAAGAGGTTAGAAAACGGTGCCAATTCATCTTTTTTCCCATTGATTATCAAACTAGTTGAAGCTAGCTATGGGTACTTTTAAGCATTTAGCATTTCTTCAAAACAGTGTTGCAATGAATGTTTTGCAATAGTCACATCAGCTGATTCAAACATTTTATAACGGTACTGCCGAGAACAGTCACGCATCGTAGGTTATGTTCTTTTTTGGGGATAGCTGTCTGGTGCATTGATAAGCCAATTGAACGTGATTTATTGGTAGTAAGAGATATTGGTATTGGATAGTGAGAATATTGTGTCCAACGATTGTATTTCGCCTCAAAGCAACTAATGAAATGTTTGTTATTGTGAAAAATGATGAAATCACACTCGTTGTTAAAAGGCTGTCATAATACAATTGTTGCATAAACTATTATTTTAAAGTAAACCGTGTGCAAAGAGTGTCAGGAAAATTACTGAACCGAAGAAGGAAATCTCCACTATGTATCAGCATGACTGCTTAGAATGCATGATACACTTCTTTGAGACAACTTTTTCACCCAGACCCTGATCCGTTGAGTTCATCAACAAGTTCGACCTATCCGAACTTTTTCAACATCAAATTGTCTGATCCTTTTACAAATTCCGAGAACTTACTCTTCATCACAAGTTTTCAGCTTACGTTTGAATGGTCCGAGTGTTTCGAATATATATCTTATCAATAGCTCTGTACCCTTCCATGCGTGAACGAAGTCTACACGATAAAAAGTTTTCCTTCACATCTTATACTTTTTTCTCTTATTTTTTCTCCCCTTCTTCTTGTCTTCTTCTACTTCTCCTTCGTCTTGTCTTTTCCTCTACTTCTACTCATTCTTGTCTCCTTAATCATCATCATACCCCTTCTCCTCATTCACCCTTATCCTTTCCTCTTTTTCTTCTTATTTCTCTTCTTAATTTCTAACTTCTCCTACTGCTCCCTTATTCCTTTCTGCTTCTTCTTCTACTCTCCTTCATTATCCTTCTCTTCTTCGCCTCTTTCACTCTTTTTCTCTCTATCCTTGTTCTTTCTTTCTTCTCTTCCCTATTCTTTTACTCTTCTTTTTTCCATTTTTCTTCTTCTTCTCTAAATCCTCCTTTTTCTTCTCCTTCACATCCATCTCATACTTCTTCTTTTCCTCGTCTTCTTCTTCTTCATTTCCTTCGTCTCCTTCATCATCATCATCATCATCATCATCATCATCATCATGATCGTCATTATCCTCTACTTCTCATCCACATTCCTTTATTACAATCTTACATTTATCATTTTCTTCCTCTTCTTCTTCCTTATCATAATGGTCGTCATAATCTTCTACTCCTCATTCATTCCTCTCCTGTTCTCTTCTTCTTTTTCTTCATCATTGTTCTACTTCTTATTCTTCTTCTTTACTTTTTCTTCTTCGTCTTATTCTTCTTCTCATCTTTTTTCTTTTTCTCCTTCTTCATCTTCTCCTCCTTCTTCTTCTTCTTCTTCTTCTTCTTCTTCTTCTTCTTCTTCTTCTTCGTATCCTCCTCCTTTTTGTCCTTCTTTTCTTCTCCTTCTTCTTCTTTTATTCTTCTTCCACTTTTTCTTCTTGTTTTTCATCTTTTTCCTCTCCTTATCCTCTTCCTCATTCTCCTCCTCCTCCTCATCCTCCTCCTCATTCTCATCCTCCTCCTCCTCCTTCTCCTCCTCCTTCTCCTCCTCCTTCTCCTCCTTCTCCTCCTCCTTATCCTTCTCCTCCTCCTCCTTCTCGACCACCTCCTCCTTCTCCTCCTCCTCCGTTCTTCTTCTCCATCTCCTACTCATTCTATTCCTCTTCCTCTTCTTACTTTTTCTTCTCCCTCTCATTGCTCTCCTTCTCTACCTTCTTCTTTTTCCTTTTATTCTTTTATGTGGGGATGTCAGTAAGACAGCGCAGCGCCGCCTTCTGTAGGTGATTCGTCAATCAGAGAGTTTCAGTGTTTCTTGATATAGAGCCAGTCTAGTGGAAAGCAAAGGTTATTTCTGGCTCAAGTATTTTATTTGAGCAGGAATTCGTAGTCATCATTTGTTGAGTCACTTCTCAGAATCTTCAGGGAGAGTCCAAAATTTTGAACTTCTCAAGTATTGAGTTTTGAATAAATGGATCATTTTATTCCTCTGGGTGGCTAAGTTATCGAAAATTTAATAAGAGTTCAATATAACTCGGAGAAGAGATCAATTTTCAACTTTTAACCCAATATTTCACAGAATAGTTTTCTCAAAGTAATAGATAAAATTTTCATATCCTAATAATTTCCAATACAAGGAAATTAAAAAAAAATTAAGGCTGTGAGCAGGAATTTTGCTCATAATTATTTTTTGTTTTGAAATTTCTTGTATTGGATATTATTAGGAGTTCAAAATGTTATCTATTGCTGTGAGGAAATGTTTTTCTTCAATTATTTCTTAAAAAAGGGGATTCAAAGTTAAAATATTTTTGTTTTTGAGGGCAATTATTGATTTCTTTTACGAGCTATATCAAACTCTCAATACATTTTCTATAACTAAAAAACACCTATAGGAATAAAATAATATATTTTCTATTTCAATTTCACAAATAGTGTTTTCAAAATAAATTAAAAAAAAACTGAAATTTTTACAGATTTAAATTTTGTTTTGAATAAGTTTGAATAATAAATTTTGGTTTGAAAGTATTCTTTATATTGAAATAAAAAATATGTTATTTTATTCCTCTAGGTGTCTGAGTTATCGAAAATTTAATAAGAGTTGTCGGGCCGCTTAGCGCAGTTGGTTGGGGCGTCGCAACTTCAGCTTGCTGTCGTTTAAGCGGTCGTGGGTTCGAATCCCGCTCCACCGTCAGGCATTTATGTGTAGTCATTCACCTCATTACCCACGCTCAAGTCTTGGACTCATGTGGGCATCATCAGCAAAAAAAAGTTCAATATAACTCGTAGAAGAGATCAATTTTCAATTTTAACCCAATATTTCATAAAATAATATTGAAAAAAAATTTCTCACAGTAATAGATAAAATATCAAAGTCCTAATAATATCCAATACAAGGAAATTGGAGAAAAATATGACAAAAAATTCTGCGTACAGCCTTAAACAATGAATATACAGTCAGAAGTGCTCTTTAGTTTTGTTCGAAAATATCATCTACATTTGAGTGAGGAGTGATGAGCGAGTGAAGTATTCTGCTCTTAAAACTGCTAGTATAGTTATAGTTATAAGATTCAATTTGCGTAGTCAATTTCATGGGTGTTTTCCACAATAAGTCACTCCGTATCACATCAGCAAGGCAAAGCGCACTTCTATTTTTCAGATTGATCAGATTTCACATATTTGGTGAATGAATATTTACAAAATAATATTGATGAAATTTGTCTAAATACTGGATAATCACTTGTTATTAAGCTTTTTAAAAATGTTAGGAATTATTTTGTTTCTCTTAAACAAATATGTAATTCTTATGAATGATAACTCAATTTATCATTATGAATAAGGCTTAACCAGATGAATCTGGAAGCCCAGGGCTATCTTCAGTGTATGAATCTAAATTGCAAATTCATATTTTTCAATTTCAATTTCAATTTATTTTATTTGCCAAAGAATATATAAGCATTACAATAAATATTTCTTTGCTGTAATAATAATTATTACAAATATAAGAATTTACAAGAAAATAAAAATCTCTTGGCATCACCCAGCATAGGAAAAATCCTGACCGCTAGGCGAGAGTACCAGTTCCAAATTTTATTACAATAAATAATCAAATCACAACTCACAATAAACTCTTCAAACTCAAAAAACACAAAGGAGAAGCTCATTTTGAGAATAATATGTTCCTATAGAAGTAGGCTTATTAGCCTTACTTTTTTCCTTTTAAATATCTTTCAAATGCAAGCAAATTTTGAAAATTCTTACACATTCATGGCTGGGTAATCCTTTTAACCTTCCAGTGGGTGCGCCCTTGAAACTTATATGAGTGGGCGCGTAGCAGCATTGAGTGCTGCTTCTGAAATATCGCAATTTAGGCAGCTGAAGCAACTCAGGCTCAAAGAAAAAAGGATATAAATATCATATAGAGCAATTTTCTAATCTAGCCGGATGATTATAGTAATATCTTGAACATTTAAAGACAATAATATATTATTTTATTGTAATAATACGCTAGAAATTGTTAATGAATGTAATATATAATTGAAAAACAAAAGAGTGACAAATACCACCAATTACATTAAAAGAAGAACTCTCATCCAGAAACAGACAATATTCAATATATAAATTCAGCTATCCCCCTTTATAAAATTTTCACAAGTTGCAATGTGTATTGAATATTTGTTGCAAAAAATGTCTTGCATTCATTGCTTCTCACTGTTGTATGATTGCACTTTTCCCCCCCCCCACAAAGATTTCCCTCCACGGCTCAGTACTTTTCTTTTTTCTGGAGCAGCAGCCAATGGTTGAAGTTTGCAGGGGCGTATTCAAGGGGGGGGGGGGCCCAAAATTTAATCTAGACGGAATTAATATTACAATATTGGAGTGTTGAGAACTGAGCATGGCGGCTGTTATTGTAGCCATTATTGTAGCATGTTTAATCTATCTTTATATGATAAGAGGAGAGAACTTTAATGTATGGCACATTATCGAGAAAGAGTGGGTTAGAATTTCATAACAAAACTGGGAGAAGTCATTAGTCTAGAAAAAAACGTATTATAGTAGCATAACTCGCAAATTTTGACATTGTGAATTCTTTTTCCATGATAAAATATCAAAATGATTTTATAGACTTCCGTTTGAGCTTTTCAACTGTCCAGAAGTGGACAGCTCAGTTTCTGCGTGGATCACGGTCGGTGTTGAAGTAAAATTGATAATTTCGTTCTCGTTCCTGGTACAATGCCATACAATCGTGCATTTATACAAGTTTTAATAGTGAATAAAATAATTACTGCCGTTTAATATTAATTTTTAATTTTTCAATTGGATTTTTGATTTCTCATTTTAAGTTTGTTTTGGCTGAAAAAAGAAAATATTCGCGTTTAATCCATTACTTTTGCGCAAAAACAACTAAAACATTAATAATTAAAGAGACATGGACTTCATCCTCAAACAGTAGTTGTGATAGTTCAGAAATCAATCAGGCGTGGGATTTCTTCATTATGTTGAAACAAATTAAATCCAATCTGAGGGACTTGACTCATAATTTCTTTGAGAAGTTCATGCTAGTCTTGCTGGTGAGATTTGGTAAGTACATATAAATGTGAAAATTTAACACCATTTTCAGCAAGTAATAAATTGAAAACGAAATTGGTTTTTCCAACATTGGATGGTCCACACATAATTCAAAAGTACACTGTGTCTCATTTGTTGCTTTCTGTTCTTCTCATTACTTGGTTTCTTCATTTCATACTCATAGAATGAACCCATTTAACGTATTGCTGTCTTCTCCTATTCCGTTCACCATTCATCTCACACGGGTTGGTTGTCGAAAAATATGTTCCCTTTTACATGGAGTTTGGAAATTGCAAAATGGGTTTAGCAACTTTTTAACATCTTAAAAAAACATTAGTAGATGTATTGTGTAATAAGTAGTACAGTATAATACTTAATTAATAAGAATAAAAGTTTTAGGATTTGATTTCCGTTTGGGGGGGGGGGGTCAGTGGCGGATCCAGGAGGTGATTTCGG
This sequence comes from Conomelus anceps, assembly GCA_948455865.1. NCBI lineage: Eukaryota > Metazoa > Arthropoda > Insecta > Hemiptera > Delphacidae > Conomelus > Conomelus anceps. The sequence continues at coordinate 51,003,215 of OX418216.1, forward strand.
GGGGGGCAAACACCGGGGGGTTTAGGGGGTATTCCATACTCCCCAACCAAATGGTGGGGGGGGGTCCGGGGGCCACCCCCGGAAAATGTTTGGATTTTTCAATAGAAAATGGTGTATTTTGCCAGCGTTTTTAGGCCCCTCATAATGTTGTCATGGATAGCACTGTTTTATCAATATGTATGTACAAATTTGTATTTGTATTGGTAATTTGCATTCCTTACCGTTTTACCTGATATCTATTTATGTCATTGTATTTTTTCTTATAAATTAAGTTTTTAAGTTGTTACGTATCAAATTTCAAATGAGTTCTCATCCAATTTACTAAATAGAGCACATTTTTTAGATATAAAAATATCAATAATATGAATAAGGTAATGATTTAATAAAATATGAGCCGCCGCTAGAATGCGCGTGTGGCACACAACCATTCTAGTGGCGGCAGTCGGAATAATATTCGGTCGGAACACTCAACAGCTCAACACCGTCTACAGTCAGTCTACTTCACTTGAAGCTTGAAGTACACCCGCGTACTAGCGGGTTAAATAACCCATGTTCTTTAATATCTAGAACACGACATAAAAGAATGCCCTCTGCACAAGTAACATGGATGGCTTTACACAAATAAATAAATAAAATAAAAATAAATTTGTTAATAGTCACGTTAAGCTGCATCTATCGAGCTAGGCTCGCACAGCATGTGACACGTCAATTCACTTCAACTAAACTAATTCATCAAGCGTTCGTTCATCTATAAAAACATATTAGAAAACAGATTCTATTTGTCTCCGAAAAACCCCATAACATTCAGCCAGAGAGTAAGGACAGGCATCAATAAGCAACTTCCTGAGTTCCTTCACGAATTTGTCTTGACCTTAACCTTTTAAAACTTTGGGCAAACAATTTAAAATCTTTATACCCGAATAGTGTGGCGCCTTCTCGATCAGAGTCCGCCTATGCATGGGGTACCGAAGTGTTGACTCTCCATGTCTTGTGTTGTATGGGTGAGCGATTATATTATTTTCATAATTACTCTGATTCTCATGCGAATACACGGCAATCTCAAAAAATACAGTGCTGGCATTGTAAGCAGTCCTAATTTTCTGAAAATCGGTTGACATGACTGCCTTGCACTAAATCCTTCAATTATTTGCAACGATTTCTTCTGCAATCTGAATATTGCATTGATATTTCCCTCGCTACCACCCTAGAATATCACACCATAATAAACCTGGGACATAAAATACCCATGATAGACCGCTAAGGCTGTTTTTTTGTTCGAAACATTTCTCAAAGTCTTCAAAGCAAAACCGCATGGGATAACTTTTTCCTAAGGCTTTCCGTTGAATTTCATTATCCCATTTTAAATTTGACTGCAGCTCCAGACCCAAAAACTTAGTTCCCATTGTCGAATGGCATTCCATACCAGAATCTAGCATTAATGTATGATTGTATTCATTGTTTATCATTGAAAATTTAATGAAATTAGTCTTTTTGGCATTAAGCTTGAGTTTGTTGCTATGAAACCAATCGGTAAGCTGCTTTAAAATTTCTTGAGCTTTCAAGAGGACGGTTGCATTATCTTTGCCCAGAACAGTAGTGTCATCAGCATATAAAATTAGTTTGGAGTCTATGTTGAATGGTAGGTCATTTATAAAAAGGTTAAACAAAACTGGACCTAAAATTGATCCCTGTGGCACTCCGCAAGTAACCCTTCTCCATTCAGATGTGGTATAGCTGCCATGTCCTGTACTCACTCTAACTGATTGATATCTATTATATAGATAAGAAGAGAAAAAGTAAAAGTAAGAAGAGACAAATTGGAAACGGCCAATTTTTGTTGCTTACATAATTTCGTCCTAGTTTCTATTAGATTTATGCCGTTTTTTTTCTTTTTCTCTAGGATCTCGGGGGGGGCAATTGCCCCCTTTGCCCCCCCTTGGATCCGCCACTGGGGGGGGTAGTCAAGCAGTGTTGTATGTAGGTGAGAGGACAACTCTGGTCAAGTGGACCCCCCCCTTGAAAAATTGCTGAATACGCTTATGGAAGTTTGTTGCGTTATTTAAAGGAAGATCCGCAAAGTTTCATTGAATTTGGTCCAACTAACCGACAGACACAATGCAAAACGGTCGAGTTGAAACAGAGAATAATAAAATAAATATGCAACTGGGACAATATTACGGCGGCTGGAAGCAATCGCCACATTGTCTTTATAATGTCAGAGGGCTTTGAGAGGGTATGAGGGCTGTCTTGCAATTTGATTTTTTTGTTGAAGATGAAGCTTTCAATTCGATACGATTGAGAAGCTCATTTTAAAAATTCTGTTTCCTACAGAAGGCCTGAATGCCTTTCCTATTTCTCCTTCTTAGACCTACGAATTCAAATAAAATAAAAACGTTTAAAACAAACACTTGAATTTAAGCTTACCCACATATGAAAAAGAACTCTTCAATTTTAAATAAGTTTTTAATTAATTTGCCAAATTTTATTAAATTCTCATAGAATCCTTTAAATGCAAGAGAATTTTAAAAAGTTCTTACACACATCGCTTTACATTCCTAAAAGCAACATCCATGCATAATTTCAAAGAATTTGGTCAACGCGTTTGGCCTTAAATGCAAAAGGCAAATGCAAAACGGTCCACTTGAAACGGAGACCTTTCTTCTTTCAGTCACATTGATCTTACTACATTGACTGTGGAGAGGTAGAGTGATGGATCTGTCACTGTAGTCAACACTAAATTTGTACAACGATTTACAAATTTGTATCACATGACCAAATTATCCAATCAGAAGCGTGGAGTCCAATGACCTATATAAAGATACGGCTGTATCAGCCATATACAACCATGTAAAAATCAATCATTGCAAAGAGAAAGTGCTAAATTTATCTTATTTTGAGTGTAGCTATTATCGATTCATTATACACTACTTCAACATCAGCAGCAATCCCAATTCTTATCCCATCATTAAACTTTTCTTGCTGAGGGAACTTTCCAAGCAGCGAGACAAAAGACAATGTCGTCGAGAGGAAATCTCGTGAAAAGCGCTGGAAAACTCGTCTCGTGGAAATCTATAGAAAGCCTCAGAGGATCAGAAGAAAGTTTCCACAATGCACAATCGAATTGTGGAACAATGCGCGCCCCCTATCGGGCCAATAGCGAACTAATACTAATCGCCAGCTTCCATTGATACAGATTCGGAAAACGTGGAGATGGTGGGAGGGAGAGAGGGGAAATTCTTTTCTTTCGCTGAAACAACTATGAAAAGTTTCTCTAGTTTGAGGTTCTGTTAGGATTTGGCAAATTGTTGTCAGACTAATAGTCCAGATTTCGTTGGAGTTTATTGAAAAAGACGTTGAGTCTTATCAGCTGACCTCTTCCTATTTTTTGTCTTTTTCTTTATCTCTTTATTTTTATGCTACCATCTCATCATGTTTTTGATTTGGATTTTACACTGTCTTTTATTATCTTCTTTTTTCTCTTCTTCTCCTTCTTCTTTTTATCATCCTTCTCATCCTCTCTCTATCATTCTTCTTTTCCACTTTTCCACATCCTTCTCCTCATTATACTCCTCCTTCTTTTCCTACCCCTCTATTTTCCTCTTTCTCCGCCCCCTCCTTCTTCCTCATTAATCTTCTCCTCTTTCTACCCCTTTCGTCATCACCTTCGTCTCCTTTCTCGTATCCCATTTCATCATCTTTCTGGTTTATATTATTTTATTCTTCTAATTCTTAATTTATTCACGTGAGTCTTCTTCCTCACCTACTCTATATTACTTCTCAATTCCTCCTCCTCTCACCTCTTTCTCCTCTTTCTCCTCCTGTTCTTTCTCTACTTTTCTTCTTTATTCTTATTTAACTCCTTCTCCTCCGTCTTTTCTATCTCCTCCTTCTCCTCCTCTTACTCCTTCTTTCCCTTCTCCCGTCTCATCTTTCTCCTTTTTATCTTCCTTTTCCTCTTTCTTGTCATTCGCCGTCTTGTCCTCCATCTCCTCGTTCATCTTCTTCTCCTGCTTCTCCTCATTTCCTTTTTCTCCTCCTTCCTTTCCTCCTCCTTTGCTTTTTTCTCCTTCTTCTACTCCACCACCTCCTCCTCCTCACCATCCATCCATCCATCCATCCATCCATCCATCCGTCCTCCATCCTCCTCCTTCATCTCTTTCTTCATTACCTTCTTCTTCGGCTTTTATCTTCTCCTTCTTAGTATTAGACTTTTACTTTTTTCTACTCCACTTGTTTTTCAACATCACTTTTCTCTGGTTGATCTGACTCGGAATGTTGAAACCCTTTCCTTGTATCTAACACAAGATAAGAAAGAGGAACAAATTAAACTTGAACAATTGAGAATATTGAAAGAGATATCTTATTCCTCTCATAACTCCTATTCTATTTTCAGAAATCCCCAAGATATTGAAAAATGCCGGAATTGAAATTGCTCATAATGGCCTGATTTGAAAATGATAATTTTTCAATAAGCAGCAGATTATACATATCTCCAGAAAATTTTACTCAAAAAAAGTAATAAAATTCACAGATTGTACGATGAGGAGCACCGAATATCATTTTCCACTTGTAAAACATCCATCAATCTTCTTATTCTTCTTTTTCTTCTTCCCTCTCTTGTTTCAATGTGTTGGCAATTCATCTTTTTTCTTCCTCATAACTTTTTCCTTTCCGTCTCATTATGAAATTCCTCTTGTTTCAATTCGTTTCTCCTCTTCATCCTTCCCTCTCCCTCCTGACATTCTCATACCCCTCTCTTTGTCAAGTTAGTATTTTCTCTTGTTTAGCTATCAACAGCCTTTGTTTCTGACAGTACGGTAGGAGAGAGTTTCCCTAAGTCTCAAGGCGAGACATCTAACGTGATTCTAAGAAGAAAACAGTTCAAATTTGACAGCAGAGACATTGAGAACACAGGTTCGCTTCAAAGGGGTCTGTGTATCAAGCTATTACTGCAGGTTATTGGGTGATACGCTGTACAGAATGTTCACGAGACATTTTTATATGGAAAAATGTTGCTGTTTATTCCAGTAATACAACGTTATTTGAAAAGCGAATAGCGAATACAAATCTACCTCTAGAGATAATTTTGGATTCCTTGGAAAAAGGTTCTTAAAAAATTTAATGGAGGACTTGTTTTATAACTGTTTGCCAATAACTGTTTTATAATAAGTTTTTGTTTATTTTTGTTTTACTCAAAGATGGAATTATAAAAACTAGAAGAAAAATGGAGTATTTAGTATAAGACGAGAGTAATGAAGTAATACTCATAATGATTATCTATTACATGGTGTACTATGAAGAGGATACTCATACTCATGTAGTATTAGTATAAAGAGTATGAGGTTATGCTCATTGCTCGCAGTAATATATTTGTAATATGTACCGCTGTATATTATAAAAGAGTTAAATTCTATTCAATTGAACTCAATTCATTCTAATTCAAACTCTCACACAATACATACGATACATAAATTACAATTAAAAACCGTGGAGTGATAGCCGTGAGCCGTAGCAGGTATCTGTTCAATCAGAGATAAGCTGCGGTCTCCTAGGCGCTCTTTGTAAGGGATTGGGATGCCAGCAAAAAAAGAAACTGTTTTCTGCTGTAAAATCACTTCTCGGTGGTTCGGAAACCACCGAAAACTGTAGGTCCAATGCATTATTCACCATCATCTAACTCATTACCCACGCAAAGGTGTCAGATCTTAAAAAAAGGCTTCATCCTTGAAAAGGCATAAAAAACAACAGTAATAAGCATAAAAATTGATATAATATACAAAACAATTTGCAGAGATCATTGTAGGGCAGAGCCGCCCTAACACAGGTCTGGGCCCTTGACTAAGTAAAGTTCCTGAGCCCCCTCTTTTACAATTGTGTGATCAAGATACGTAAGAAGACCGCTATTTCACAATCATTTATAGGGTCACAGATCTGTCTAGATCCATGATCAGATCCAACCTCAAGTTTGCTAAGGTTGGAAAATTTTCAACAAATTAGCACTTCTGTTCAAATTTCTTCTCAACTCTAATATAATAATAATAGTGTTATCATTATAATATCAATCATTTTAAAAGACAATCAAAGTATTCAGTCCAACTTGGTGGCAGCTGGTGTTCAATGCTTGAAGTAGCAAGTGAGTTCAAATGATCCTGGCCAATAGATGCTCTTTCCCACCTTTTAGTTGATTTCCCAGCTTGCTGAAAGCTCACTCTGCTGATGCCACTGTCACAGGAGCCGTAAAAAACAAGCATACGGCAATGCAAATGTTCATGAACACCGACTCCAGTTGTTTATTATAAATCAAATTCAATATTTCCAGTGGATTGGTCAAACATAGGACCTAATTGGAACACACTTGAACTATTTTTTTCTTTAAATGGACAATTTCTTCAACAAAGCTTGTTGATAAATCACCCTTGTAGAATTTGACGAGTACTGCAGCCTTTTCTCATAGAATATCCTCATCCAATGTTGTGAACTTTGTGAATAGACTGAAAAAATGACTTTCTGTTCCAAATCTCTTCTTCAGTTTTTTTTAGAAGAAAATCAAAAACAGGAGACACTACTTCACCTCTGAATTTTCCTCAAGAATAAGTTGGTTCTTCTCTTCTGATCATTTTGTGGCAGGATCTTTTACAAGTAAATGTTGAGCATTGCTGACATATACATTGCTTCTTCAACAATCTCACTGTGAAAACAAATGTTATCTGGTTTTGATAACTTCAAAATTCCTTTTATAATTTCAACGTATGCCATGAGTTGAATTCTACTACATAGTATATTTTCAGGCCCTGACCGGTCCCTCAATGAGCCCCATCCCAAGGCAATGGTACCGGTAGTCCCCCCTTTGGGCTGCCCTGTTGAAGGGCGTGGAGTTGAATAACCTTTCTCACTATGATTACCCACATGTACTAGAAATAGGATATTCATTTCAGGAAAGAATAAGATAAAGACCGTTTCACGGTGCGTGGCGTCTCGCTGGTAGCAGGGGAGGCAGTGCGAGATTGACAGAAAGTCTTTCCCACCACGCTTCCCCTCAAGCCATCAAGTACAGTCGCGTCAAATACACTCACTACTGGACTTTTTAGCATTAGCGGACTTTGGGAACATTTTAACTTGACTGTACTGCGAGGCAGCAGGTGCAGTAGTGGGAGAAAGCGCTCAGCGCGCATGCTCCATCGAGACGCCACGCACCGTGAAACGGTATGTAATATAAAATTACTTTATTTACGTAAATTCACAAAATTCCATTGTGTCTGATAATAAAGCATTATTATTAACAACACAATAAATTGTACATGGCAGAAAGTTTAGATATTAACAATGAGATTTTATGTGAAGCATCTACGTAATAGCATTTACGAATGTGAAACATTTATGTCTTTGACATGTCACATGCTGCTGGAGCGTTGCTCCCTAGTTGCGGTTCTGTGTAACGAACAAACAATATAAAAATAAATAAGGGCAAAGTCTGGATAAAAATTCGTTCACTCAAACTCAACCTTCAAGGAAGGGGTGATTTGATTGATTGACTGCCTTTATTATTTTACTGGGAGGACGAAGTAGGGGCGCAGCAGCCCTCTCTTACACTCAACCTCACCCCATGGAGTGAGAGAGAGAAGAAAAAGAAAAAAGGATTTAGGATTGAAGATTGAAGTTGTTGAGAGCTAGAATCATCTAAAGGAAAATTCCAACAAGAAAGCACACAGTTAGAAATAACTTGTTTCAAAAATAATTTACAGATCTGATAGTTGCTCTTCATCCAAATACTGAAATAATATTTTATTCTGGTGTTGATATGTAACTGTTCAGGAATAAAAATGTATGATTTTAAAACTTGTGCAAATAGGCTGTTTCCTAAAAGGTTCAATGCTAAAGTCCGCGATAAAATACTTCCAACATGGAATAGGGGAGGCAATCTTCCACCATCACAGAGATGCTCAGTATCGTAGTCAGGATTGGATGAAGAGAGGTTAGTCGGACCTGCGCATAGTAGAATGTGCATTGCCACTTTTCTGTTGTTGTGAGAAACGGCGTGAATACTATGTGATGGGTGTGCATTGTAAGGGAAAGAGCATCGGACCTCTCTTTCTGCTGTCTTGGTCTGGGTTGGAAGTATTTTCTCACTGACTTTTGTTTAGTAGATCTCAAATTTATTTAATGTCGATTTCAAACCATATTGGCTGATGACAATTTTATTTGTGCAAGGAAATGTGGTTCAATTTTATTTTAATTATAAACTTCAAGATATTCATCACGTAAGGTTGAGTGGTAGAGGGGACTCTCAAGTCCCAACTCCGCCTAATAAAGCATATTTTCATTTCATTTCATTTTCATTTCACGTACAACACTATCTGACAGTCGGACTTTAGTGAATAGATAGGGAGCAAGGAAGGTTGAAATATAAATGAAGTATGATACACTGTGACAAATAAACAAAAAAAGAGTAAACAAGAAAGGTGAAGAACAGAATACATGATTATTTTTTGGTGGTATAAAGATGAAGGATAAATATGGATAGAATTTCAAAAGAGGGAAAAATGTTGCTGGTTAGGGCGGAGAACTGACAAATCAGCAGGAACAAAGAAAAAGTGAAAGAATATGGCAGATGTTTGAGAAATGTAGAGGTTCAAAACGAATAGAAGGGAGAAATTGTAAGAAGGGAAAAATAGAGATACTTGCACAGAAAATTAAAAGAAAGGAGATTGGCTAATATGTGAGGAGGATAAAGTTGAAGAATTAAAAAAATAGGAACAAAAACAAACAAGAAAATGAAAAGAATTTCAGGTGGAACTAAGCAAAAATAGATAGAGACGAACAAATTACAATTGAAAAGAACAGATAAGTTTTGGTGGAATTAACGTTGAAACAGGATGGTAAAAGAGTGGTAAAAAGAGAAATTGTAAAAATCTAAAATCGCGATAAAAAAGACCTATATCAAGAAAGTTCTGTAGGCTACTATAAAAGAGAACTCTATGGTCAGTATAGGTTTATATGGTTTCCACAATTTACATAGAAAAATGCATACAAAAAATGAATATATGATTAAAGTGAAGGTGGAAAAATAAACTGAGTTGAAAAAAACTAACTTTAGCTTATCAAAAACTATTTTTGTATATCAGAATGATTATCAACGGATACAAATAGGCACACAAACACTTTACGAACATAGAACAATTTTTAAAAAAAGTAAGAAGAAAGAAAGAATGTATGTGTGAAGTTAAGGTAAAAAGATAAACTGAAGTGGAGAAATACTATCTTCAGCTCGTCAAATACTATTTTCGTATACGAGAACGAGTGTCAACGGATGCATGTTAAACTTCCTCTGCAGTATGCGATGTCGCAACTTGACAACATATCGTTGGTTGGACAGTTCTGGACCCCCTTTTCCCCCCACCAACATCCTTTATCCCCCAACCCTCTTTTGCCGCCCCCTCCAACCGTACTTCACCCTCTCCCTTCGCGAAAAACCCTTCACGAATCACCCTTCTCCAAAAACTCATTTCCCACTAACCAATTTATATATGTTTACGTGTGGGACAAGTTAGCGATAAGCCGAACAGTTTTAGACCTGTTGCTTTTTGCTGACGTTGCAAAACTTCATAACATATAATATATAGACATATTCAACACTTAACGAACCTTCACCATACCATATATACAGATATATTCACCATATCGTACATGTATAACCTACCATATAAATATATATAGGGAAGATAAGAACTGGACATTGTTCGTAATTGCTTATGCATGCATATTTCGTGTGTCAGAAACATGTCGGCTGACATGCTATGTATAAAGTTGGTGGTGAAATTGCCTCGAAAAGTTTTGATACTTTCTAATTATAGTTTAACGCTCACTTAAGCCCTGAACTCGGGTTACAATCTGATAACAGCTGCATGTATGTGACGGTTAGATCAATCAGTGGTTCCCTCAAAACTCTAGTGTCGTCGGTTGTAAGGTGATTGAGAGTGTGAGCAAAACTGAGCTAGGGTGACGCTGTGACCATTCCTAAGCTTAGTTGACCGAGTGAAGTGAGGTCTACGTTTCGAGTCGACTGTTTTGCATTAATTTGTCTGTTTGTAACGCATTTACGGCTGAACTCGTGAACAGTTTTCTTTTAAATTTGGCATGTATGTTACTTATAGTAAAGTGTAGCGATGTATGTTTTAAGGTTTGTAGGTTTTTCAATTTTTTTTTGCATTAAAAGGATAATTAATTATAAGTAAAGAAAGGAAAGACGCCCAAGATGCAGAGTATGTGACGTATTAATAATGGATACAAGTTCAAAGCTGAAGAAAATGTTGAATTTCTGCATTTGATTGGCAAAAGCATTGTAGAAGCTTTGGAGATAACTAGGTTGGTAAAAAACGATTCCAATACTAGTTTAAATGATCAAATTTATTAGGAGGAGAAAGAAGAGGAGGAGTGGGAGGAGGATGATGAGGAGGTGGAGGACGAGGAAGAGGAAGAGAATGAGAAAGAGTAGAAGGAGAAGAAAAAATACTCTTAAATTGAATTTAAAATATATTATTACACAGTTGTAGAAATTTAATTTAATTAGCGGGCAGCCTGCTAGTGAATGGCTGTAAAAGCATCAAATGTTATGTAAATCATAGTGTTGTAGACCAATTATGTGATGAATAAAAATCTAATCCAATCTTAATAGTAGTTCTGTGAACAGTGGACCTTACGCCCAAGAATAAGGGTGCTTTCACAGAGGAACATACCCAATGTACTCGATGATAATCGCCATAGCTAAATTAAACACAGTCATCAGACCTAACCCTTTATTGAATTCCTGTAGTCTATTTCATGTCTGTTTTTCACAAAAGGTCACTCTCTATTACATTAACAAGGTTGGTCTTTCTATTTGCGAAACAGCTGATTGCTCAAATTAGATTTCAGATGTCTGATGAATAAGTTTATAAAAAAATATTAATTAAATTTGTAAATCATTTACTTAGTAATTACTAGTTATATATACTTAATTGGAATATTAGAAATGAAAAATGAAACAAACAAATATGTTATTCTTATGAATGGTAACTTTATCATATGGATAAGGCTCAACCAGATGAATAAACAGATGTTACAGCCCAAAGGCTATCCAAGAATCTGATTCCAATCGCGTATGATTCAGCTCATTTTAAAAATTATTATTTTCCTGTAGCTGAAGGCCTGGTTGCCTTCCCTTTTCCCTAATAATTATCCTTTAAATAAAACCAAATAAAAAAGCCCTTATACATACATCGCTGCGCATTACTGAAAGGGACATTTATGCCAAATTTCAAACAAATCGGTTCACGCATTCAGCCATAAATGCGATACAGACAGAATGGGAAACGGTCGACTTGAAAAAGACCTCTCTTCTTCGTTCGGCCAATTAAATAGAAATCTGCTCCATGCAATCAAAGGTTATGTGGGAGAATGAAATTATGTTCATGCAAATCATTTCATGCCAATGAAATGAAATATACATCAATAATGTAGCCGCTCAAAGATTTCAAATCTATTTTGAATGAGATTCAAAAAAATTTTCAACAGACGAAACTCATCAACTAAAGTATCACGTTTTTCTATAATTATATGAATTTACAACAACATCAACCCTTATTCTGTTATTCATTATGATTAGAAGATTCTTTCCTCTCTAACAGTGCTATTATTTGCTTCCACGACCATAAATTAAATGAAAAACTCTTGTTTAAATAGAAACTTAGAGGCTACGGTATTTTCTCGGGGGCGTTGTTATTTTTCCCAGCCTCTTGAGCTTCCTCTCGGGTTGTCCGACGTGTCAGATTCAGGAATAGAATACCGGCTTCATTATCTCTCGTACACTACTGTTTTTAAAATGCAAGACTTCCTGAAAGAAACATCCCATTAGGTTACATTATCATATTCTTTTACTCTTCTAGGCATCCTCCATTTTCTCTTCCTCTCATAATATTATTGTGCTCCCATATTTTCTTGTTTCCTTCTACTGGATAATTTTGATCTTGTTTACTCCCCGACTAAAGTTTCTCTTCTTTTGTTTTGCTCTTTTTCCCTTATTTTTCCCTTATTTTTCCCTTATTTTCTACTTCTTCCTTTTTTCTACTTTATCCTTTTCTTCCTCGTCCACTTGCAACTCCTCCACCTACTCCTCATCCTCCCACGCCTTTTGCTTCTTCTCTCCCCCCTCTTCCTCCTCCTCTTTCTCTACATCTTTCTTTATCACCTTCTCCACAATTTTCGTTTTCTCCTCCTCCTCCTTATTCTCTCCTTCTCATTCTCCTCCTTCTTCTTTTTCTTCTCCTCCTCCTTTTCTTCCATCTCCTCTTCTCCCTTCTTCTCCTCCCACTCCTCCTCCTTCTCCCCATTCTCCAACATCCCCCTCCACTACCTTCTTCACTTTATCCTTCTTCTCCTCCTCCTTCTCCTTCTCATCTTTCTCCATCTCCATTCCCCTGTTCAAAAAAAGATTGCACGAGTATTTGCTGAGGACTGATGTTTGAGTGTCCGGTGGGTTGTGCTTCAAATGCTTTTTAATTTACTACCATTTTTTATACACAATATATTAATTATTAGAAATAATTTTAGGCTAGTATTCCATAATGGGCTCACATCAGTAGATACCCATCCTACTACTCTAGTTGCTTTTTTTATTTATTCTCTAATTTTTCTTCTATAATATTTAATTTTTATTGAATTATAATTTATGCAAAATGTAATTGATATTTGATGTTTGCCATAGGTCTTTCCTGGCAAAGTGAGATTATAACAATCAATCAATCAATCAATTTCCTCCGTCTCTTTCTTCTTCCCCGTCTTCTTCTTCTCCTTCTCCTTCTTTATATCTACCTTCTTAACCTTCTCCTTATCGTTTTCCTTTTCCTCCTTTTTCTCCTCCTTCATCTCCTACTTCTTTTTTCTCCTCCTTCTGCTACTACTCCAACTCTTCTTCCTTCTCCTACTCCTTCACCCTTAATCCAAATTTTTCTCTTATTTTTTCCATTATCTACTTTTCTTTCGCATTTTTCTTCTCTTCACTCTGTGGAGAAGGGGGAGTCGGATGAGAAGGAAGAGGATTGGGAGGAGAACTGGAGTAACTAGATAATTGAGAATAGTTTCATTTCCATTATAAATTCTCTAGTACTGAGAATCACTTGAGAACTACGCTGCAAAACTTCAAGTTAAAAATAAGAATTCAGAAAATCGAATTTTCTACTGTCATTTCAAATTTCTATATTCAAATACAGTACAGGGAATCAACTTACTCAGTAGTTGAGTGGGTGTCTCTCTTTTACATTTCTAAACAATGTAAGCAAATAAAATCGAAAAGTTTCATTCAGCTTTCTTTTTTCTCTTAACATTTTAATTACATTTCTTCGAATTGTCGAGTACTGTTCCGATAATTACTCCCCATTTTGTGGTGAATCATTTTTTTTCTTGTCTAGGTCTGGTTCTAAGTTTTCAACATAAAAAATAAACACACATTTCTATTGTTTTACCAGGTGTGGTAGTGTGCTGTACATTATTGAACCCAAATTATTGTGTGTCTTTGATTGTAAGTTTCTCAAATGTTTGTAGTGTCCTTCTAACCATAATTGGAAAACTTCTATTGAAAGAAAAAATGGCAATTGTTTTTAGAAATTTTGGTATTTGGCCGTGAAGACTTCGGTTACAGAGTATAAGACAAGTCAAGTTAGCTTAACAATTATATACATACAATATTACCAATCTTGTACACTAAAACACTTTTACACTTTACACTTTTAGTTACCACAATTTAAATTAGTTGCGGTGAGGCTAAGTTTTGATATGAAAGAAAGCAGACATGAGTCGTACATTTTCAGTACTAAATACCACAGACGAACCATCAAGGACTCTAGGACTTATCCCTATTGTATGTAAAAACTTTCAAGGATCTTCTCACCAATAAAAGTCATACGTTTATCCTTTTTATTAAGTTACTATGAACAGTTCTGTAACTCCCTAGCATCTGAATGAGAATTTCAATACCAGAATAATCGATACTTGTACCAAACCTATTCTTTTTAGTAAGTTACAGCTCATCATCATGAATATATCGATAAAACAATTCGACATCAAAATACTCAATAGCTTTACCAAACCCAAAGCTTAACCTTACATTTCTTTCATATCAACTTATCGCTCTTTCAGTCGATTGTTTCGTGGGGAAGACTTGTAGCCCAAAATTATTCTTGTGCACTTAACCCATTTTTTCTTGACCAAGGGAAACTTAGAAAGTTTTTTTAATGAATGCTTTTCACGGCTCCTCTCAGTTGAAAGAGAATGAAGGTAGTTTCATAAATACGCTCGTAATTATACACCGACCTTAAGGCTCCTCTATCTCAAGGAAGACTTGGGAAGACCTTTCTCTAAACGCTTTTCAATACTTATTTAAGTTGAAAAAGATTGGAGGTAGGCTCATAAATACGTTTGCTCATAATTGTACACTGACTTTGAGAATCCCTTATTTCAAGGGATAGTTCAAGGGATAATCTTCCTTTCTATGAAGGCTTTTCAAGGCTACTTCTAGTTAAAGAAGCTTGAAGGTAGATTGATTGACTCATAATACACCGACCATTTCAGTTGAAATAGTCTGAAGGTAGATTCATAAATATGACGTATGATCATGACTAGGAAAATAGTGTCAAGAATGAGTTGACAGAACATAAATAGAAACTTTCCTTAGTATACGTAGTAGTAAGTTAATTTGCAGAGCCCCCAACTACTGACTATCTGTCTTCGTGTATTATTTACCCGTTTATAATTGACCTTTAGCTTAGCTTTATGTCAATTAATTAATGCCTCCTTTTAGCGGTTGACCTGTGGTTGGAACTACGAGGAAGGGTTGCTGTCGTGTTTGAAATAGTCAGGTTATGTTGAAAGTTAAAACTTGAAGCGGCAGTTCATTATAACAGCGACAACGTGTCAGTGTGAACGAGTGACCCAATTCAACAACCGAATATCAAGTCTATTACACAAATTCAACACTACTTAGAAGACAGCTCCTCTACATTAGCAGTAAATACATTAATATCCTACAAAACGAATACCTGAGAAACAGACATAATAATAAAACAATTCACATGAACAGAAACATTAATCCATGGATTAGATCAAAATTTTTCTCATCTTTAAATTTTATTCAATAAATAAAATTATATGCAAGTGACTATATTGTTTACTAAATAAATTGAAAAAATAAATAAATAAACTTATTAAACTATAAATGCGACTCTCACCAGCGCACAAGGTTTTTCCTTTTGCTGGTGGTGCCATAATAATTATAAAAACTAAATAATAGTAATTGAGCACATTACTGTAATAGGGCTACAGACGATATACAGATAATTAATTAATTACATATAATTTATATTCAAATATTTTACATATAATTAAATTGTAATCACTAATACAAAAGATCTTGTAGTTATGTAGATTAATATAATGTAGAAGTGTATTATTATTTAGTTTTATTTTGTACAATGACAATTGTAATGTTTCTGTTTTTTATGTGGCAATAAATTCAATTTCAATCATTTCAATCAATTTCAAATCCTTTCAATTCAAATCATGAATAATTATGAGAATTTTCAATTCAAATTATTCTTATCCTATCAAAGCACATGGCGGCTCTGGTAATGCAGTTGGTTGGAGCGCTTGTCTGTGATAAGATAAGAGGCTTTGGCTGGCTTCGTTTCCTACAGCCTAGGGTATGAATCTCATTCAGCCATGAATGTTTCTCATCATTCATTCATTCATCTTATTGCCCACGCACAAGGTCTCCGGACTCATGTGGGCATAATCCGCAATAAAAAATAAAAAACAATAGAATAATTGTTGATAGAAAAGATTATACCAGTTATCACTCCTTTATTACCCACGAAACTCAAACGTTTCCACCAAAATATTGAGCAATTAAAACATCGTAAAAGCGACGTGAGAAGTTGAAAACAACATTTCATTGAAAAATTAACTGAATAATAATAATGAGTTGGGAATAATTGTAACAATAAATCAGAATCAGCGTTCACTAAATCAAAAGTGGATTAAATTAGTAGACTGGCCAAGCTCCATCCGAAAATCGAGTTTTGTTGGGGAATTAGAGTATTAATTCACTTTCAATTAGGGATGGATGATGAGGAGATGAAGTGGGGAGGCTCAAGGGGGTCCAGGGGGTATCTAGGGGGATTCCTGAAGGGGGGAAGGGGAAGGAAGAATGTTATAAAGCTGGATTTAAATTACTTTTGGCCGGCTGCCTACCAAGACCCAGGTACTGATTAGGAGGCAGTTGATGAGGGCACGTTGGACTTGTGGAGGGAGCATTATTTATAGGGGTAAGCGGGTAAACCCTCTTCTGGACTGTGAACTGACCCTTTAGCAAACCCTTCTTCGAATTCTTACTTTTCCAACCTCCCTTTCTCTGTCTCACTCACTCAAGAGAAGATTGAAAACTGTAAAAGAAAATGATGAAGAAGTGGATGGTAGAGAAGATGGGAGAACGAGAAAAGAGCAAGAAGACGATGAAGAGAAAAAATAATATGAAAAAAAATAAGAAGATGAAGGGGAAAAGGTGAGGATGAAGAAGAAAAATAAGAATTAGTATTTGAATGTTACATTCAAATTTCGATTTTCTGACTTCATAACGGTTGTATAGGTCAATGAACTTGTTTGAATTCGACGACATGCTGTGATTATCAAGTAGGTAGGTATTTTCTTTTTTCCTATACAATATCTTCTTCTTCTTTTTCTAATCCAACACCTCCATCATCTTTCTCCTCCTCCCATTACTCCTCCGCCACTTCCACCTCCACCACCTCCTACACTACGACCCACTCCTCCTTCTCATTCATCACCTGATTCTTCTCTTTCACATCTTCTTCTTTATACTTCTTCGCCCTATCCTTCTCTTCCTTCTCCTTTTCCTGCTTCTCCTTCTCTACCAACTCCTCCTTCTCCACCACTACTTCCTCCTCCCCCTCCTTTTGCCATTCCTATTCCTCGTTCTACTTCTTCATCTTAACCTACCCTTCACTTCCTCTACCTTTTTCTTTTCTCCTTCTCCTTCTCTTTCTCCACCATCTCCTTCGCCTTTTTCTTCTTCGCTTTTCCTATTCCTTCCCTTTTTATCCTTCTCTTCCTCCTGATCCTCCTTCGCCTCCTCTTCTTCCTCCTTTTTTTCCTCCTCTTACTTCTTCTGTTTCTCCTCCTAATCCTTTTCACCATCTTCCTCCTCCTTGACCTTCTTTTCATCCTCCATCTCCATCATCTCCTCCTCCTCCTCCTCCGCCACCTCTTCCTCCACCTCCTTCTCCACGTCCTCCTCCTATTCCTCTCCTTCTTCTTCTTTCTCCTTCATCACCTCCTCTTTTTCGTCTTCTTCCATCTCCTCCATCACTTCCTCTTCTTCCTCCACCACCACCTCTTCATGTTCTTCTCTTCCTCCACCACCTCTTCATGTTCTTCTCTTCCTCCTCCTCCTCTTCTTCCTCCTTCTTCTGCACTTCCTTTCCTCCTTTTCCTTCTCCTTCTTTTCTCCTTCTTTCTTTATCATTCAGCTCTCCATATTATAACATGTTTCTTATCAATTTCTTTTACCCTCAAATTTTCTGTTATAATTCTTCTTTCTTTCATTGCTCTATCTCATTCAGATAAACAAGATTCTCATGGCTCTAGAATCGATCATTTAGCCTCTGTTTTCTTTGACACTGCTACAGTTGTTCAATAATGATTTTAAACATATCAATGCTTGTAATTCGATATCTAATACTTTAATGTCTAATAAGGTTCAATATGTAATGCTAAAATCTGTTTTCAAAATTGTCAATATTTTTTTCGGGCAATTTTCGAAATTCTTCTGCAGTTTACTCTAAGATCCTAAAATGATCTATTGTGTACTAATTTTCAAATTTTTGCCGCACCAATGAACGAGTCAGTGAGTGTTTTTTTGTTTTGTTTTTATCCATTATATTATTTATCAGGCACATAATTGCAAAACTATTTTATTCACCATTAAACTCACTCTTCCACTAAACTCGACTTAATCATTCTAAAAATTGCTCAAAAGCACATCCACTTCAGTTCTCTCTCTCTTCAAGCCTATTCCTGCTTCCTTCTCAGTCTCTCTACGTCCCTCTTCCCCCATCTTTCTGTCTCTGCGCTTCTCTTATCCCAATCACGTTTATCCACCCATACTCCCCGTACAATCAACCCCAAGTTTCCCCTCATTTATCCCCCATTCCCCTACCACCCGCTACTATAGCCTCTGCCAGCTAATTAATCAAGGGACAAGAGTCATAAAAAGCGTCTAATTTTCTGGCCCTAATTTCACCCTTCTTAATTACAATACGATGGCCGCTCGATCCATGGCGGGAAGTTTGAATTCTACACCAACCAACATTATTCCACTCATACCAAAAATCAGTAATGTCAGTTTTATTTTCTGATTAATTTCCATTTCCCACCAAAAACCGAAAGTGCTGGTTTTATTTTCTAATTCAATATAAATCCGAACTAAAAATCAGTATCGTTGGTTTGATTTATGATTAATTATGATTTAGCAGTAAGGAATAACCAATGTTCAATGTATGTGTTATCATTTTGAACTTTTTGAAGAGGAGTGAAGAAAAAGTGAAGATAAAATCACTTCCCGGTGGTTAGGAACCCACCTAAAACTGTAGGTCCAAATCATCAATAGCCATCTTCCAACTCATTAATCACGCGAAGGTCCCATATAAGAGCTTCATCCTCAAGAAAAAATTATCATCTAAAAAATTTAAATTCAATCACCCATAAAAACAAACAGCAGTTCAATACCCTGCTTCATATACTGCTTGTTTAAAATTATATTATAATTATAATCATGATTAGCAACTCAGACTTGAGAATGAAAAGAAGGATGAGATAAGATAAGCTTACTTTCAGTAAAAATCAACAAGTTTGCATATAGATTGACGACTAAAAAGCATAATTAACAACATCATAGATTGTATATTATGATTGTAGAGTTTGTACATTTACCAATGAAATTCGAAGTGAAACATTTACGAAACAAGGGCGAAGTCTGGGCAAAAACTCGTCCATTCAAACTCAAGTACGGCTATTGTAAACTGTTAATAAAAATTGTTGAACTTAACCTTGATAATTTCGAACTATACAATGAGTAATTTATTTTTAAAAATATGTGTGAACAAAAAAAAGGTAAACGATCCAAAAGGAGAGGAAAGCGAATAAAAAGAAGAAAAAAGTATCTTGGTCGCAAAATTATTGATGTCGTACAAAAACTTGCTGTATACTAAACTTAGAGGTAGACAGTACCACGTACTTGTTTAATAGCCCGAGAGCTTCGCACGTCATGGTGGTGTGATAAACTGTGCTCAAGTTGAAAGAACGATGAAAGAGTTATTACTGTTTATAATACAGGATGATATATATATATATAAAGAGAGAGAGAAAGATGAAGTCAGAAAGAGAGTTTCTCAAAAGTGTATGTATGTGGTCTGTCGCGTAAATGTTATCACAGAGGCGCGGGATGAACTTCAAAACGGGGAAAAGTTTGAAAAGTTGCTAGTGGTAAAATGTCTTCGCAAGTACGCGGGTCAACACGTTGGTTGGAGGATTTGTGTAACCAGTATTGAGGATGAATTTCTTCAAGTTTTTTTATGTGTGACGTGTGGTAGTTAGTTTGACTTGGAGTGTTTTATTGAGTGATATAGTAGTGGCACATGGGATTTTGAGACAGTTTCACACAAGTTTATACATTTATCGGCTCTGATTCAAGTTTATAGCTTCGTTTTTATTTGTAGTTTTGTATTTTGTGATAAAAAACAGTAATGATAATATCTGTGACTTGGCTGGCTGTGGCCTTAGGTCTTCTTCTTCTTCATCTTCTTCTTCTTCTTCTTCTTCTACGTCTTCTTCTTCTTCTTCTTCATCTTCTTCTTTTCTCTTTCTCTTCTTCTTCTTCTTCTTCTTCTTCTTCTTCATCTTCTTCTTCTTCTTTTCTCTTTCTCTTCTTCTCTCAGAGTTCTCAAATCGCACCTGGTATTTTGTATTCATATATGATAAGTATTTAAGTATTTTGTGATCTGATTGAAGCGAATTCTTGAATCATTCTATTACAATTTTAAAAGAGAAATTGAAAAAATACTCTATTACAAACAAAATAAATGAAACATCAATTATATAGAAAAAAATACATCAAAATAATAATGTCTATCAAATGTCTTGAAAGAGAGTAAATTTTTCACACTTTCAAGACATTTTATGAGAAAAAATCCTCCCCAAAAAATTAAATTGAATATTTCGTTTCCGCCCCAAATCAAATTCTCGCTTCCCAATGTTTTAATAATACTGTGGATAACAAATGAATACTTTCCTTCTCCTCCTCCATCTCTCCTCCTGTTCCCTCTCTCCCTCATACTCCTCTATTCTATCCTCCTCCTCCTCCTTCTCCTTCTCATCCTTTTCCTCCTCCATTTCCTCCTTCTCTTCATTTTTCTTCTCCTCCTCATTTTCCTCACTCTCCTCCTCCTCCTTCTTTTCCTTTTCCGACCCTCCCTCTACCACTTCTTTTTTCTTTTCCTCCTACTCCTTCTCTTCCTTCTTTAGCTCCTCTAATTCCTTCTCCCATTCTCTCCACATACCCCTCCTCATCATTCCATTTCCTCCTCCCTTTCCTTCTTCTACTTCACTTCTTTTTTTCTCGTCTCTTTCTTCTTTTTCACTTATCATCCTCCTCTGTTTTCTCCTTTGTCATCTGACTTCCTCCACATTCTCCCTATGTTCCCCTCCTATTTTTCTCGTCCTTATTTCTTACTCGCTGAAAACTCTTTACATTCCTCCTTCCATTCTTCTTCTTTCTCCTCCCTCCTTAATACTTTTCGTTTATTTACCTCATCTGATGTTTCTTCTTCAACCGTTTTATTATTTTTAATGCTCTCAATTTTTCACACTGTATCAATATGCAAAGATTATCTGAGATATTTATATATATCTCACCTTGGTCACATTGTGCTATAAAATGCCTGTTTAACTCTGCAGGGCGAGTGATTGCAGCTTGTATTCTCCACATCTCGCATAATTTAGGAGAGAAAAAAGACAACAGTAGTTAGTAACTCATTCAAATTAAATTGATTCTAAAAAATGTATGTATATATATATATAATATGCCGTAATTTGTGGTAATTAGGAACAATACATTACTCGCTTACTCACCCCCTCCTTTTCATACTCACTCGCACTCACTGTGATACAATGTCATGCTCTTACAATCACTCTCCCCTTATGGGCTCTCTCTCTCACACTCTCTCTCGCTCTCGATATTATCCTACCATCACTCCTGTAACTCTTCTCTCTTCATTTAATCGGTACAACTTTCTCTTTTTTTTGTCGATGCCAAGTAATTCCTTCCAAGCTTCCTTATCTCCCATTCCTTACCAGCCATTACATACGATACCAAAATACATCCCTGTCAAAACTATTTTCCGTGCTATCTCTGCCACCCTTCCTCGCACTCATTTTTGTCACACTTCACCATCCGTCCTAATCATTCCTTATTCTCCCCATGAGTCTTCAACCTTTTTTTTTTTTTTTTTTTTTTTTTTTTTTTTTTTTTTTTCTTCTTCTCTCTTTCACGCCATCTATTTCGTCTGCCTTACCATTTATCTACTTGAACCTAATATAATCTGTAGGCTACTTGAATCTTTGCGGTCTGTTTCTGCTGGCTCTTTTCTTTATTGTTGCAGTTTAATGGCAACACTCCCAACAATCTGGAGCACTACATCTCCCTCGATGAAACGATTCGTACACTGCTTATACCTAGGGCTGCATCTATTTTATCCGGCTGCTACTGGGCATCTTATTCTCGGCTACCCTTGTTCCTCACTTTTAAAACTGAACACTAAATGATTTCAACTGAAGAACTTTCTTGCTTGGAGCTGATTCGACTACTACGCTACCATCATGCGGACAAACCATTTTAATTCTAATTTTCTTAGGTTAAGTTATTCTAGGTTTAATTTGGTGTTAGTGATCATGCTTTGCTTCTGGGTTGGGTTGATGCAGGTCGGCAGTCCTCTAGATGTCGCTTCCTAACACAACAGCTCGCTCGGCCTCAATCTCTTCCACTCCTAACAGTTCAATCGGTACTGGGCTTATATTATCAAATGATCTTCTGCCTTATGATAAAAATTATTTTAGGGCTTGTCACTTGAACGTACAATCACTACGATGTCACATTGACGAACTTAGAGCAATCTTCCGGTTCAACAACTTTGATGTAATAGGAATTTCTGAATCTTTTCTAAAACCAAGTATTTCATCATCTCAAGTAGCTATAACAGGATATAATATTTTCCGTAACGATAGGTTGAATAGAGCGTGTGGAGGTGTTGCAGTATATGTTAAAGACGGCATCAAGGCAAAAATACTTACTGTGTCCGAATCCTTACCAGGTGAAGCTAGGCTAGAATACATGTTATTGGAGTTAACTTTGTCTAGGTCTGATAAATTGTTACTTGGTGTCTGTTATCGGCCTCCAAAGATTGGTTACTTTACTGACTTTGAAAATGCTCTGCTGTCTTTCATGCCTAATTACAGTCGTATCCTACTAATGGGAGATATGAATACGGACCTCAACATGGCCCATCATAACTTTGACTACACCCAACTCACAACTATTTTTGAATGTCTCAATCTGACCATACTGCCACTAAATCCCACTCACCATACTAACGTATCTGACACTTTTATTGACTTATTAATTGTTAGCGACCCTGATGAGGTGATTCACAAGAGCCAAATCTCAGTTCCAGCTATTTCTGGTCACGATCTGATTTACTGTGTACTCTCCTATAAAGCTCCTAAGCCTGTACCAAAATTTATAACTTTCAGAGATTTCAAACATATGGACGAAGAAGCATTTATGACTGATGTAGCTCAAACACCATGGAACGAAATATTAACTCTGTTGTCAGTTGATGAAATGGCAACTACTCTAGAAAACAAGATCTTGAATCTATATGATAAGCACGCACCAACTGTGACTAAACGAATTAATAGTAAACGACCTGTTAAATGGATAACTGGAGAAAAATTGCAGCTCATGGCACAAAGGGACTCAGCTCATAGGAAAGCTAAAAGAACAGGTGACATTGAAAACTGGACCACTTACAGACGCTTACGTAACAAAGTAAAACAAGAACTTCGCAACTCTAAGATTAAGTACATGAACTCTTTTATAACTGAAAACCGACTTAATTCATCATCGTTATGGCGTGGTATAAAACAGTTTGGAATTGGAAAACAAAAATCACATACCCAAATCGACCTTTCACTTGATGATATTAATGAACATTTTGTATCCCAATCTTCTCAACGTGATGAGACAGTCATTGAAAATCATCTAGAAAGCCTAATTGATCAAGTTTCCAACTCTACTATTCCAATGGCCTCCCAGTTTCAATTTCGTCCAATTACTGAGCTTGAGGCTCTTCAAGCTATCCAGCATATCCACAGCAATGCGATGGGAGCAGATAAAATTCCTATTAAATTTATCAAGAGAATTCTCTTTGCAATCCTTCCTGTAATAACTCACATCTTTAACGCTTCCCTTCAAAGTGGTCTCTTTCCTAAAAATTGGAAATATGCTCATGTTCGCCCACTTAACAAAGTTTCAAGTCCTACTAAAGTTGAAGACTTCAGGCCTATAAGTATTTTGCCAGCAATTTCCAAAGCACTTGAAAGACTCGTTCATTCACAAATAGTGGAATTCCTTGAAAAAAACAACAAACTTCATAACTTCCAGTCTGGTTTTAGAAAATTCCATTCCACTGAAACAGCTCTACTGCGTGTTACTGAAGATATCAGGTTGTCTATGGATCACAGAAAGTGTACCATACTGTGTCTGTTCGATTTCTCCAAGGCTTTTGACACTGTTGACCACCGGATCCTTCTCAACAAATTACTCCTCCTTGGTTTCAGTCATAAAGCTGTAAAATGGTTTCATTCTTATCTTGCAGGCAGAAAGCAGTGTGTTACTGATGGTGCATTGCAATCAGAGTGGAAAAATGTAATTCATGGTGTCCCCCAAGGTTCAATTCTTGGCCCCCTTCTATTCACACTGTATGCAAATGATCTTTCTTCCATAATCAGGTTTTCCAAATTTCACACCTATGCTGATGATCTTCAAATTTATTCTAGTTGCTCTGTTAGAGATCTTCAACAAACCATCCATTATATGAATGAAGAAATAGTGAGAATCACTGAATGGACTAAAATGAATGGCCTCAAACTCAATCCACTTAAAACTCAACCTATAATAATTGGCTGCTCACGTTTAATCAATGGCATAGACTTCCAATCAATTCCAAAAATCACTGTTGATGGGACTAGTATTTCATATTGCAAATCAGTAAAAAACTTAGGAATCATAATGAATACTACTCTTGACTGGACTGAACATGTTGTAGGCACCTGCAAAAGAGTTTTCTCTGCCATGCACTCTTTGAAGAAAATGCAAGACATCCTTCCCAGGCATATACGACTACTACTTGTCAAAACTCTCATTTTCCCATACTTTATGTACTGCAATTCAGTTATTAACGATATGACAGTAACACTTAATGAAAGGTTGCAGCGTAGTCAGAACTACTGCATGCGTTTTGTTTACTCCTTACAACGTCATGAGCATATAACCCAATCCTACATTCATAGTAACACCTTAAAATTACCTGATCAGAGGCTTATCAGAATACTTAAACTTCTAAAGAGCATTCTCAACAGTGGGACTCCTAAATATTTTAAAAATGATTTTAAGTTTGTGTCTGAAGGTAGGAGAAACAGCGTTTCCCACACCAGAAATGGTGACAGAACTCTTAGGATACCAAATCACCGGACGACACTTTATACTAAGTCTTTCGTTGTCAGCGCTTGTCGTGCTTGGAATCTACTCCCACTTTCAATTAGGAATCAGGAGAGCCGAGCGGGCTTCTCCCTGTCTCTGAGGAGACATCGATTGGAGAAAATGGCAGCGTCTGTCCGGCCTTGAGGCGACTGCATGATCAATGATACTATAATCCTTTAAGCTAGGTTAGGTTATTATCTATTATCTAAATTATTTATCTATTCATCTTTAGGTACTTCTTTTTTGAATCCACAAATTATTTTTAATATGCTTTTATTTTTTGTTTTGATGTATACATGTTAAATTTTTAAATTTTAATTTATCTCATTTGAATTGATTATACCAACTTAGATAATTCATTTTAGACAATTTGATTCACATCAATGTAAACTAGTATGACATGTTCAGGTAAAAGGTTAAGTGTAAGAATGGCCTCAATGGCCAAGACTTCGCCTCTTTGTGTAATTCATCTCTCAGATCCAAGCTCTATCTTTATTATGTTTTTTTTTTTTCAAACAATCACATCCATAATTTCTGTTGTATTATACCTTAAAATATATACTTGTTGTATTTTTAATCCTTTCTACTAAAACTATTCAACCATTATGTTTACTTTTTAATAACAACTGTACTTCACTTCAACTAGGGGATCTGAGAGTTGCTAATATTAATAATACTTTTATCATTCATATACATTGTAAATTTGCACAAATAAAGTCATCTGAATCTGAATCTGAATCCTTCAACCTTCCCCCTTTCCTTATTCTTCTAATCCCTTAACTTCCTGTACTTTCATTATCATTTTTGATTCGACTATTAAATATCATTCAAATTTTTATTCCACCGTTTATTAATATCCAATAAACTCATTTCCTTTCTCTCATTAACCAACCATTTCCTTCCTATCCCTTATCTTTACTCCCTCTCTTCCAATGTTTACACGCACTAAATGTTTATACAACCTGTTTTGGTGCATCTCCTCAAACAGCGAAAGCATACAGACCAGCATAAAGCACTACTCTTGTTGAGAGACTTATAATCCATACAGGGAACGATAGACAGATGAAGGGGTTACTAATAGGACATAGCAGAGAGACAGAGAGAGAGAGAGGGTGTGAGAGAGAGAA
Source organism: Conomelus anceps (assembly GCA_948455865.1). Classification (NCBI taxonomy): domain Eukaryota; kingdom Metazoa; phylum Arthropoda; class Insecta; order Hemiptera; family Delphacidae; genus Conomelus; species Conomelus anceps. The sequence goes on from OX418216.1 coordinate 51,029,261, forward strand.
GGATTGATTGTGTGAGACAGTATGAAAGATGGTGGGAGTGACGACTAGATGGAGAAAGAGGAAAGGAGTGAGGAAGTGAGACACAATGTGTGAGAGAGAAGATGTGTCACAAGATGAAGTGAGAGAGGTAATGAGAGGAGAATAGAGAAAGTTGGAGAGAGGGGTTGACAGGAGAAGAAAAAGTGCGAGTGGAGTGAGTTGGGGAGTAGGAGTGAGTGAGTGGGAGAAAGAGCGTGAGAGAGTAAGCGAGAGAGAATGCGTGAGAGAATGTTGGAGAGAATTATGGTCTAGGCAGATATTTGCCATGGACTTGTGTTCTAATGGACGGTTAACAGTCCGTGAGGACTCAAGCCTCCAAGGGTTCGATTATTCTAGAGAGTTAGATAGAGTGAGAAAATGTTAGAGAGACAGAATGAGAGAGAGAGAGAGAGAGAGAGAGAGAGAGAGTGAGGGAGTGAGAGTAAGAGAGTAAGTATGAGGGTGTATTGAGTCAGTGAGGGTAGTGTTTGAACTGTATGGTCGATTTGAGTACATAGAAGATAATGTCTCTGGCCACTGAGTGAGGAAGCACTTTCCGAAAAGCAAATCCCTCAGATGTACCCTCACCTACCTTTGAGAAGGGTACTCGACTGCTCCTATTGGTTGGACAGTGGATTAACACCATCAAAAATCCTCAAGAAACTGTCCAACATCTTACTTTATTTGTTTACAGATCTGTATTGTCAGGGTGCTTGCACAGTGGAGCATTGAATACTCAATGATAATCACGGTCGTAAAAACAAATACTTGCTGTGGAATAGTGTATGATAGATTCGAGCAGCGTTCATACACAGCTTGTGATGGTGATTGTTTGTTTTAAGCCGCGTCTCCACCAACCGAACATGTCTGCCGAACATTGTTGGCGAACACAAAAAACGATCAAACATTAAACATATGGGTCACCGAACATGTTCGTCGGTTCTATTGAAATGTTCGGTCTGTGAGCGAACAGTGACGATCAACAACAGGTTCCCGCCACTATCCCCACCACACCAATCATAATGTTTGAGAAGGCGTCCACACCAAACAATGTTTGGCAACATCAGATAGTTCCAGCGAACACTGTTCGCCAAGCATGTTCGGTTGGTGGAGACGCGGCTTAAGAAGTGAGAAAGGTTCAATTTTGTGATTGTGACTATCATCGAGTATTCTGATACTCAATTGTGCGAATAGGTTTCTATCAAACTCAAGTTGAAAGATAAAAATAATATCGTTCAATATAAAAGAGAACTCATAATAAATCATTGTTGTGAACTAGAATATCAAAATAAATAATAAATTAATAATAATATTAATAATAATCATTATTATTCGAATAGCAAATAATAAACATAATAAATCGTAATAATCATAATAACTCTAATAAATTATTTTTGTAAACCATAATATCAAAATAAATAATAATAATAATAATAATAATAATTATTATTATTATTATTATTATTCGGTTAACGAGCACTTTGGATCAACTTCCTGGTCCACGCAGCTTTCATTTTTTCGGAGTGCTCTTTTTGCTCCTCTTGGGTCAATTTTCCTCTTCCTCCTCTTCGCGGTCTTAGTACCTCCTGAAACTCTAAGCTATCGATTTTCTTCCGAAATGCCTTATCTGTGATCATTTCTCTGTTGATTGTTTATTTAGTTAAGTCTTTATCTGTCCCCCTGAGCCAGCTGATTGTATTTTTGTTGTTATTCGAGATATTAAAAATTTGTTTGATGAGCCTGCTATAGTTCATTCTGTAAATAAAACTCAGAAAATCGGTCTTAAAATCTCCTATGGGGAAACGGTAGTAATGGCCAAGGATCCACTATGTTTAAATAGAGTGATTATTAACGGGAACAATATGAAACTTGTAGAAAAATTCAATTATTTTGGGAAGATTATCCACCACAATCTATAGACTAGAATCTCACGTTATTAATTAAAACGAACTAAAAAAGGCACACATTTTAAAAAAAACTGTCAATGAAATCTAAAATCTTTCATTACTATTCTGTAGTTCTCACAGAAGTACTCTATGCCTGTCAAACCCTTTTACAGATTAAAAATAATACCAAAACTGACCAACTACTAAACATAAAAAATAGAATCATTAGGACATGCATAAACAAAATTTACAAAAAAGACGGTGCCTGGATAATCGATAAAAATGAAACAGTTTACGGTAATATAGAGCCAATTTTGTCAGCGTCATGAAAAAACCAAGAATTTCCCATTTCTTCCATACACTCAGGATGCTCGATAACAGAACCTTGAAACAATTAGTCATGAGGAATATTAATAGAGGAACCCAAGGAATTTATGCTTCGAAAACTTTAAAGGATCTTCAAGAAATTGGTCTGAAAATTGAAAATGCTCCAGATAAGACAAAAATTAACAAAAAATAAGTTTAACATGAAAGACCAGACAGGCAAAGGACAAAGGAGTTTAGAGATGAGATCAGAAAGCAATGATCTGATAGGTTTAGGAATATTGGAGAAAGAAGTTAGAATCTAACTAATCTAAAGAATCTGTAAGCTGATGCGAAGACGCAGAAGAGACTGAAACATTGACTGAAGTGGTCCTATGAGGCCTCAAAATCATAGAAAGAATTATGCAAGCTATTGTAATTATAATGAATATGAATTATTGTTGTTCATTTCTAGTTAAAATGCTTTGAAAATGATTTCGGAATTTTCCTAATCAAACATGAAGTATAATTTAAAATACAGTAGTACTAAATGAATTACTGTACCTTTTGGGCCAATAAATTTACTATTCTAGTGTTAAAATCTATTATTAATTGTTGTAACTATTATCACTAATCTACAAGAACATATTACTATTACTATTCTACAAGAATATAATATCCCAGAAATATGTTACTTTATCAGTAAAGTTTTATTTAGAATGAAGTGATGAGTAAGAATAAGCAATAATCAGGTATTTCCAGGAGCTCCAATTTTCATCAATTTGGTGACGTACAATGATTATTTAAAAATCTATTTTTAATATTAATAAGTATAATATCATAATATAGATATTGTGAGGAATACGAGAGAGCAGAGGAACATTGTTCTGCGATACTCGTTTTGTAAACAATGCTTCTGTTTTTATTGAAAGTACGTAGTGCAGTTCAGTTCTAGTGCTTTTCAGAATTTGCCAGGTTATGTTACTAGTTCCAGAACTTCCTGGAATACTTTCAAATAGTAAATAAGGAGTAGTTCTTGTATACAGGAGTTGAGTTGTTATTTGCTCTTCCCAACGTTCGTATCCAGTGACAGTTTATATAGGCATTGTGATTATGTACATCAAGTGTTCGTGATTAGTTTATGTGTTAAATTCTTTGACAGTAGACTTCCTTCTTTGTGGAAGAATACTCAGTGCTATTTTTGTGATTATCAAATACAGTAACAGACAATGTGCTTCGTATGTGTTTTGTTTATTTATTGAGTGTTCAACTGTTTTTTCACATCATTCTACAGTTTATTGGCCAGATATTAAATTATTGTTCAACCTATTGACAGTCAGTAATTCGTTTTTTAACAGTGATATATACATTTCTTTATTTGATGAACGTTATTGATATGTTTGTTTCTTATTAGTTTTTCTTGTGAGATGTATCTGATTAGTGTGTGTTGCAAGTAATCTGTGTAAATAATATGCGAGTGTTTATTTCAAGAGTTGCCAGCATTATTTTAGTGCTAGAACCCGTAACAGTATAATCATTGATCAGAAATTTTACCTGTAATCAAAATTGAAAACATAAAATAATACGAGGATCCTCGTACAAGGATCTTATTGATAATACCCTAACGGGTAGTACCACCTCACCGTTTAAGGCATGTTATGGGAAACATGATAGACCTACAATTGGAGGTGGATTCCGAACCGGGTATTATCACCGGGTAAGTGATAATAAAGCATGTAACATCAAGCCATTGAAGTATGGTCACCCATCCAAGCGCAGTCGTGAGCGGTCGCGACTGAACATCACGATCTCATGAATACTACACTCACCGCGTGACCAATCATTAAAGAGAAAAATCAGTGATCCTATCAAATTGTCTACAATATTCTCAATGGAAGCATCCCGAATACTGTTATTCTCTAGTAGTACTGTACAATGTGTGTAAACCCTGATAGATCCTAATTATTAAATGGTTCCAGTATCAGTATTCTGAACTGCACCAAAAACACTAAAAATATAAAACTTTGAAATTTCTATAGATATTGAGGTTAATTAATCCTTCATTGTAGACTCTCCATGATGTGTACACACTTTCTGAGGTCTAGGCAAGCATCACAGCCCTCAACAATGTTAAACTTCCACAAGTACATTGCTTGGCAGAGATAATTCATTTCGTCCCAGACTGGAGATAATAATTTATCTTTAGGGAGTCTCTCAAGGGCCCCCTTAGCACACCCCCTCCCACCCTAAAGAACATCATCTCTTTCAACGAAATTTTGGTGAAATGAGTTTTTTATGCAGGTTTCGAGGGCTGTAACTCCACTCCCCTCCATTCCACGGAAACCCTCAAAAAAGGGGCAAACTTTAAGTTGGCGCTTCCCGCTAGGGAGAAACTTGAAAAAGTTGATAGTAAAGTGCGGATCAAAGTTGAGGCTGAAAACTTTCATAATTATTTAAAACTCTTCTCGATACTCTCTGATTGTAACAGCTGTGAAACTGGAGCTCTTCTCCACAGATAATAGAAACTATTAACTGCACTTGATTTAGAATACCAGTTTAACGAGCGGAGATATTAAAATTAAACTATGAATGCTTCTGCATAAATTTCATTGGAGATTTTATAAATCTTTAAATCTTAATTATTATTATTTTCTTTGTCTTGCATTCATTAAACACAAAAATAAATTACAATGAATGAAAATATATTTGGAGGTGAATCATAAATCAGTTGTAAAGGAGGTATTTATTTCTTTATTGATGACCATAGACGAACTATACATATCAAATTCCTGTGCATTGGCTACAGAGACTAGAGTCCGTTAGAAGGAAGGAATAAGATGGAGGGCGGGAATAAGAAGAGAAGAGGAAGAGGAAGAAGAAGAAGAGGAAGAATGAGAAGGGGAAGAAGAAGGAGGCGGAGGAGGAGGAAGAGGAGGAAGATTAGCAGGAGGAGGAGAAGAAAGAGGATGATGAAGAGGTGTAATGATTTTGAACCTTTAACCTGATATTTGTTCTTTATATTAGTGATAACCTTGTAGATAAACCCTGGTTCTTTAAGGGTGTTTGAACAAAAAAATTTCTTCACTTTTTTTGTTGGAAAGTTTAAAGTTCATTTAGTCAAAACCAAATGTGACATTAAAAAAATCGAAAAAATAAATTGCGGCCTATGTGTGACCTAGAAGTGTACATTTTGAGCATTCTTTGTGCAAGATACAAATGGAAACGAAAGACACCATAGCAATGAAGCTTTGGGACAATTTTCTTAAAAATATGCTCTTTATAGTGATCTATTTTTTATAACAAAATATACATATATATATATTTTTTTTTTTACTAAAAACCTTTTTATTGCATTGTTTAGTGAAATTTTCAGTTTTAAATTTAGATTAGCATACTTGGGTTTTAATTCCCTACTCAATGCAATTTTTTTTCTAATAATATGTATCCGTTTAGAAACGTAGTTTGTTTGAACAAATGTTTTTACGTGCGCTCGTGCCATTACTTGTAGTTTGTGTCATTCTGAACTAATACTGTGTTTGAATTTAGCGGCAACTGCGTTGCCATTGTGGTTTGACAGTTGTCTCTCTAATTGACTTTTGCTCTCTTGCTGTTAGAAAAAGAGATCTGTCATTATTCCTTAGTAAGTTGCACTTGGATAAGTGGTTTCTTGTCCAGAAAAATTTATCGGACGATACAATGACGTAGATTCACCTCATCCGCGCTAGCCAATAATATGCAAGCTTCATTAAAAGTGGCCAGTGGCCTGATGCTAGGTTAGATGCTATCCTTTGTAACAACCGCTGCTTTGCATAATTTTCTCCTGTTGTCTTGTTAATTTCGAAAGCTATAAAATGTGAAAGTACACCTTTTTTCTTAAAAATGTTCTAGTTATTATTATCGTCTCTTGGAAAAGCTTTATTTTTTTAATATGTGATTATTTTGAAAAGAAAAGGAAATATTTGTAATTCAAATCCGCCTAATGGGTAAGTGTTGATATTTGTATGATTCTAGATGTTATAAAATTTGTTTTAAAATTAATTAGTCTTACCTTTGTAAGATTACCTTCAAGATTGTTTTGCAAAACTATTCTGAACTGGAAGTAACATGAGTACAGCAGTTGAATTAACTTTCAGGTTATGCCAATTATAAAATAGGCTACGATAATATAGCCTATGGTCCAATTTTTTTAAAATTATTCACTAGATAGTAGATGAAGCTTTTAACCTCACCTGGAATTATGATTAATCTTTGAATTGAATTTGCTAAAGCAATCAAGTAAATATATTAGTGGAAATTTGGTCAACAAGTATAATAAAATATAATATTAAAATATGAATAAATTTGTTTCTTTGTTGGAATAATTGTGAAGATTGGCACCTGCTGAAAAACCTACGGGTTTAGCAGGACCCTACAATGCTTGTGAATTTTGAAAATAAATGTGATTGATTGATTGATAATAGGAAATAATAATTGAAAATAGTCAATTGTTATTGAATGTTAAAAATCACTTAGTACTGGAAAAATTTCTATTCTTCTTTTGAATGTTTGTTTACGGCGGTTCTTGATTCTACTTGATTCTCCTTGGGTTTTTCTTGTATTCTTCTGATATTATTCTGGAGTCCAGTTCCAATGCGTTTAAATTTTTGAGTACATGTAGCAGTTATTCATGGATCAATTTTTGTGAAGTACCAGACGAGATCGTTTTTATTTTTCGTATCAAGTATCCAAGGTAACAATTTAAATTATTCAGTACAGTGAAGAACAAGTTCCAAGAGTGAAATAACACGAATTCGAATATGGGCAAAATTAGTAAAAAGGGATTAGGGTTAGTGAATGGACATAGTATGAATTTTTGAGAAGTATTATGCACATCACATTGGTGTTGATGAAGGACAATAATTAAGTTAGTTTTAGTTATTTTACTTCACTTGTTTAATGGTGAAGCTGGCCAGTCTTCGGTTCGTTAATAATTTTAGATTGTGATATTTTTTGAATTGAATATAAATATAAATATGAATATATAAAAATTCTTTTTATCATTCATAATATTCTTTATTATAGTCTGCGAAGAGACATAAAAGCAGCCTTACACTGAGTTCACTACCATTCCACATCAATTGAGTAAGACAAGGTGCATAATTATGCTAATCAAAGTTAATGAATCTTGATTTGTTAGTGCTGATTGGTGTTTAAAATTACTGTTCCCAGGTAACTCCTCAACAAAATTTTAGGAATAGCCCAGGTCCAACAAACTAGGAGGAAAGTTACAGAGGAGAAGAGAAGAATGAAGAGGAGGAGGACGAGAGGAAGAAGAGGAAGTGGAAGAAAGCAGGAAGAGGAGGAAGAAGATGGAGAAGAGTTTGGGCAAGAATAGAGGAGAAGAATAAGATAGGTGAAGAAGAGGAAAAACAGAATAAAGGAAGAGATATTGAAGTTACGGAGAAAACAAGATCAAAATTAATTATTAGTAGAGTGAACTAAAAAATTTAGAAAAAAGATGGAGAAGAGAAAGAAGAAAAGAAGATGAAAATGAAAGAGGAGAAGAATAAAAAGAAGAAGAACAGAACAAGAATAAGAGTGAGATAAAGAAAAAGATAATGAGGAGAAGGAGAAGGATAAAAGAAGGAGAAGGATAAAAGAAGGAGAAGGAGGAGAACGTAATAGCAGAAGGAGAATGAGAAGATGAAGAAAAGAAAAAATAAGAAGACGACGAAGTTAGAGACCATTAAGAGAAAAAGAGAGAGTGTGAGACAGTGAGTGAGAGAGAATCTCCCGTTAGTGTGTATTGTGTGCATAGAGTGCTTCCTGGTTCAACTCATCTGTAGACAGAAGGCACTATAATTATATTATACTCTATCTATATACATTATACCAGGCATTGTAGCAGAGATACATGCTACCAGGCATAGCGCAAACATTGAGGTTTTCCACTGTGATAACTCAGCGGCTATTACGCAATAGCCTTGCGCATGCGCAATAGACCGCTTCATATTGCGTGTTCTGTTCTTTGTTTATTTGAGGCGTCTCTCAAATTGGGCTAGAACACGCTTGAGAAGGCAGAAACAGAGGGCCCAGGCTAAAGCCTGCCTTCCTCTGCTATGGTCACCAATATGTTATCAGTTGGTACTCCTGCTCAAGCGTGAGTCTGTTTGATGTCTGCTAGGTTGGTAAACTGTTGTTTGTGTAGAGAATGAGGCATGAGAGGTGCTAGGTAATGATTGGACAACTAAATTATCTGTCAAAATAACTTGGAAATCGGTTTTGATTAATGAAATAAACAGATTGATGTCAATTGGATATTCTTGTTTACAAAAACAGTAGTCTACTGAGGCTTTTTTGTTAAGTGAACATAGCCAAATTGGTTGGAAAACGATGTAAATACAGCTTACTTCATTCATGAAGTATCAAAGTAGTTGCATAATGAAACTGTTTTAACACTATTGTAACTTTTCAGAACAGGAGTCAGACCAATCAGAACTGAAGATTTCCTCAAAACAGTGCCAAATTAATGTTATTCATTAGTCACAACCCAACTAATTTGAACATTTTGAAATCAATTTGAATTCCAATTCAGAACCTAACAACAACAAACACACATTCTAGGTTCAGTTGGTCAAATAAAGTGAATGCTTTTATTGGCGGGGAAACCCTCACAGGTGGTTCACCCTCGCCGCTTTAGCCATGTTATTGGAAACATGGTGCACCGACTATTTTAGGTGGGTTCCGAACCATGGGTGAGTGATTTTACAGCAGAGAACAAAGTGAGGGCAAGTTATTCGATTGTTTTTGGTAAATTGAATTAAACGTAATATATTGATAATAAAAGATGAAATATTGTATTCAACTATTGTATTTTGCCTATAAGCCTACAAAGGCTTATGTCCTAAGCATTAAACATATGGGTCACCGAACATGTTCGTGAGTTCAATCGAAACGTTCGGTCTTAGCAACTCGCCAGATGTTTAGGACAATCGTTTTACTCGTGTCCTAATTTAAATCTCACGAGTGGCTCAAAAACAGTCGAAATACAAACGTTGCATACAATATTTTATATCCGACAACCAATACATTAAATTTAATTTACCAAGTCCATGGTTTGTTCAAAATATAGCATAACCTGCTACGCATGATTGGTTTGCTTTTTTTTGTGGATTACGTCTTGGAGACTCCAGTTAAGGAGTATAAGAAAGTCAGATCAACAATTATACAATCGTATACACTAGTTACCATAATTATTACTAAATATCAGTCAGTTTAGGTTAGGCTTAATTTTTTATGTGAAAGGAACTAACTTGTGTACACTATGAAGTGTTGAGTGCTAAGCCGCGTCTCCACCAACTGAACATGTCTGCCGAACATTGTTGGCGAATACAAAAAACGGGCAAACATTAAACATATAGGTCATCGAACATGTTCGTGAGTTCAATCGAAATGTTCGGTCTGTGAGCAAACAGTGACGACCAAAAACAGGTTCCCGCCACTAACCCACACCGATCATAATGTTCGAGAAAGCGTCCACACCAAACCAACTTCAAAAAATGTTCGGCGACATCAGCTGATTCCAGCGAAAACTGTTCGACGAGCATGTTCGGTTGGTTGAGATGCGGCTCTATGGTTTAAAATCCACTTTGATTTTGAATGATTTAAATCAGCTGATATTTGCACTGGTTTTTCTAATAATTCAACACTGGTTTGAAGAAATATTGGGCTCTAATTGGTCTAGATTCATTTCCTGTATTAAAAAGTGACAGAAGTGTGAAAATAGCTTCATTTGACACTAGTTTAGTAAGGAACTAGCAGCTACCCGTCCTTCATACGGATTATGTTTAGAAATATGACTAAATATGTTTCGGCTTTTTTGATAGCAACGATCATGAAGTTGTTAGCAGCTTAGGCCCCGTTCAGACGATACAGTTTTTTTTGCGGTACGGCGTCAACTGTACTGTGATGTTCACACGGTCCGGCTTTGCTGCTTATTGCTGTGCTCTCCTCCTTCTTCCATTGCGCTTCCAGTTCAGTTTTATTTATTCCAGTCCAGGATTTTTTTTATTTGTGTAAGATTTTTTTAAATAAGTTACTTACTGAAGGTCTCTCTTAAATTTTGATCAAAGTATGCAAATTCTGGTTTCAATATTCCACACATTTTTCTCTCTTTATTTTTATATTAATCTTAAGTCTTGTCCCACAAGGCGGGTCTCTCATATATAAGAGAAATTAAATTTTCACAATTAATATCTTCCACTTCTGGACACTGGAATTCACTAATAAGAAGATCAATGCTGAAGAATATCAATGAAGGAGATTAATGCTTACGATCTGAAGACTGCTTCCAGCATAATAAGCGTATCGTTTGAACATATCCATTACCGGTACAATACATGTGCCACCGGATACGGATAGTTATTTTGCGGTACAGCTTATTTTAGCAATACAGTTTTCGAAGACAAAACCGAATGTAGAAATCGGCTAGAACAGCTTTTTTACTGGATCCAGTCGAAACAGTATTGTGTGAACATACAATAAAATGAAATGTACATGCAAACGAAAGCACTGCAAAATAACTGATACAGCAAATTTACTGTACCGCACAAAAACTGTAACGTGTGAACAGGCCCTCAGTATAAACAACTTAGTATGTTAAGCTGGGCATTCACGATCCGATTTGCAGTACCACTTGCAGTCCAACCTTCAAGGTTGGATCCGAAAACGGAACGTGAATGGGCTTGTTGGATGGTTGGAATTGTAGATGGACGACTAGATGGACCACTAGAGGGACCACTAGAGGGACGACTTACGAATGTCGACGGTGTTGGAGCGTGTGTGGGGCAGTCGGATCAAATTCGTCCATCTTATCTCAGTCAGTGCATGACCTTCGGGTAAGTTCGGGCAACATCGGGCAACTTCGGTTACATTTTTTGGCTCAAGAGCGACGTTCACAGCTGATTAGGAATAAAGTTGGATTGTAAGTAGGAGCGTGAGTGGAGTCGACTATCCGTCTAGCAGTACTACTAGCAGTACTGCAAGTGGTACTGCAAGTTGGAACGTGAATGCCCAGCTTAAGCAATTCAGTGACAGGTATCGGAGAGAATATTTTTTGAGAACAGCTGATTGATATATCATGATAAATTACGTGATTCTTATGTTATCTACATAAATAAAATTAGAGTTTTGTCTGTACATTTATCAGAATTGTATATTTTTTTGTTATTTTTACGTTTTATACATTAAATAAGCCGAAAATAGTCTTATCTCACTTTCTGTCTGTCTGTCTGTTTGTCTGTCTGTCTGTCTGTCTGTCTGTCTGTCACGGCCCCAAAGGCATTTTACGCGCCCTTCTCCTCAAAAACGAGAGCATCGATCGGGATTTTAGTTATTGAACAGTATTGAACACTTCATTGACAATGTCTTTAGCTATGAAAAACTAAATTAACTTTTTTTTAACAGAGTAATAAACGTTTATAAACCAAGTGTTTTGCGATTTTGGATACATTTTACGCGTCCTTCTCCTGAAAAACGAGAGCATCGATCGGGATTTAAGTTATTTATCAGTATTGAAAACCTTTTTGACAATGTCTTTAGCTATAAAAAACAAAATTAACTTTTTTTTTAACAGAATAATAAACGTTTTAAAACCAAGTATTGTGCGATTTTGGATACATTTCTTCTAAGTTTTATTATTACCACATAAGAACAAATCACGTAATTTATCAATCAGCTGTTCTCAATAATATAATCTGAATTGTGGGCCCTTCGCGGCGTTATTTACGCTGTCTGCAGACTTGTGTAGTCGGGGCATTGCAGTCTTTTAAGAAACATAGTGAATTAAAGCTCATCTTATGTTTCATAAATTATTTCTTTGTTGAAAAAAAAACTTTCTAATTTCAATTTATCAAAACAAAAATTAACATTTTAGGAAGGTGCCGTTTGTGCTAGGCTCTTGGGAATTCGCCAGGTAGCACTATTATTACCACATAAGAACAAATCACGTAATTTATCATGGTATATATATTTTTTTTTTTTTTTTTTTTTTTTTTTTTGTAGATTACGTCTTGGAGACTCCAGTTAAGGAGTATAAGACAAGTCAGATCAACAATATTATACACTAGATACCATAATTACTTCAATTAGTTGAGGTGAGGCTTAATTTTCATGTGAAAGGAACTCTTGTACACTATAAAAAGCTTTATCAACTAAATATTTCTTCAATTGATTTTTAAATATTTCTATATTTTCAAGACTCTTCAAAAACTGCGGTAGCTTGTTGTAGAATTTCCTACCAATATAACTAGGTTTTTGTTTGAATAGGCTACTATTGTGACTCACCAAGTGATAATCTCCTCGGCTTCTTGTATTATAATCATGTACATCAAGATTTTGGTTAATATCATTCGTTTTTACATATAGAGTAGCTTCATACACATATAAGCAGGGTACAGTTAGGAGACCAAGTCTCTTGAACAACGGCCTACATGAATCTAATCTATTTACTCTTTCTATACACCTAACCGCTTTCTTTTGGATCTTAAACACCCTATCAAGATTTTGTTTTGATGAATTACCCCATACTAAGATAGCATACCTAATATGTGACAGTAAGAGCCCATGGTAAGCTGTAAAAAGTAACTTTTTGTCATTCAATCTAGCGAGCTGTCGCAGGACAAATACCCCAGATGAAATTTTACTACATATTTTCTCAATGTATGGAGTCCAGGTCAATCGTCTATCCAACGTAACTCCTAGAAATGCAATTTCTTCTTCCTGGTCTAATTGATTATCGTTTACAAACACGTTTATAGCCCTATCTTCATTTAAATTATGTTTGTTTTTGAATTGAAGGTATTGGCATTTTTTACTATTTATAGTTAATTTCAACTGATTTAAAAATTGGACAATGGACTGCACACCTATATGGGCACTTATTTCTAAATTATCTAGAATGGAATTGCTGAAAATGAGTGATGTATCATCAGCAAATAAGAGGGCTCTACCACTAATTAATTCTTTAGGTAAACGGTTGACATATAACAAAAAAAGCAATGGACCTAGTATTGACCCCTGAGGCACTCCAGCTTGCACCTCTAATTTATTAGATTTATTCTTTACTATACTATTACCAACTACTGTAGTTAGTTCTACACATTGTTTTCTCCCAATAAGATATGATTCAAACCATTTCAGTTCAACCCCATTTACACCTACATTTTGCAGTATTTCCAATAAAGTTCTATGATTAACACAATCAAATGCCTTTGACAGATCTAAGAAGATTGCAGTAGCTTTATCACCTGAATCTAATATATCTATTAGTTTTTCAACTAGAGAAACTATGGCTGTTTTTGTTGATCTCCCTTTCTGGAAGCCATGCTGTTCATCACAGATAAAGTTAGCTTCTTGAAGGTGCAGAAGTAACCTATTTAGTACTACTCTTTCAAAAATTTTACTTATTACATTTAAAATACTAATGGGCCTATAGTTTTCTACCTTTTCTCTATCGCCACTTTTGAAGATTGGCAAGATCTTCCCCTCTTTTAAATTATCTGGAAAAACACCTTGTTCTAATGAATGATTGATCAGATGAATCAAAGGGTCTAACAATTGATCTTTACATTCTTTCAGAATTTTACTGGATACCCCATCCATTCCTACAGTTTTTTTATTATTTAAACTATCAATGATATTTGACAACTCGTTTTGGCATACTGGGTGGAATTTTAATTCGTTCTGAATCCCCTCAGTATTCCTCATGTTTGCATCACTAATACCTGTATTAAGAGATTTTTGAAGATCCTTAGCAACCAGTTGATAATATCTGTTAAAGAAATTACAAATGTCTACACTATCATCAATATATTTTTTATTTTCGTTAATTATTCTGGGGACACTAGTATAAGCATCTACATGAGCTACTTGCCTATTTTTGTTTATTACATCCCACACTGCTGTGTTAAAGTACACACTATTATTCAAAATTTCAGCTGTTTTCTTACATTTCGCTCTTTTCACTTTTTTCATATAGTTTTTCTTTAGAGCTTTGTAATTATCTTCACTTAACATATTTCTAGATAGTTTGAATTCATCATATGCATCTTTAACCCTATTTCTTTCTGCAAGGATATCATCAGTTATCCACTCTTCAATCTTGTCTAATTTGTTCTTTACAGGGACTTTTTTAACTGGACAACTCATAGTAATATGAAACCTTAAAATATTAATGAAACTATCATATTTGTCATTTAAACTATTGCTATTGTAAACCCTACTCCAGTTTTCTTGTAGCAGATTCTGCTTCAAACAATCGATATTCCCCTGTTCACATTGTTGAATTTCTTTCATTACTCTACTCTTTTTAATTGATTTATGACCTTGCAACCCCACCTCTAAGATTTGATAGTCATGATCAGATAGTTCCGAGCCGCCTAATCTTGTTTTAGAGTAATCTATATTAGTAAGGATGTTATCAATTATTGTTTGCGAAGTTCTTGTGACTCTGGTATATTCATGAACTTTTATTTCCAAGTTATTCATGCAAATAATATCCTTTAAATCTTCTGTCATTTTATTCTGTGTTGCAAAGTCTGTATTGAAATCTCCCGCTACAATAACGTTTGTAAAACGAGTAGTAGTAATCTCTAAAAGCCTATTGAATAGTTCACAAAAATTGTTCCATTCCCCATTTGGTGACCTGTAAATACCTAACACCGCTACTTCGAAATTATTGTCGATTTTTACTCTCAAACCAGTAACTTCTAAATCCATTTCCACAGCAAATTTCTCTGCATATTCTAAATTAAATATTTGCATATTCTTAGCATTTTTAGTGAAGATAGCTACTCCCCCACTTCGATGAGATGTCCTGCAATACGACGTTTTCAATGAATAGTTTGGAATATTAAGTTGTGACAATTCATCTTCTTTTAAACCATGCTCTGTGAAAATAGCTATATCAGGAGCCTCTTCTTTAAAAAATACTTCGATTCTATCTATTTTGTTACGAATGTATTGAATATTCTGATGGAACACAGTGAGTACCGGTAACAAAAATTAACATTTTAGGAAGGTGCCGTTTGTGCTAGGCTCTTGGGAATTCGCCAGGTAGCACTATTATTACCACATAAGAACAAATCACGTAATTTATCATGGTATATCAATCAGCTGTTCTCAAATATTCTCTCTGATAACTATCACTGAATTGTTTACGTTCTAAGTTGTTTACTAAGCTGCTAACAACTTCATGATCGTTGCTATCAAAAAGGCCGAAACATATTTAGTGTTATTTCTAAACATAATCCGTACGAAGGACGGGTAGCTGCTAGTCTATATAAATAAAATTAGAGTTTTGTCTGTACATTTATCAGAATTGTATATTTTTTGGTTATTTTTACGTTTTATACATCAAATAAGCCGAAAATAGTCTTATCTCACTTTCTGTCTGTCTGTCTGTCTGTCTGTCACGGCCGCAAAGGCATTTTTCGCGGCCTTCTCCTCAAAAACGAGAGCATCGATCGGGATTTTAGTTATTGAACAGTATTGAACAGTTTATTGACAATGTCTTTAGCTATAAAAAACTAAATTAACTTTTTTTTTAACAGAGTAATAAACGTTTAAAAACAAGTGTTTTGCGATTTTGGATACATTTTACGCGGCCTTCTCCTGAAAAACGAGAGCATCGATCGGGATTTAAGTTATTTATCAGTATTGAAAACCTTTTTGACAATGTCTTTAGCTATAAAAAACTAAATTAACTTTTTTTTTAACAGAATAATAAACGTTTAAAAACCAAGTATTGTGCGATTTTGGATACATTTCTTCCAAGTTTTATTACCACATAAGAATAAGAACAAATCACGTAATTTATCATAATATATCAATCAGTTGTTCTCAAATATAAATGGTGGGCCCTTCGCGGCGTTCTTTACGCTGTCTGCAGACTTGTGTAGTCGGAGCATTGCAGTATTTTAGGAAACATTTGTCTGGTGAATCAAAGCTCATCAAAAAACAAAATTTTCTAATTTAAATTTATCAAAACAAAAATTAACATTTTAGGAAGGTGCGGTTTGTGCTAGGCTCTTGGGAATTCGCCAGGTAGCACTATTATTACCACATAAGAACAAATCACGTAATTTATCATGATATATTAATCAGCTGTTCTCAAAAAATATTCTCTCCGATACCTGTCTCTGAATTGCTGACGTTCTAAGTTGTTTACTAAGGGCCCGTTCACACGATACAGTTTTTGTGCGGTACAGTAAATTTGCTGTATCAGTTATTTTGCAGTGATTTCGTTTGCATGTACATTTCATATTGTATGTTCACACAATACTGTTTCGACTGGATCCAGTAAAAAAGCTGTTCTAGCCGATTTCTACATTCAGTTTTGTCTTCGAAAACTGTATCACTAAAATCAGCTGTACCGCAAAATAACTATCCGTATCCGGTGGCACATGTATTGTACCGGTAATGGATATGTTCAAACGATACGCTTATTATGCTGGAAGCAGTCTTCAGATCGTCAGCATTGATCTTCTTCTTTGATTTTCTTCAGCATTGATCTTCTTATTAGTGAATTCCAGTGTCCAGAAGTGGAAGATATTAATTGTGAAAATTTAATTTCTCTAATATATGAGAGACCCGCCTTGTAGGACAAGACTTAAGATTAATATAAAAATAATAAGAGAAAAATGTGTAGAATATTGAAACCAGATTTGCGTACTTTGATCAAAATTTAAGAGAAACCTTCAGTAAGAAACTTATTTAAAAAAATCTTATACAAATAAAAAAAATCTTACACAAATAATCCTGGACTGGAATAAATAAAACTGAACTGGAAGCGCAATGGTGGGAGTTGCTGGTCTCCTATCAGGCGCCTCCCCAGGTGGCGGATTGGGGGATGCCTCCTAGATATAGGTGGTACCGGGGAAATGAAATACCCGGGGTGGACCAAAACCAGCATAGAAACTGCTGCCTTGCAGATGGAGGTCAATGGAAATCCAAAGTCTAGGGGAAGAAAACCCCAATAGAAAATTGACTGCTGCCTTGTAGTTCAGCATTGGTTTGTTAAAGGCTAAGGAAGGAAACCTGAAAAAAATCCCTGGTCCTCCAGGTTGGGGGTTGGATGTGGGGCTAACTCCCCACTCCATAAAAAAAACATTTGTTATGGAAGCACGGCCCTCAAGGAATTTAGTAAAGGAACAGACATTTAAACGATCGCTGTATAGGGACCGTTGGCGACAATTACTAGTGCAGGCCAAGCCCCGTCCTGGGTTGTAGGGCCACTGAAGAAGAAGAAGAAGGAAGCGCAATGGAAGAAGGAGGAGAGCACAGCAATAAGCAGCAAAGCCGGACCGTGTGAACATCACAGTACAGTTGACGCCGTACAGTAAAAAAACCGTACCGCAAAAAAACTGTATCGTCTGAAGCTGCTAACGACTTCATGATCGTTGCTATCAAAAAAGCCGAAACATATTTAGTCTTATTTCTAAACATAATCCGTACGAAGGACGGGCACAATAGCTAGTGTGGTAATAAAACTTATCCAAAATCAAACTTATCCAATGTGGAAATGTATCCAAAATCGCACAATACTTGGTTTTTAAACGTTTTTTACTCTGTTAAAAAAAAAGTTAATTTAGTTTTTTATAGCTAAAGACATTGTCAATAAAGTGTTCAATACTGTTCAATAACTAAAATCCCGATCGATGCTCTCGTTTTTGAGTAGAAGGCCGCGTAAAATGCCTTTGGGGCCGTGACAGACAGACAGACAGACAGAAAGTGAGATAAGACTATTTTCGGCTTATTTGATGTATAAAACGTAAAAATAACCAAAATATATATAATTCTGATAAATGGACAGACAAAACTCTAATTTTATTTATACAGATGTAAGAATGTAACCTGTATTGGCATTAGTTCATAACCCGTTTTATGTATTTTATAACTTAGTCATAGATTAAAGCTCATTGATGTCAATTGTAGCTCATGTGAAAAAAAGCTAGGAAAGCTAGACAAAAAACGATTAAACTGTATTAAATTCAGCGCATTCGAGTATTCTTATTTGTTATCTATTTGGTTATACAGTGCCAAGTATTCCATCTGGTATTCTTTTTCTGCTGGGATCAGTATTTCATCCGGTATTCCAATCGATAAAATCGTACGCTGGGATCAAACCGAATGGGAAATCCATGAATGGTGGGAATAATGCTCTCAACTGGCCCATAACACACATTTCGGATGATCAATCTCACATTGCAGCTCATGTTCTCCACAGGCCTCATTGTTTTGCCAATTCCTGTAACTGAATTTCAAATGCATCCAAATCCGGAACGGTAGAGTACATTACCTCCCTATCTGGTCATACATTGTAATGTGCAATTTTGAACGGTTGATTCTCCATATTTGATCTTCTCTAGAGAGGATTATTCACGGAATTCATCCGGATCTGTATTGGCTTTCTCTCTTGATCTTTTTTGGATTTTACGCAGATATTTTTTGGGTTTTTGTTTGTTTGCGAGGAGGAGGAGGAGGGGAAGGAGGAGGAGGAGGAGGAGGAGGAGGAGGAAGAGGAGGAAAAAGAAGAAGAGAGAGAGGAATAATAATAATTATAATCTTGATATTAAGAAGAAGAAGAAGAAGAAGAAGAAGATGAAGAAGAGGGAGAGGAAGAGGAAACAGCAGAAACAGTAGCAGTAGAATTAGCAGTAGCAATAGCAGTAGGAGTAGCAGTAGCAGTAGAATTAGCAGTAGCAGTAGCAGTAGAAGTAGAAGTAGCAATAGAAGTAGCAGTAGCAGTAGAAGTAGCAGTAGCTATAGCAGAAGGAAGTAGAAAAGTAGCAGTAGAAATAGCAGTAGTAGTAGTAGCAGCAGTAGCAGTAGAAGTAGCAGTAGAAATAGCAGTAGCAGTAGCAGTAGAAGTAGCAGTATTAGTAGCAGTAATAGTAGCAGTAGCAGTAGCAATAGCAATCATGAAATATAATGAATGGCATGAACAGTCTTAAATATTTGCATAAAGTTTCAAATTCTGGATGTTATTCACTATAAGAATTTTTAGGTTTTCAATTATAAATTCCTTAAAAATGAGGGCACTCTTCATAGGTGATTGGAAGCTCACTAATAAAAGTATTTTCTGAGATTATACACTGTCAAAAATTGGAATTAGTGAAATTTTCTCTATTTTCAGATGGACTTGCTAACTTGGGTATTCTGTTGCTTCATCCATCAGTTGTAAAGGTATGTCAATAATAATGTTCATGTACGCTCTACTTATAATTGCGTTTATCATGTAGTTTTATGTAGGCCAGACCAGAAGAAGCTTTAAATGTAAAAAATGTACATTTTAGTGATTGGGAAAACCAGAAGGAAGTAGAATTCATCTGCCGAACATGCGATTATCAATATCAGAAGTTCAAGGTTGAAAAACATTTTTAATTTCTGCATTTTAATGAAAAAAGTAGACTTTTGAACAATCTAGATGCTTTGGAAATAATAATTAATTAGGGTGATAAAGAACGATTCTGCTTCTATGAATTTCAACCAATTCAACACCACGAGCCTTGTTCTATGAATTTATTTGATTTCAGCTATGTACAGTTATTGCTTTGTTTCTTAAAGGTCTACTACCTATTTATCATTCTTTCGGTTTTTCGACCTTACTTCGTGGTTATCATACTTGATAGTCTTATTGGTAGTCTTGCCAATTGAGGGCGTGTCTAGTATCAGCCAATGAGCGACCTCCATCCTAGAGTTCGACCTATGGGAGGCTTCCTGGCTTTTAATCAATAGTATTTGTCAAATTAAAGTATATATTCAGCTCCCATGTATTTTAGTTTATTGAGATTGAAATTGATTGAATACATAGGAAAATATTGTGGAACAAGAAAAGGAGATTCTCCTTATATATAATGAGGAGGAGAAGGCGATGGAGGAGAGAAAAAGGAATCTTAAGAATTGGAGGTGGAGGAAAGAAAAAGGAGAAAAATAAGTTTATTGAGGAGTGGAGAAAAACATTTTAGGTGTATCACAGACAGTTGGATTGATTTACTATCAAGAGAAAGGTGTTTTTGGAAAGTTATTTAAGGTGAAGGTAGGTTTAGGGTGTTCAGGTAAAAGGGAGCAGGGCGGTAACTGAGGGAATAAGGAGTTGAAAGGTGAACTCAAGGACAAGGCGATAGAGAAGAAAGAGGAGATGATGACGAGGAGAAGGAGGAGAAAAAGAAGAGTGAAGGGAAAAACAGTAGAGGGAGGAGGAAAAGCAAAAGAGGGAGGAGGAAAAACAAAAGAGCGAGGAGGAGAAGGAGGATGTGGATGAGAATGTCGATTGTGATGTATTAGGCAGAGGAAATGGGATTGAGTGAAGTGTGAGTTGATAATCGATAAGTCTGAGAGGATAAGAAGTAAAAAGAGAAGGAGGAGGAAAAGGAAATGGGGAGGGAATAGAAAAGGGAACAGAAAGTGCAATAGAAGAAAGTTGAGAAAAAGTAGGAGGCTGATAACAGGTGGAGGATGTGGAGGATGTGGAGGAGTATAAGAAGGAGGAGATGAAAGAGAAAGTGGCGAAAAAGAGGTGGAGAGGAGGAGGAGAGGAGAAGGAAGATGAAGAGGGGAGAAATTGAAGGAGAAAGAGAAGAAGAGCTATAAGGAAATAAATAGGGAAGTGATAGCCGCGAGCCGTAGCAGGTATCTGTTCAATCAGAGAGATAAGCTGCGTTCTTGTAGGTCCTGTTTGTAACGGTGACCGATTAGATTGGCCAGCAAAAAAGACACTGTTCTCTGCTGTAAAATCACTTCCCGGTGGTTCGGAACCCACCTAAAACTGTAGGTCCAACTCATCAATCACCAACATCCAACTCATTACCCACGCACAGGTTTCAGACCTATGTGGGCTTCATCCTCAAAAAAAAAAAAAAAAAAAAAAATGAAAATGAGAAAAAAGGAGAAATGACTCAGTAGTTTTATGAGAGGATTATGAGGCTTGAAAAATTACAAAAAGTAACTAAGGAGGAGAGGAAGGTAAAGTAGAAGGAAAATGAGAAAGAAAAGAAAAGATGTTGATGGAATGCAACAGGATAATCGAAGAAGGAGGATAAAGAAGAAAGAATGCAGAAAGAAAAAAGGATAAATAAACTAGAATGAATAATGGTGATGAGGATTGAAGTGAGGGGAGTGATGGCCGTGAGCCTTAGCAGGAATCTGTTCAATCAAGAGATAAGCTGCGGTCTCCTAGGCACTCTTTGTAAATGTGACCAATTAGATTGGACAGCAATAAAAAACCTGTTCTTTGCTGTAAAATTACTCCCTGGTGGTTCGGAACCAACCTAGAAAGGTCCAACGCATCATTCACCATCATCCAACTCATTATCCAAACACATGTCTCAGACCTATGTGGGCTTCATCCTCCGAAAAAAAGTTCAAAAAGAGATTATATTATTGAAGAGGGGTGGAAGGGGGAAATAATTGAGAAGATGAAAGAGAAGAGTACGAACAAGAGAAAGAATAAGTTGGAAGAAGAAGAAGAAGGTGAAAGAGAAGGAGAAGAAGGTTAATGAAAAGGAGAAGAAGAAAAAGGAGCGGAGGGAAAAAAAGAAGAACAAGAAGGAGAATAAAAGAATAAGAAGAAGAAAACGAAGGTGACAAAGGAATAAATGTAGAAGAAGAATGTAAGTAGTAAGTTATCAGGGAGGAAAAAAAAGGCGAGTATTATAAGGGGAAAAGAATGATAAGAAGTTGAAAGGAGAGATAATAGGAAGAGAGAAGTAAGGAAGGTATAAAGAGGTGGATCAAGTGTAGCGTAAGGTAGAAACGTATTTGGGAGGCTGTTGAGTGTTGAGATGGGTTACCTAAGATAAGTCTGTCAATCCCCACGTGTTTGGCAGAGTCGATACAAGAAAGAGGGCTTTGTGAAGTGGCTGGTCGAGGGAGAATGATAGTCTATAAATAAAAGAAGGTGGTGGAGATGGTAGAGAAGATGAAGAAGAAGAAGAAGGAGAGAGGAGAAGAAGTAAAAAGAGATGGATGAGGAGGAAAATGAGGGATGAAAAAAGAGAGAAGAAGAAGAGGAGGAGGAGGAATAGGAGAAGGAGGAGGTAGAGCAGAAGGATTAGAATTGTAGAAACAGTGGTTGGAGGAGAAAAAGGGGGAAAAGCAAACGGAGAAACAGAAAAAGGAGGGAAAGTAGCTCGATGAGGAGGAGGAGGAGGAGGAAGAGGAGGAGGAGAAAGAGAAGGGAAAAGGAGGAAACTGAAAGAAAGGGAAAGGAGGACGAGAAAGAAGACGAAATGGAGAACAAAAAGAAAAGGAGAAGCAGGAGGATAAGGAGTAGGAGAAGAGGAAGAAAAGAAGAAGCAAAGGGTGAAGCAATAGGAGTAGGATGAGGAGGGAGAGAGAGATGAGGAAAAGGAGAAGCAAAGGGTGCAGAAGAAGGGGGAGGAGAAGGACCAGGATGAGGGAAAGAGAAAGAGAAGGAAAAAAGAGGAGAAGGAAAGAAAAGAAAATGAAAGAAAGGAAAAGGAGGACGAGAAAGAAGAGGAAAAGGAGAAGCAAAGGTAGAAGTAGAAGGGGGAGGAGAAGGACCAGGATGAGGGAAGGAGAAACAGAAGGAAAAAGGAGGAAGAGGAAAGAAAGGAAACGGAGGAATGGGAGAAAGAAGAGGGAAAAAAAGGCGAAGCAGAAGAAGGACAAGGTAGAGGTGGTGAGAGAGAAGAGATTAAAGAGATATTCGAAGGGGTAAGCTCAAGAGAATAAAGAAAAAAGTGATGAAGAGAAAAATTAAAAAAGAAATAAGTGTGAGAATGAAGAATAAAGACAATAAAGAAGAGAGGAACAAAGGAGAAAATGGTTTATTGATGAAGAGAGAAGAGACATCTTTGTATTAAAAATATAATTTTTAATATTATTATCTATAAATATTTTCATTATCATAATAATTATTATTCAAGTTTTATGAATTACTCGTAATGCTATTCGAGTAAACAAAACAAAATAAAAAAATTTTCAAAACAGAAGCAAACAAGAAATAAAACCATAGAAATTTATATTAATCATGTTATAGTTATAGTTTAGAGATAATTATAGTTATAGAGATAATTATAATGTCCGATTTTTAAATTGACTATTCAAATGTTACACAGCTATAATTATATATTTATAATTTCAATAAAAATTGAAAAATATAACATAAAACAAGAGGCAATGACAATTCAAGTAGCCGGGTGGAACCATTTATATTAAGCATGATTGAAAGATAAATATCAATCTATTAGAAGTTTATTTAAAAATAATTAAAATTATAGAAATAAACAAATTAAAATAATTAGAATAATTCAAATACATAAAATAAAAGGGCAATAATGATTCACCTAAAGAAAGTTGGTCAAACCTATTTCATTAAAAATTATTTAAATATAAAGTTTATCTAAAAATAATTCAAAAACATAAAATAAGATGCAATGTTAATAATTCAGCTAAAAGAAGCCAGGTACTGCCAATTAGATCAGAAATTAATGAAAGTTGAGGATTCGATAAAAGATTATAAAAAATAGTTCAAATTAAGCTTCAGTTGCAATGGGATAATGAATATTTGATCAAATGTGATTTAAAAATAATTCAAATTACGCGCCAGATGCAACTTGATAATCTTCCGAGCGTCGCTGTTAAGGCTCCCGAGCACTTGGACGCATCACGGCGCTACTCTATTGATCTTGCATCGATCGCAACTACCTATCACCCTTCTCTCCATTACAACCGTTTCGTGTTCGCTTACGTTAGATCGAAACTTTTACGTGCAAATTGATAATCTTTTCGTTTTAAAACGTATTATTTGGCGGAAATTCGTGCGGAATACTTGATAAATCAGTGTGATAGTGATAATAAATCAGTGGTTGAAGTAAAATGGTGATAATGCTACGATAGTGGTTTACTGTGAACGGGTCCAAAGCATGGATTAGCCTACTGTTAACAACAAGCCGCCTTTTTCAAATCTGATTAACAGGTACTAATGATATTAAATTAAATCATAATTTTGGATATCTTATTACTATGATATTAGATAAAAGGATTTCATTTATTCATGGAAACATTTTGGAAATTATCGATTGTTTCACTCATGTTCGATTTGAGGTTATCGCTTCCTGGTTTTGATTCGTTGCAAATGTTACAGATAGTTTCACGGTGCATGGCGTCTCGATGGAGCATGCGCGCTGAGCGCTTTCTCCCACTAGCGCTAGCGGTACAGTTAAGTTCAAATATTCTCCAAGTCCGCAACCGCTAAAAAGTCCAGCAGTGAGTGTATTGGACGCGACTGTACTTGACGGCTGGTGGGGAAACGTGGTGGGAAAGACTTTCTGTCTCTCTCGCACTGCCTCCCCTGCCACCAGCGAGACGCCAAGCACCGTGAAACGGTCTGTAACCACATAATCTTGAGGTTGAGGGTAGTTAATGAGGTTAGTTCATTAAACGCAAGGTCTGTAGTTCCATATCTTCCCTATGAAACAATCGACTAAGAGAATCGATAGTTGATATGAAAGGAACGTTAGGTTTAGCTTTGTGTTTGGTAGTATTATCGATTATCTATACTTTCCTTCGATTGTTTCGTTGGGTAGATATGGAACTGCAGCCCTGGCTTTTTTAGGATTTCTATTAACCTTATTACGGTATTTATATAGAAACGTTACTTGTCAAATTTTCTAACAAAACTTTCCCTATTTCAACCTAACACCTTACTGAATAATAATACAGTGTTATTTTATTGGGGCAATGACTTGTAACATTAAAATCAAAGTTGGTATTTATTGAGTATCCGAACTTTTCGAATTTTTCAACAATTTTTTCCCCACACACTCAAAACTCACTAGTAAGTAATAATACACTGATATTTTGCGGGGGCAACGCTTATTTGGCATTTAAATTAGAGTTTTCTGATGGAACTATTTTTCTTCCGCGTATGAATACTTCCATCACACTGTAACACTGCCAGACTAGGCAAGGTTAGGTTAGGTTTGGTCAGGTGGAATCGTCTAGAGCTGAGCAACGGAAAGGTCGATCAAGTAACCAATCAATCTAAAAATATAATAGTTTGAAAACATATGTTTTCTTTGAAATGCTATAATTTTGTGTTTGGTCAGATCGACAATTATTGTTAGATCACATGGAAAATATTTTCGGCAATAGCTGATTGTTTTAATTTATTCATTACGTGAAATGTGTGATACAGAGTGCAGCCTCAAATTTTTAGAATCTGTATGCCTTAGCGAAAAGGAGGTGATCGAATTTTTATTCAGGCATGGTATTTTTAAAGAGATTACAGTGTGTTTGAAGTGTGGTGCGGAATTAGTTGTCAATAAGTAAAATCTTAAATTTCGCTCTCAAATTTCGACAACAACAGTGGTTGACTGGTATTCATTTTGCTTTGTGGACCCAGAAACCCAAGCTCACACGAATACGGTTGAGAGGAGTTGGCGCGAAGTGCGCTGTACGATTCCAAGGTTTGGAGTCAAAAAAGCGCATTTCGCCGGCTACCTTGCTGAGTTTCAGTTTAAGCGCCGATAACAGCGGGAGGAGCGTGTACATTATTCTTTTAAAGCGGCTGCGGAGTTGTATCCCCTGAAGTATTGAAAGGTTAGTAAGCTTAGTTTTCTTCAGATATGTGATTATTAATTTGATTTATATCGTTTTATGGTTTGGAGTTCATAATATGTTTGCAAATTATGAATTTTTTAAATGAAAAATAAAATTTTCATCAAAAAAAATTTTTTCGAAAATTTAAATTTTTGTGTGAAAAAGACGCGACCCCCAAAAAATTTCAACGGATTATTGCTTCATGGGGTGTGTAGATGTCACAAAAAAAAAATTGTTGGAAAAATCGAAAAGTTCGGATAGTCAATAATTACCTCAAAGTTTTCCAGTGGTACTATTTTTCATAGGCGGAAGATCACATTTCCATTTTTTGTGAAAAGCCGCAGTGTCAAAAATCACGATGTTCTTCAAGTTTGAGAATCAGCTGACTCACTAATAAAGAACTCTTGTTTGAGGCACGGCTTTGAGGCATGCCTTCTCTCAGCTCTAGTGAATTGGAAAATATGTATTGTAGTTTTCATATAACTTGGCAGCAGTATGTTGGTTTAAGATATAGCATATCCCATCTGCTACACGCTGCCAAGTTATATGAATACTACTATATTGATCTGTATCAGCTGTTTCCCTATAGAATAGAATCAATTGTCCTCACAATGTTCAAAAAAATATATATTTTTAAATAAAATGTGTCTTATGTCTTTTGCAATATTCTTAAAATATAAATAATTTTTTTTATAATAATCGGTTGAGTAGTTTCTGCGTAAAAGAGTAAACAAACAAAAAACTCATTTTCACTCTTTTAATGGTTTCCGGGGGAATTCTGTTACGCTATAGTTGCTTGAAACAGAAACCTAGTCATTCTTGTATTTTCTGTAGTGGTGTAAAAGTCTGTTGTTCTGAGTGTGCTTAAGTTATTGTTGTGTGGTAAGTTATTGTGTGTGTGAAGTGATTAAATTAATCAACAGTGAAATGAATTGATGATTAGCTAGCAAAGATTAGACACGCGGTTAGGTCTTTTGTGAGTTAGTTCAGTCACATCTAGCTTTGTTAGGCATCCAGGTAAGGTTTTGTAAGGCGCGCGGAGCGCACACTGCGTTTGGGGCGGTAGTATTTTGGCAATGTTATAAATTCACTTGATCTATGTTGTTTAAAGGTAAATTAGCTTGATGAATGTTTTTTATGCATCAAAATAATAAAGGTATGAAGTGGTTCAGTCACATTTAGCCAGGTTAGGTTAGGTTTGGTTATGCGCGCTTCGCGCGCACTGCGTTTGGGGGCGGTAGTGTTTTGGAAACGTTAAATTCATTCGGCTTACATTGGTTTAAGATTTGGAGCTCTTAACATGTTTGCAAATTATGAATTTTTAAAAAAAAATGAAAATTTTCATGAAATTTTTTTTTTTAAATTTAAATTTTCTTGTGAAATAATCGCGACCCCCAAAAAATGTCAACGGATTATTACATCCTAGGGTGTGTAGATGTCACAAAAAAAAAATCGTTGCAAAATTCAACAAGTAACGTTTCTATAATATAATTACCCTTATTACTGTACTTATCCTCATCCTTGAACTCATGTGGTAAACATCTGCAATGAACAAAATATTTTTAAAACATCTGTAACCATACCAGATGTAACCGGATATTAAACCCGTAACTTATGGACTGTTAACAAAAACTGTAGTTTGTATTGTATATTTCTTATTACGTACGTTGGAGTTGAGGCCGAGGTAGGTGAGTGGATAGGATAAATGATAAGGTTAATAAACTTAATAAAATACCAGATTCAACCGAAAATCAAAACCGAAACTTGACGAATATTAAAAAATTGCGGTCTTCATCGTATTTTTCTTAATTGATACGGTGATGTAGGTGGAGGGAGGTGATGAAAATGATAATCTATATATATAAAAATGAATGTCTGTCTGTATGTATGTATGTATGTTCCCTATAGACTTCAAACCCACTTGACAGATTAGCATGAAACTTTGGGAATATGTTGTGTAAATATTGGGAATGGTTTCTGACCATAAATTTGAATAGAAGAGCTAATAATTACTATTAATTAATCCATTTTATAGACCTAACCTAATGAACTTGCCGGCCAAACAGCTTAAAGGAACAGCTGATAGAAGTCAACAGTTTTTAATCATATGGCAGGCCCCTTAGCGGCGTTATTTACGCTGTCTTTGAACAGCGAAAGATTTTGCACTTTGCATGTAGGCTACCGTACAGTCGGAGCCTTGCAATATGTAGGAAACATACGACTGGGTATGATGAAATGTAATTATGCCAGGTTGATGACATCTGTTAACCAATGAAGTGCTAGCTAGAAATTTGAAATGCAGCCTCAGCGGGAGGTGGCGAATAATAAAATAAAAACTAGCTTCTACCCTTATAGTCGTAGGAGGTTTAAATTTGTGAATAGGTTGGGATAGTTGATAAGGTAAGATATATGATGAAGATAATTATAATAATACATGAAATGCCCGATTTAACCGGAAATCAATCCCGGACCTTGCGAAAACTGTGGTTTGCATTGTTTATTTCTTACTAAATACGTTGCTGATGAGTTTGAGATAGTTTACTTACTGACAAGCTAGTGAATTATAAAGCCAATCTTCACATTTTTTCGTAGATAACTAGTGACGTTTTATATTGGGATGAATATAGTGACGATTTAACTGGGACGTTTTATATTCAGATTGTGAACTCGACGGCGAGTAGCTTGTAAACTCGCTCAATGTAATAATTTATTGTCATCACTACCTCTGTTAAGGACCCGACAAAGTAAAGATCCGATAAAAAAATTCATTCATTCATTCAAGTCTGATTGAAATCGTGCCATTGTCCGTTTGTCCGTCCGTCTGTATGAAATCTCTCTTGTTAATAAATTGAAATTGAAAAAAAATTTCTAGATATTTCTAATAACGTCGCATTTTACATACACAACACTAATTAATTACTGTCTGATGTATAGACATAGACAACACTGTATAGTGATGGAACACTCACTAATATTGTCATCGATATTACGCCTGTTATTCAATGCACCGTGTGTCAATTGCCTGGATGTGATACGTAATCAATATTCTATGAATTGCCAAACCAATCTGTCTATTCATTTGTGTGACATCCTTTCAATAAGATCGTCATCATTATCACTATCACTATTACTATTATCATCATCATCAATGATTGAGTTCCTGGAATCTTTACTGGTGATTGCTAAACATTACCAGTGTTGTCTGATTGGTTTATTCCAATTTTTTAACGTCTATGAATTTGAATCAGATGCCACAGGTAACATGTACTGGTTACTGGTAGACTCCCAAAGAATTCAACCAATACCATCAGCTTGAGTTCAAGGCTGTGCGCAAGGTTTTTGGTCTCAAGCTTTCTCTCAACGTTTATTGGATGTTAGTCAATAAGGTATAATGCTGTCTACTCCCTTGAGAAAGAGATCTCATTAATTATTTTTTGAAACATGGATGATCAAAGCAGGATTTCTTTGGTTTTTGGGGACAATTGACCTCATGTATGAGATATTTTAAATTTTTCATAACTGAAAGACACCTTGAGGAATGAAATGAAACATTTTTCCAATCAATTGGTATTTTCAAAATAAATGTTTGAAAAATTAAACATTTCTCGAGATTTTTGAAAAAATTAATTGTTAGAGATACAATAATATGTCATTCTACTTCGCGAGGTGTTTTTTAGTTATCAAACAGCTGTCAAATTTTTAAAATGACATGTAAAAGAGATCAAAAACCGAAAAACTTCATCTTTGACCCCATATTCCACAAATCACTGATGAAAACAAGTTTCTGTTGGCAATAGATAACATTTTAATACTTTAATAATATCTAATAAGAAACTTCGAAAAAGATTATGACCAAAATCCTTGAAACAAGAGCTTATAGCATGTTATAACAACAGATCAAATCATTTCTGTTGGTAGAAATCTGAACAATATTTCATTTGTGAGTTTTAATAGATTCAAATAATAAATTATTAGTTTCGATAAATTCGATAACTTTCCAGTACTGAATTAAGTATTAAAGTTTAGCTTCCGATCTAGCATTAAGAAATTAATAGGGACTCCATTTGAGATGTGAATTGCTTTAATTTCAAAATTGTTTTTATTCGGTTCATGATTTCAAAAAAATAACTGAAAATCCAATAAAACATATAACAAGCCTTCAACTACCGTAATTATCGTCATATTCTCAGGTATTGAAGCTGTGCGAAGGGGTTTTATTCATACTTTTTTTTTCAAGTTCCTTCTATTGAATAGTATACAGTTAATAAAATGTTATCTATTGCAATGAGAACATTTTTTTCATCATCTATTTTGTTAAATATGGATGTGGATGTTCAAAGTAATTTTTTCAGTTTTTCGGGACAAATGATATCAAACACGAGTTATTTTATAGTTGATTATTTTTTTTATAACTGAAAGACACCTTGAAGAATAAAATGACATATTCCAATCGAACAATTCGTTTTCAAAAATAAGTTAATGAAAATCCGGAGAAAATTTAGTTTTTCAAAGATTTATCAATGAAAAACTGTATTTCATTTTATTCCTTAAGGTACTACTTAGGCTACTTCCGCTCCTACTAGGACCTTCCAGTAGACTAATTTACTGCATATTATGACCTATTTACTGCTTTTATATGATAAAATAAACTCAGGAAAGCAAGAAAACGTGATATAGTTCACTCTTTACTTGAAGAAAAGAATCAACCCTATCCATCTATGTTTAGAGGTCTCAATGGAGCAACAAGAAAAAAAGAAATAAAAGGGAGAGAATAATCCAATCAGAGATATTGCCAACCCAATATTTCTAAACAATAGTGAACGTGCAAGAAGAGAAAGATGGAAGGAAAGATGATAAAATAAAGAGTGGCAGTGGAAGAGCGGCAGAGAGAGAGAGAGAGAGTATGAGAGAGTGTGAGGGAGAGAGAGTTAGTGAGTAAGAGTGAATCGAGGTGATTGAAAGATCATTAATGAGGAAGAGTGAGGGTGATATGGGTATGGGAGAGAAAGATACAGAAAGTGTGAGAGTGGGAAATATATTGAGTGAGAAAGGGAATGAGTAGAAGGGTGCCAAGAGACCTACTCCATCTTGAAAGCGACACCAAGGTGAAATGTTGCGAAAAAGAAGCAAATAACAGTTCTTCGATTACTTTTTCGTACGTCACTCCACCCTTGACAAAGAAGAAGAGCAGCATCAGTGTGAAGAAGATATAGAAGAGTAAATTGGTGGATGGAAAAAGTAAAGGATAAGCCTTTCCGTTGTGTTCCTTGCAAGAAGGATAACCAATGCTATTCACAAACAATCTCACTCTCACTCTTGTCTGTATACTTTCTCTAAGCCTTCTTATTCTTTCTATTTCTCCTCCTCTTCCTGTTTTTCTTCCTCTTCCTCTTCCTCTTTCTCTTTATCTTCGTCTTCATCTTCCTTTTTCTCTTTCTCTTCCACTACCTCTTCCCCTTCCTTTTCCCCTTTCACTGTTTTTTTGTCTTTCTCTTTGTCTTTTTCTTTCTCTTTCTCTTATTTTTCTCTTCCTCTTCTCAATTCTCTTTCTGTTCCTTTTCTTCTTCCTCATACTCACTCTATCTCTTCCTCTGTCTCTTTCTCTGTCTTTTCCTCTTCCTCTGTCTCTTTCTTTCTTTTACTCTTTCTTTTTATCTTTCTCTTTGTCCTCCTCTTCCTCTTCTTCATCCTCTTTATCTTTCTTCTCTTCTTCCTCTTACCCTTTCTCTTCCTTTTTTTTACTTCTTCTTTTTCTTCCTCCTCTATCCTTCCCTATTTCCCTTCGATCTTCCTCTTTCAAGTCCTCATTCTCTTCCTGCTTCTTCTTCTTCTCTTCCTTCTTCACCCTTCCCATTCCCCTTCCCTCTTCCTCTTTCTCATCCTCTTCTCCATCTCCACCCTCTTCATCAATTTCCTCCTGCATCACATTTTTCTTCTTCTTTCCCTGTTTACTCAGTTACACTCATGTACACCATTATTTTGTGAATTTCTTTCCTCATCATCTATTTTTATAAACTAATGATTTGTTGCTTCTGTCTCATCCACTTCCGTCTTCTTTTTTTGTAGTCAGTCTTACTCTTCTCCTCTTCCTCATCCTCCTCCTCTTCTTCTTCATCCTCTTTCACTTCCTCGCCCTCTCTTAATTCAGGGGTGCCCCCCCAAGCCTCATGACCCACCCCCCCTAAATTTAGCACCAACCCCCCCCCCCCCCCCAAAATTATCCCCCCCCCAGAAAAAATGCGAAAAAAGCCCCCCGTATTCTTTCTAAAACTAAAAGAAGATTTCTATAACTATTGAAAAAATTCAAACCCAGTCAATAATATACAAAATGTATGTATATTTCTTGAGATTCTTTACATAGGTAACATTTTTTTAAAGGTAAAATAGAAATATCAATGAAATGAATATATGAACTTCTGCTCAATAAACTTAATTGCAAAAAAGCTAAATAAGAATTTGAACCTAAATGGTTTTAAACAAAAAAATATTATTACAAATACACAATGTTCAATAAAAATGAAATACCTATAAGTTTATGTTCGGTGTACCAATTACATTAAGGTTAAATAATTTCTACAAAGTTGTTCCTTTAAACATTCCTTTATACATTTCATGTATAGTTATTTACAACACACAATCGAAAGAAGTGTCTTTCAAAAACAAAATAAAGACATAATTATGAAAAATTACTGAATTTTTAGTAGCCTATTTAGTAAGTTTTGCTATAGCAGTTTTTACTTATTAGTAAGTAGTTATCGTAAAATACATGAAAAACATCAACAGTTTGAAGTCAAACATTGTAAATTTGTAGGCTGTGACCATCTACAAGTTAGCTAGGCACATTCTAAGCTTGTTAAATCTGTAATATGGGGAATATTGAGAATGTTATATTATTGAAATTTATTAGTGATTTAGTGTTTTTTCCAGGTGCATTGAACTGATTAGAATTAAGCTGACAAATTTTCAAATATGGACTCAAGTGAACTTTGGATTGCTATGTTGTCGTAATTGTGAGAAAGTTAATTTTTTAAAGAAATGGCTGTCTCACAATTACCTATTTTTTTGCATATAAGGTTTTGCTAACTTGCATTGAAGTAGTCAAAATTATTGCAGGTTTCAAGCATTTCCACGGTACTGAACTTTCATCTGTGATGAAATTACAAATTTATTTGGAATGCTTGAAACGTGCAATGACCTCTCTTGAAATTTTGGCGACTCCACTAAAATTATGTTCAGTACTCCACGTGGTTTGGCCAATTTGTCGCCTGGAGGGGGTCATAATTGGAGTGGAAAAGCGAGAGTTCGAATCGAGACGTGGCCGCGAGAAGAGCAGAAAAATTGTGAAGGAGCCTCGGGCCTTCTAAGTGTGGCTGCGGCCCATTTAGGAGGGGCGAGCGATCAAGTCGGTGAACTTAGTTGTGAATTTATTCGGTCAAAATTTTGATAAAGTATATTAAGTCAAAATCGCGGGTTCAGTTTGACGGAAATTCGGAAGTTTGTTGTACGTGATGTTATGGCGGGCGTTTGAAATAAAATTCGTAGATCATGGACAGATAAAAAAACACTGGTGAGTGCCTAATCTTTAGTATAAAGCTCAAATTAAGACCGTATTGATTGACCAAGGCCCTCAATTCATTAATTTACATGTTAGCAAAAGACATAAGTTAGCAAAATCTTGTAGAAAATTAATGAAGTAGTTTAAATGAAAATGGTGTGATTTCTTTACGTTGAAAATAATTTTAGGATCGTATAATAAATATGGGTTAAATAGCACCAACTCTTTTATTTCCAAAAAAATCAGTTCGTTCCTTGCTCTCTTGTTAGTTCAGTTGCTAAACAGGTGAAAGACAAGAAATATATAAAATTATCTTTGCATTTGAGTAAACGAACCTAAAGCTCCCAATCATAGATTTGGAATTATTGAATGCATATACAGTTTAGTAAAGAGATGAAATTTCCGGACAAAAATGGTGTCATAAGTGTGGGTGAAGGAAGGTACTTCATTGTTACATAAAGGGTGTTCAGGTGTGTAGAGGTAGAAGATTTCCGGCTACATACATGGTTAGAGATTTAAGGGTAGAGAAGTTGTCCGGTTACATAAATGGTGACGAGGTGTGGGGTTTGTCTGCAAAAATGTCAAATATTCAAATGCAAGATCGATCTGTAGTATTGAGAATGAGAATGATTTCATAGATTAAGAATAACCAACATATTGAACAAGAATAAGTTGAGAGCCACCGGTTGTTTAACACCAATAGATGAATCTTGTAGAAACATGAGCAGGAACATGGAACGAACTTTGATTGTGAAAACTTGATGAAGTCTAGGTTGGAGCTAAGTTTTCAAATAATAAAAAAAAAATAGGATAGGACATATGAAATAGTAAATTACTTTTTAGAATATGAAAATGAGATTAAGTTGTTGATTCAATGGCCTTAGCAATTAGAAAACGTATATCTATTTCAAATTGAATAATGTTAATTTTGAGGTAATTTTGAAAGTTAAATAAATTTGATTCAGTAGTTGAATGTTATAAAAAAAAAATCAGTGACGAGTTAAAACTGAAAAATGAATTGTATTGTTCAAGGATTGTTGTAAGAAATTTAATTTGGTTAGACGTTGCAATTTTTATTAGAGTGAAAAATAAAATAAAATTATTAGTTAAAGTGAGAAAAATATATTTTAGCTTTAAATGGAAATAGGCGCCGGCATTGAAATATAACGCCGTGTTATGAGGCGTTCAATGACCGCAAAACCTGGCAACTGTGCATCAGAATGACAAAATAATATAGAGTGCATTGCTTCAATAAATAGTAAAGGATTGATTAATTTTATTTCAAAGGAAATGTTTGTGCATATTGATAAATTAAGCTTTGTGATAGAAAGGAAGTCCAAGGTTGTTTTGAGTTTGATGGTCTCAGTTGTTAGAAGTAACATTGTATGAGTAGTTAAGATTCGATAAGAAGTGATGATTATGATAAAGGGATGATAAGAGTCTGTCCTACTGTTTCTGATGACTCAATATTGCGGCTGGATCGAGTAGGTTGTATTTATTGGGAAGTTGGATCAGTTGGGACAGAAAAAGGTAATAAGGTAAAATGGATTCAGATGTGAATCATTTAAATAGTGTACTCAGCGGGGCTGAGAAAATCACGATTTGTACTGGAATCGGGAATTTCAGTGAGGTAGTACAGTGGGCGTACTGGTATTACCGAGTTTTGGATTATATCACTCAGCGGAACTGAGGGAATTGTGATTGCACTGAAATCGGGTATTTCAGTGGGATAACACAGTGAGCGTACTGGTGTTATCGAGAGTATGGATCGGGTATCCATGGGTAGTTTAGAAAATCCTTTTCCAAGATAAGTTCTACTATTTTATATAGCGGCTAAGGCGGCAATAGTGAACGAACCTGGAATAAGTAGGATATAGCTGATTTAGAAGTGTGTGTTGAAAATAAGAGGGAAGAACTGTGTGATTGTGTAATGACCAACGAAATAAGAAAGTGAGAGAAAATATGTGATGAATAGAGAGAGAAGGATGAGATGGATAATCCTTGGACTGCACAGCTGAGTAGGCACAGTGAAAACAATGGAAATTAACGTAAACAGTGTAGATACTGGTGAATATTATTATGTTTTGTTGTGAAAGAAGAGTGGATGGTGAAATAGGAGAGAACAATAAATTATGGGAGAGACAAAATCATAGTGGCAAAGAGGCTATGGAAAAGCGATCGGAAAAATAGTTGAAAATATAATAATACAATGGAAATTGATGGCCTTGAACTAGAATGAAAATAACATTGAAACTCCTATACCGTACCGATGATTCATTCTGATTGATTATTATTAAATGAATCTAAACGTATTAGTAGAATGCTAGAATTGAGAATAATGCAACGTTGCAAGCTAAATTTTTATTGTTCTATAGTTTTTATCAAGAGATAGGATATTCATGATTATTTTGATTTTGCATTGATAATAATAAATAGTACTGATCAATTTCATTTCGTTACTGAATTGATAAATAATAATTAGATTACTATGACTACAAGATTTTGAGATTAAGATAGTCTTCTAGGGTTATGAAATTATTGATAGGTCTACTGTACTTGAAAATTTGAAGAATGATGTGGCTATTGAAAATTGTTTTTGAATACCTAGATATTGTTAATGATTGTTTAATCAATGGATACAGTAGGTTGAATTGATTTTGTGATGGTCTCGGTCAATTCTATTTCATGAGCTAGAGTTAATTTTTTTGGGACTGGCACATCCCAATGTGATTCCTGTGACAATATTGAGTGAATTGTGAGTGTTATACAAGTTACCAGGAGTAAGGTGACTTGAGTTGAGTCAAAACCCTTCCTGAGTCATCGGAACCAGGTAAACAGTTTGTCTCCAAGGAGATCCTGAGAGAATGTTAGTTGGGACTATTCCACCTATGCCCAACTCTCACTCCAGTCGTCAAGCTACAACATTATCACTGCTGCTGCTGTAGCCACTGTTCCTGGGGGGGTTCATCGAGACTAACACTCTTTTGGATGCTGATCTTCCTCGTGCTGAGGCCGGAGTTCAACTAGCTGACTGGTTTCCAACTGCCAGATCCGACCTACAGCTGTAAAAACGGTTAAACTAAGATCTACCATCACACTATCTGAGAGGCAAGTGCCGGGTGCCCTTCCTCAACCGACATCTGATGCCTGTCCAGGAGATGTATCCTGATGGGACGACAGGGTCCAGCCCTGGCATAGCTGATGCTGCCCATTCCAACGTCGAGACCGAGTGGAGAGATGGAGTGTCAAGTGTCCAGTGTACAGAAAATTGCTTAGTGTACAGTGTCAAAGAAAAATGAAGTAATATCGCCCTTTTTTAGAGGAGGGGGTAATGTAATATGGGGAATATTGAGAATGTTATATTATTGAAATTTATTAGTGATTTAGTGTTTTTTCCAGGTGCATTGAACTGATTAGAATTAAGCTGACAAATTTTCAAATATGGACTCAAGTGAACTTTGGATTGCTATGTTGTTGTAATTGTGAGAAAGTTAATTTTTTAAAGAAATGGCTGTCTCACAATTACCTATTTTTTTGCATATAAGGTTTTGCTAACTTGCATTGAAGTAGTCAAAATTATTGCAGGTTTCAAGCATTTCCACGGTACTGAACTTTCATCTGTGATGAAATTACAAATTTATTTGGAATGCTTGAAACGTGCAATGACCTCTCTTGAAATTTTGGCGACTCCACTAAAATTATGTTCAGTACTCCACGTGGTTTGGCCAATTTGTCGCCTGGAGGGGGTCATAATTGGAGTGGAAAAGCGAGAGTTCGAATCGAGACGTGGCCGCGAGAAGAGCAGAAAAATTGTGAAGGAGCCTCGGGCCTTCTAAGTGTGGCTGCGGCCCATTTAGGAGGGGCGAGCGATCAAGTCGGTGAACTTAGTTGTGAATTTATTCGGTCAAAATTTTGATAAAGTATATTAAGTCAAAATCGCGGGTTCAGTTTGACGGAAATTCGGAAGTTTGTTGTACGTGATGTTATGGCGGGCGTTTGAAATAAAATTCGTAGATCATGGACAGATAAAAAAACACTGGTGAGTGCCTAATCTTTAGTATAAAGCTCAAATTAAGACCGTATTGATTGACCAAGGCCCTCAATTCATTAATTTACATGTTAGCAAAAGACATAAGTTAGCAAAATCTTGTAGAAAATTAATGAAGTAGTTTAAATGAAAATTGTGTGATTTCTTTATGTTGAAAATAATTTTAGGATCGTATAATAAATATGGGTTAAATAGCACCAACTCTTTTATTTCCAAAAAAATCAGTTCGTTCCTTGCTCTCTTGTTAGTTCAGTTGCTAAACAGGTGAAAGACAAGAAATATATAAAATTATCTTTGCATTT
Organism: Conomelus anceps; assembly: GCA_948455865.1. Lineage (NCBI taxonomy): Eukaryota > Metazoa > Arthropoda > Insecta > Hemiptera > Delphacidae > Conomelus > Conomelus anceps. The sequence goes on from OX418216.1 coordinate 51,066,977, forward strand.
GAGTAAACGAACCTAAAGCTCCCAATCATAGATTTGGAATTATTGAATGCATATACAGTTTAGTAAAGAGATGAAATTTCCGGACAAAAATGGTGTCATAAGTGTGGGTGAAGGAAGGTACTTCATTGTTACATAAAGGGTGTTCAGGTGTGTAGAGGTAGAAGATTTCCGGCTACATACATGGTTAGAGATTTAAGGGTAGAGAAGTTGTCCGGTTACATAAATGGTGACGAGGTGTGGGGTTTGTCTGCAAAAATGTCAAATATTCAAATGCAAGATCGATCTGTAGTATTGAGAATGAGAATGATTTCATAGATTAAGAATAACCAACATATTGAACAAGAATAAGTTGAGAGCCACCGGTTGTTTAACACCAATAGATGAATCTTGTAGAAACATGAGCAGGAACATGGAACGAACTTTGATTGTGAAAACTTGATGAAGTCTAGGTTGGAGCTAAGTTTTCAAATAATAAAAAAAAAATAGGATAGGACATATGAAATAGTAAATTACTTTTTAGAATATGAAAATGAGATTAAGTTGTTGATTCAATGGCCTTAGCAATTAGAAAACGTATATCTATTTCAAATTGAATAATGTTAATTTTGAGGTAATTTTGAAAGTTAAATAAATTTGATTCAGTAGTTGAATGTTATAAAAAAAAAATCAGTGACGAGTTAAAACTGAAAAATGAATTGTATTGTTCAAGGATTGTTGTAAGAAATTTAATTTGGTTAGACGTTGCAATTTTTATTAGAGTGAAAAATAAAATAAAATTATTAGTTAAAGTGAGAAAAATATATTTTAGCTTTAAATGGAAATAGGCGCCGGCATTGAAATATAACGCCGTGTTATGAGGCGTTCAATGACCGCAAAACCTGGCAACTGTGCATCAGAATGACAAAATAATATAGAGTGCATTGCTTCAATAAATAGTAAAGGATTGATTAATTTTATTTCAAAGGAAATGTTTGTGCATATTGATAAATTAAGCTTTGTGATAGAAAGGAAGTCCAAGGTTGTTTTGAGTTTGATGGTCTCAGTTGTTAGAAGTAACATTGTATGAGTAGTTAAGATTCGATAAGAAGTGATGATTATGATAAAGGGATGATAAGAGTCTGTCCTACTGTTTCTGATGACTCAATATTGCGGCTGGATCGAGTAGGTTGTATTTATTGGGAAGTTGGATCAGTTGGGACAGAAAAAGGTAATAAGGTAAAATGGATTCAGATGTGAATCATTTAAATAGTGTACTCAGCGGGGCTGAGAAAATCACGATTTGTACTGGAATCGGGAATTTCAGTGAGGTAGTACAGTGGGCGTACTGGTATTACCGAGTTTTGGATTATATCACTCAGCGGAACTGAGGGAATTGTGATTGCACTGAAATCGGGTATTTCAGTGGGATAACACAGTGAGCGTACTGGTGTTATCGAGAGTATGGATCGGGTATCCATGGGTAGTTTAGAAAATCCTTTTCCAAGATAAGTTCTACTATTTTATATAGCGGCTAAGGCGGCAATAGTGAACGAACCTGGAATAAGTAGGATATAGCTGATTTAGAAGTGTGTGTTGAAAATAAGAGGGAAGAACTGTGTGATTGTGTAATGACCAACGAAATAAGAAAGTGAGAGAAAATATGTGATGAATAGAGAGAGAAGGATGAGATGGATAATCCTTGGACTGCACAGCTGAGTAGGCACAGTGAAAACAATGGAAATTAACGTAAACAGTGTAGATACTGGTGAATATTATTATGTTTTGTTGTGAAAGAAGAGTGGATGGTGAAATAGGAGAGAACAATAAATTATGGGAGAGACAAAATCATAGTGGCAAAGAGGCTATGGAAAAGCGATCGGAAAAATAGTTGAAAATATAATAATACAATGGAAATTGATGGCCTTGAACTAGAATGAAAATAACATTGAAACTCCTATACCGTACCGATGATTCATTCTGATTGATTATTATTAAATGAATCTAAACGTATTAGTAGAATGCTAGAATTGAGAATAATGCAACGTTGCAAGCTAAATTTTTATTGTTCTATAGTTTTTATCAAGAGATAGGATATTCATGATTATTTTGATTTTGCATTGATAATAATAAATAGTACTGATCAATTTCATTTCGTTACTGAATTGATAAATAATAATTAGATTACTATGACTACAAGATTTTGAGATTAAGATAGTCTTCTAGGGTTATGAAATTATTGATAGGTCTACTGTACTTGAAAATTTGAAGAATGATGTGGCTATTGAAAATTGTTTTTGAATACCTAGATATTGTTAATGATTGTTTAATCAATGGATACAGTAGGTTGAATTGATTTTGTGATGGTCTCGGTCAATTCTATTTCATGAGCTAGAGTTAATTTTTTTGGGACTGGCACATCCCAATGTGATTCCTGTGACAATATTGAGTGAATTGTGAGTGTTATACAAGTTACCAGGAGTAAGGTGACTTGAGTTGAGTCAAAACCCTTCCTGAGTCATCGGAACCAGGTAAACAGTTTGTCTCCAAGGAGATCCTGAGAGAATGTTAGTTGGGACTATTCCACCTATGCCCAACTCTCACTCCAGTCGTCAAGCTACAACATTATCACTGCTGCTGCTGTAGCCACTGTTCCTGGGGGGGTTCATCGAGACTAACACTCTTTTGGATGCTGATCTTCCTCGTGCTGAGGCCGGAGTTCAACTAGCTGACTGGTTTCCAACTGCCAGATCCGACCTACAGCTGTAAAAACGGTTAAACTAAGATCTACCATCACACTATCTGAGAGGCAAGTGCCGGGTGCCCTTCCTCAACCGACATCTGATGCCTGTCCAGGAGATGTATCCTGATGGGACGACAGGGTTCAGCCCTGGCATAGCTGATGCTGCCCATTCCAACGTCGAGACCGAGTGGAGAGATGGAGTGTCAAGTGTCCAGTGTACAGAAAATTGCTTAGTGTACAGTGTCAAAGAAAAATGAAGTAATATCGCCCTTTTTTAGAGGAGGGGGTAATGTAATATGGGGAATATTGAGAATGTTATATTATTGAAATTTATTAGTGATTTAGTGTTTTTTCCAGGTGCATTGAACTGATTAGAATTAAGCTGACAAATTTTCAAATATGGACTCAAGTGAACTTTGGATTGCTATGTTGTCGTAATTGTGAGAAAGTTAATTTTTTAAAGAAATGGCTGTCTCACAATTACCTATTTTTTTGCATATAAGGTTTTGCTAACTTGCATTGAAGTAGTCAAAATTATTGCAGGTTTCAAGCATTTCCACGGTACTGAACTTTCATCTGTGATGAAATTACAAATTTATTTGGAATGCTTGAAACGTGCAATGACCTCTCTTGAAATTTTGGCGACTCCACTAAAATTATGTTCAGTACTCCACGTGGTTTGGCCAATTTGTCGCCTGGAGGGGGTCATAATTGGAGTGGAAAAGCGAGAGTTCGAATCGAGACGTGGCCGCGAGAAGAGCAGAAAAATTGTGAAGGAGCCTCGGGCCTTCTAAGTGTGGCTGCGGCCCATTTAGGAGGGGCGAGCGATCAAGTCGGTGAACTTAGTTGTGAATTTATTCGGTCAAAATTTTGATAAAGTATATTAAGTCAAAATCGCGGGTTCAGTTTGACGGAAATTCGGAAGTTTGTTGTACGTGATGTTATGGCGGGCGTTTGAAATAAAATTCGTAGATCATGGACAGATAAAAAAACACTGGTGAGTGCCTAATCTTTAGTATAAAGCTCAAATTAAGACCGTATTGATTGACCAAGGCCCTCAATTCATTAATTTACATGTTAGCAAAAGACATAAGTTAGCAAAATCTTGTAGAAAATTAATGAAGTAGTTTAAATGAAAATTGTGTGATTTCTTTATGTTGAAAATAATTTTAGGATCGTATAATAAATATGGGTTAAATAGCACCAACTCTTTTATTTCCAAAAAAATCAATTCGTTCCTTGCTCTCTTGTTAGTTCAGTTGCTAAACAGGTGAAAGACAAGAAATATATAAAATTATCTTTGCATTTGAGTAAACGAACCTAAAGCTCCCAATCATAGATTTGGAATTATTGAATGCATATACAGTTTAGTAAAGAGATGAAATTTCCGGACAAAAATGGTGTCATAAGTGTGGGTGAAGGAAGGTACTTCATTGTTACATAAAGGGTGTTCAGGTGTGTAGAGGTAGAAGATTTCCGGCTACATATATGGTTAGAGATTTAAGGGTAGAGAAGTTGTCCGGTTACAAATCTATCTCTTCAAACCCCACATAGACGTTTTTGTCTTTGGGATGAGGAAACAGAAAACCTTTCAATTATTTCTTCGTTAGAAATAGACTCAAGTACATCTTTTTCTGCAGCTAGAACCATTAAATTGGACAACCATGAGTATCCCATAGCTGATCTGAGTCTGTTTTTGATAATTTTAAATCGACTTATTGCTCTTTTTGCTGATTAACTAGTAACTGAGTAAAGTTGTATAAACCACTTTCAGAGCACTCGCTTAGCGTCTTGCTAAGTTTGAATAATAACTTCTGCACAAATCCTAAACATAACTATTTGAGCTAATTATTCATATTCAATTGTATAATAATAATTATGAATAAATTTTCTTTAATTGACATTCTATCTGGTGACTTTGTAGTATATTTTTGAATGTTGTCACGTTAAACACGGTTTCAATCAACTTTTCGCCCCCCCCCAAAACGTTTTTTGGAACCCCCCAAGAATTTCAATGACGCAGTCTGCGTCATAGCCCCTTCTGTGGGCACCCCTGCTTAATTATTAATTAATTATCGATTATCAACTCAATCTTTCCTCAATCTCATTTCCACTGGGTACCTAATTACTTACTATCGACAATCTCCTCCTCCCCTTCCTCTTTTGAAACTTGTGCGTGGGTAACGGTTGCTTGATAATGACGGTACCGATGATAGACCTACTGTTATAGGTGGGCTACGAACCACTAGGTAAGTGAAAAAACATATTACGTCATCATAAAGACAACTTCAACGAAAAAACACAATAGTTCAACCCACCAAATTAGGCGGTTGAAGAATTGCGAAGTTGCCAGATATTAGACCATGCCACGGCTGATAGTATGGAATCACCAACCTCAATGCACGAATTGGCAACACTGTTCGTTCCGTGTTGCCTAGTCTACAAGTCTAACTCTATCAGACCTGTGGATTGTCACTGCAGTCCGTTGTTGTTTTGCTACTCCGCAATTTCTTTGAGGTGCCTAATTTCGGGGCGTGGAATATTTTGATTGAGTTATCAAGATTTAGTAATAAATATTCAATTGCATTTACCTATGACAATTACTTGATTATTACCAGTCTTTTGAGTGAAGCTAGCTGTCAAAGTTATAGCCATCATCTAAAAAGAAAAAAACGTTTTGAATGAAATTTTCCAGTGCTACTACATTTCCCTTTTAAATGATTAATGCTATAAGTTGTCCAAACGAGTGGCACATATGAGGTGTGCCATAGTTGCATGCGTCATATTCCCCCTTGTTTTGGTCATATCCCACTCCAGGCATGCAACAAGACGCAAATGCTGTAAGATGTAAGTTGCTAGAGGCAAGCAGAAGATACGTTGTTCGAGTGAGAACATTGCTAAATAGGATGCCTTTGAACAGGCCGCAAATTGAAGATGTGTGTACTTCGCTATCGTAATTAAACTGAGGGAATGTTAAAGGGGGGGAGGAAATTACTGACCGGAAGTAAGTGTACTCCAACCGGAAGTAAGTTTACTCTCTAAGTGAGGATTGAGTAAAGGATATTGACATTGAAAGCCGGATATACGTGGGATTGCCTGAAGGATAATTCCGATCAAAGAGGATAGGTTTCGAAGGAGACGGAGGAAAGAGGGAATAGGTGGAGAAAAGTAAGAGATGAAGAAAGGGAAAAGAGTGTAAGGACTGGCGCAAATGTAACGCAGCGTGCATGACTTTTTGTGCAGCACGGAAATGAATTATGTTCTGCAAACAGGAGATAGCTACGATATATCGTTCTACAAGATAATTTATTTTAAAATTTATTTTAATCTATGATTTAATCCGAAGACCTCTGCTACTGCGACTCTGCTACTCTGCTACAATGAATGCCACAATATAAAAATATTAAGTCAATGCTGGGAATCGAAACACAGATCTTCGAATTGCCGGTCGGTTGCCTCAACCACTTTTAATGCTATACATCTTTTAAAAAAATTCCAAGACCTTCAAAACTGCGGGTATTGAGAGCTGCGTTAAATAACTTATGGAAAACAATGAATGTCACAATACAAAAATATTCAGTTAATGCTGGGAATCGAACCACGGATCTCCCAATTGCCAGTCGGTGGCCTCAACCACTAGATCATATTGAAAACCTTTGTTAAGTAGCTTTCATTTCAGATTCATCCACAACAGTCAGTGCCTCGAAATATTTAGGAACATTTTACAATTTTTATTAAATTGCCAAATGTAAACAAAATAGTTAATTTCAAAATCCCTTTTAATGCTTTAAATCAAGGGTTCACAAACTGTGGTACGCGTACCCCTTGAAGGTACATAAAAGTTTATAGGGGGTACGTGGGGCAGGAAGCTAATGAAAAATTGAACGATTTTATTCCTTTACGTTTTGTAATCACGCCAGGTAATAATTTAATAATGAAATCTAATTGAATACTTGTGTGGTCGAGTTATTTGAAAGTAACTGCAGTAGATGCAGTAGGTGCAGTAGCTGCGAAACTGCAAAAGCTAACTCACAGTTATTTGACAGAGAGATTAGATCAGATTAGATTATTTACTTTATTCATGTAGACTACAAAATCCACAGTCTCAGATTCTAGATTATGATAAGTAATCTACACGAATAAAGTAAATAATGTAATCTAATTACGGTAAGTAGAAGGAGACGGTAGGTGTCACGAATTGGATGCGCAGTAGCAAACCGGTTATCTGACGTCATCGCCACCAAGCCCTGAACCCTGGATATGCAGGATGCAAGTGTACTTATTAGTGTACTTTTATTTGAATACCATCAATATTTTCCAATGGTGAAAAGAATTCGAAAATAATATTGTTTAAAATTATAGTTATTGTCTTAATGGTGTGTGTAGTTCTACATTGTTGAAACTTCGAAAAGCTCATGCAGATTGTTGTTCTAGATTACTACATTTTTCAAGATAACTCCATGTGTTGTGCGATATGCCGTGTTGTGCGATTGCTGGCTATTCAAATCATTCAAACAGAGCGAAGTTGCTTAATTTATCATGTCACAAAGTCCCAAAACAGGGTTACTTGTATAAACAATAGGTGAATTTATGTAGAAGGAAGGATGATATTGAAGCATCAACAGCAGTTGTATGTTTCGAACATTTTGTACCAGACGATTACAAACGGGATTTAAAATCAGAATTGCTAAATCTCCCTAGAAAAAATATTTAAAAAAAACTGCATTTCCAGCAATAAAAATTCCTAGCTTGTCTTTTTTATCTAGAGGTGGCCTAATAAATCCATCAGATGAGTGGCTGTCAATTACAATTCAGCTTGAAAGGGAATTTGAAAAGTTTCATCGAGAAAGACTTCAAAAGTGTTCAAATTTAATGTTAGTTCTTACAAATATTATAAAAGAAAAATTCAATAATATCGAAGACTTTGTCATTGAATGTTTTGTTAGAACGCGTTCTTTTATAAGGATGAAAGAGTTGAATAAGAAAATTCGAAAAAGTCCAGCAGCATCCAACTAAATATTGGATAACAGACGCAAGATAAGCAAGAAGATGAAGAAATCACATCTTAAAAATTATTTCAAGCAGTCAAGGAAATTTCCTTGCTTTCATATCACTTATTATTATTAATTTTTTGTATGTGCTAATTTTTTTTTTGTTACAAACTGGAAAAAATTTCCAAATCATGTGAGAGTTTGGATAGTATAAAAGATCTGTGTAATAACATACTAGCGTTTCCTCCGTGCGCTGCTAAGGTTGCTGAATTTTCAATATAAACATCCCATTAATGTTGAAAAAAAAAGATGCAGTAAGCTATTAGTTCTGATTCTAAATTTACAATACTTAATTCTATCAGCTTTCACTCATGAAACACGCCACAATTTAAACAAAGTTAAAATAATCGGTAAGTTTTTCAATTTTCTGCACAAACTTCTTAAACTTTTCTTCCTGTAAGAACCTTCTACAGAGTAAGTTATTAGGAAACTTGAAAAAATGAATGAAATCAGTTTAAACGTTCTTCATATAATTTAGATATACTGTAATACTTCTAACAGTTGATCTGTTAAAAAGACAAGTGGGGCATAAACCAAATAAAAACTTCCTCCATAAGAATAACATGTAAATTAAAAAAAAACGCCTATATGTTTAATCAGGTATATACGGAAGATTCCTGTAAATTTCCATGCCAATCGGTTTAGTAGTTTTCGAATTTTAATGGTGTAACTAAGACGACTTTCTTTTTTAGATTAACATAGAAATCATAACGATTTTTTTTTAGGATGAAGCCCACAAAGGTCTGATACCTGTGCGTGGGTAATGAGTTGGATGATGGTGATTGATGAGTTGGACCTACAGTTTTAGGTGGGTTCCAAACCACCGGGAAGTGACAATGTGCAATAGTATACATATATGTGTGTATTTTTTTATGCGTATAGGTGTTCTTGATCAGAATCCGATAAATACTCTTCGTGTATTAACCGACAGATATGTTAATACTCTCTTCATTATTTATAGCGCTGGTACAGTAGCCTACAAATGGTTTTGTTTAAAATATTAAATATGCTGTATTTTCAAGTCCTATATACAAGAATTATCGCTCAAAATATCCCAACCGATATGTTGACGATAAATAGGCAAAATTTCAAATCTCAAAGCAATTAGGAAAAGAATTGTAATCGGTTTAGCAACAGCGTGCATACAAATACGGGCTAAAGTAAGCAGTAGCGAAGACTGCTTTGGTGGCGATGACGTCAGAGCTCCAAGCCATATGCGCGTGACCCATACAGTCTTCTTCTACTTACCGTGAATCTAATCTCTCTGTAAAATAACTGTGGGTTAGCTTTTGCAGTTTCGCAGCTACTGCACCTACTGCAGCTACTGCAGCTACTTTCAAATAACTCGACTACACAAGTATTCAATTAGAATCCATTACTAAATTATAACGTTGCGTGATTATAAAACGTGAAGGTCCCATGAGAGAGAGAGAAAAAATAGATAGATATTTTTTATAGGCAATTGCTACAAGGCTTACCACCTATGGTAACATGTATGTCTTAAAAATTATAAAAACGAAATAACTATATAAAAACCAAGCTCATGTAAATACAGACAAAACCCGCTAATAACTGAAACCAAGTATACCGAAACAGTACAATGCACAATAAATAAAGTATAACAGTATAATGAGTATAAATTAAAATGTGAGTAAGATCACGATTCAAATGATACAAAATGTATGATAGGCTATGAGATGCACAGTGACTATGAAATGTCAGAGAGAGATTCAGATTCAAATTCAGATAGCTTTATTTGAGTAAAAGTACAGTTTATATGTCTAATAACTATAACCTTACAATGAATGACATCACCTAGATTAATCGAATAGACATATAAAAATGCAGTATATACAAAGACAATACGTTTACACTGTTTTGCAAATTTGATTACTGACATTAACAATACTGTTTGCATAATAAGTGAATATTATAAAGTCCAGAGGTGATGCATTTACAGAAATAGGCGGAGTTAGGGCATAATATCCCTATTCTACACTCAACCCATTGAGAGGGATTCAGATTCAGACTCAGATGACTTTATTTGTGTAAATTTACAAATTTACAATTTCTCAGATGACTTTATTTGTGTAAATTTACAATTTACAATTTACAATTTTAAAGTATTATTAATATTAGCAACTCTCAAATCTCCTAGCTGAAGTGAAGTACAGTTGTTTTTGAAAAGCGAACATAATGGTTGAATAGTTTGAGTAGAAAAAGATTATAAATACAACAAATATATATTTTAAGGTATAGTACAGCAGAAATTATGGATGCGATTGTTTAAAAATAAAAAACATAACAAAAATAGAGCTTGGATCTGAGAGATGAATTACACAAAGAGGCAAAGAGTTGGCCATTGATGCCATTCTTACACTTAACCTTTTACCTCAACATGTCCTACTAGTTTACATTGATTCAGATGAAATTGTCTAACATGGGTTATCTAAGTAAGATAAATCAATTATAGTATTATAGTATCATTGATCATGCAGTTGCCTCAACGCCGGACAGACGCTGCCATTTCAGTGAGAGAGAGAGAGAGAGAGAGAGAGAGAGAGAGAGAGAGAGAGAGAGAGAGAGAGAGAGAGAGAGAGAGAGAGAGAGAGAGAGAGAGAGGGAGTGAGTGAGAATTATAGAGATAGAGTGAGAAAGACAGAAACAGAGAAGAAAGAGAATTAGTAGGTTGTAAAGGAGGAGGAGAAGGAGGAGTAGGAGGAGTAGAAGGAGTAAGAGGAAGAGAGTGGTGATGGGAAATTATACGAAGAATATAATCATGGGAGTAGGAGTAGAAAAATTGAAGTAGTGTTAAGATGCTTGTAAGGGTGACCAATTGGATCGGCCAGCAAAAAGTACTCTGCTCTTTTCTGTAAAATCACTTCCCGGTGGTTTGGAGCCGACCTAAAACTAGGTCTAATTGATAAGTCAACATCATCTTATTCATTACTCACGCACAAGTATCAAACCCATGTGGGCTTCATCTTGAAAAAAATGAAAATAGGTTTGTCTATTAATAGGTTTGTCGAAATAACAAGGGGGTAAATAACATTTAAACTTTTTAACACGGGGTACAATCTTGAGAGCCCCTGTTCTCAATTTTTCTTGCTCCTGAATTTAAAAGATTGAGAGCCCTGCTTTAAATATCGCCGAACCTTAGTGGCCACCGTGATAGCTCTGACCTAGATAAAATATTGTTGTAATAAATTGTAGAATCACCACTATATCTAAGGATAACCAGAATGTGGGTTTGAAATCAAGAGTGATTACCTAGAATGTACAACTGAAACTGGAAAAAGTAATAGGAGCAACCAGGAGCAATATAAAAATCTGAATAAATTTCGATTTCCAATTGCATCTTGCTACTTACATCAATCAATTTGACGATAGGTATTGTGAGTCACTGTTCGGGATGGTCGATTTTGTGAGCTATGGTTCGGGGGTGCCCTTTTTTGCATATAAATTCTTTAATTCGAATGGCCGGAAGCTGCAGTCGCAAATATTTTTATGAAAATTGTGAAGATAGGCGCACCATCCCAATCCAAAGCTACACAAATAAATATCTGTCTTCACTGGATGGAATCGTGCGAGAAAATGCAAAGTTTCTGTAAATATCATCGAATCCAGCAAAGAAAGATAAAATATGAAGAAACAATATATTTCGAGCCAAATCCCTCTCGCGAGCGAAAGATGTGCGTGGAATATGTAATATTTTTGCAAGTTACACCTTCCCAAAAAATCCACGCTAGCGAGGTGGAAAAGCTACAAAAAACAATCTTGTCATAGACTGTTCAAAAAGTGAACAAATTATTGAACCAACACGTTTGTCCTTTATCAAGGACAAACGGCTATTTACTGAAATAACCAACTCAACTCGGCGAAGCCAGCTGTCGGATCTTTGAATTAAATCGCTAAAATATTCTACAACCAGAGTCGGGCAGGAATTTAAATTATAAAATACAGATAGAAATTTCTTTGCTGTTTATTATAAAATTCAGAATGGAAAATAGGTGTAAAAAGATCAGAAATAATACTATAAATGGAAATGATGTTCATTAATAGAAAAAATAAATTCCAATAATATACTGAATTTAAATTTGAATAATAAATTGTTTTTTGAATTGCGTTTATGGCAAGAGTGGGTGATTAAGTTTATTTATAAAATACATTATTTTGATTTTGTAATTTTTGCAGTGATTTGCTCGGCTCCAGCTCAGTTGAAATATTCTTTATTCTTTTATTGTGTTTAAATACGTGATGGTGCCCCATACGGAGTTTTCTCGGGGTACCTGAAATAGCATTATTCAACATTACTGTTAATTTCAATTTTTATATTTATTTTGCATTAAATGTAAGAAATTTTGTAAGTTTTGTTTTTAAATGTTGAATAAATGAATTTGAATTTGAATTTTTCGAGAATGTAGGCTTTTTTGACCTAAGGGCGAAACAGTTACAAGAGTTCGCTTCGGTAGCATTTACAAGTGATATGCCAATTTTAATAAAGCCTCAATTATTTGAGGCTTTCACTTTTTTGGCCCAATTTTACGCGCACTCGATGAGATATTAATTTTTCTGGCACTCAATCGAAGTTGGTGTCGTTTTTTTCAGAAATCTTGGACTGGCTGCATGTGGTTGATCGCGGATTTTAATGTTTGTGAAGTTTTAAATTTAAAATTTGGCAATCTGGATCCTTTTTACCTTCGAAGCGACTGGGGTATTTAACATAAAAAATTGACTAGAATCGGTTAATTTAAAACTTCTTGTAGGAGAGGTATAAAACGGACCTCTTCCTCAGCGTGTCAAAATTCGTCTCTCTTCTTGTTCAAGCTCTGAAGCCAGGGTTTTTGTAGAAGAAGGTGACGTGATGCGGTTATCCGCCAATCAGAGCGAAATTGGGTGAAATCCTCCAATAAGAAGGTTACAACGGTCTTTGAGTTTTACAGTTCGACATGTGATGTAAGAAAAAACAAAATTTGGAGGAATTAATCATTGAATTAAAAAATTAAACAATTAATGGAATATGAATAAGCACATTTCTCAGATAGACAATAAAAACAGATACAGAAAGAACAATTCGAAAAATAATTGAATTTTAACGAAAGAGCCGGTAGAGATAAATTGAAAACAGCTGTTTGTTAAGCCGACTAGTGCAAGGATTGAATAAATTTTACCCTTTCGAATAACGTAACCATTTCGTTGTGTACTACGACAATTGTATGGCGCTAAACATTGATTTATTTGACAAAAGATGTGTGTCATGACTTAATACAATAAAAATGATATGAAAATAATCTTACGTGAGTAGTTAGTTTTTTAGATTTAATCCTTATCTTTATAATTTCTCGAGATAGTTTAATAAAGTGGACTGGTGTATTTTGCACCGTGACAGTATGTACCTATAATATGTGTTCTATGTTCAAGTATGTTGTTCGATTTTCTATTTATATGTACTGTAACCTGCTTTCTGAGGGACACCTGGGGAAAAAATGAACTAAGATTATTTTCCCATTGATGCCTTTGCGTCTAGATCGACTTACCGATTGCAAGACTCGGGTTCAGCTGCTCAGTTGTGTGCCCTGCAGTCACACGCTAAGGTGGAGGTGCGATGATAATCCTGTAGGAAAAAGGCTACTCAATGGCCTCAGGATTTCGTGGCAACCTTCCACAACAATATTGCCAGGTATGGTGGATGGACGCATCACTTGGTGCAGCTATATATCTCCTTGGACCAAACCGGACACCGAGTAGATACCACCAAATCTCCATCCTGAAAACACGTCTAATTATGCCAGATCACCACAATTTCCCCCTGCAAATGGCCCGAACAAAATAAGATTGTATATGCTTTGGAAAATTCCGAAATTCCGGAAAATTCCGTCTATACACAGTAGCCTATAAAGGCTCAAAACTGCCAGAACTCACCAAGCATAAGTTCAAAATGATGCGGAAACTTTTTGAAACAAAAGTTTGACGTGTATTGAAAAATAATTATAATAGGTTAGAAGTTTGAAAAGTCAATAATAAAATAATTATACAGTGATGAAAAATTTAAGAGTTGATCAAGTGGAAAATAATACATAAATTAGTTCTTTTATAGAGAATGCAATTCTGAATATACTGTGCACGTGGCCGGGATTCGGCTTGGCGGAAGGCAAGACTTGAATTTGCCAAATCGACACAGCCTGTATAGTGGAATTTCCCATTTTTCTTTTCTAATCGTGCAATACTTGGTGCCCCTTAGAATATAACAACTTACTTGTACGTTGGTTATTTCTTCTTCCGTGGTCGGGTAGCCTTTCTCTGACACGCAGATGTAGTGAAGTGCTGCTCCTCGCAATTTTTAGGAAAACTCGAGTTTTAAAACTTTGGAAACGACTGGTCTAATTTAATTCATGTCTTGCATGTAAGGTAATTTCCCGGAATTTTAACAATACAAATAAATTACATTTAACACAAAAATGACAAATACAATGGACAACGTAGTCCTTTCTCATCGGAGTCTGGAGAGCAAGTTTTTATTGCAACAGTGGTCCTTCAAAAAAGTGGTCACTGTTACTTGTTGTTTGCCAAATCAAAGGAAATGACACCTAATTTAACGATGTTCAACCCATGTGGTTGGAATTAAGTTGAATAAAAAATTGAATAAAACGGTACTATTGCTTTCATGGGTTGTGATAAATGATGTAAATAATTTTAAAAATAACCCGATATGCCAAAAACTAATTTACAGATAGAAAATTTACATTAAAGATCACATAAATTTCGATGTTAGTCATCGACTGCTCAACAAGTCGATAATTATAAGTCCACGTGGCTTTGCACTGTGGCTTTCTACAAAAACATCATATTCGAGCCATTAATTCATAAAAAATACATTTTAAATTATAAAAAATAATACTGAGCAAATAGATTTCACTGTACAACAAAGAATTACAATAATATGGGCTAGTGATGATGAATCTAACCTGTAAGAAGATTACCCTGCAAGCAGCAAAGGATTATATACAGAACTCTGCGAGTATGAAGAAATCCAGGTATGTGTAACATTTTAACATAATAGTTTGTCATAATCTTTCTTCTAAATATCATTTGAGGTCGCCTAAATATAATTTATTTACGTTTCTCTGGTGTGGTTTCGATAGAATAGAAACTATCGCTATAATCGCCGGTATGACAGTTTGATATCGATGGTCCTGCCGAAACAGCTGATTAATTGGCGAATTCCAAACGGTAGTGGATTGAATCCTCATTGCTGTGACATCATGACGGCGCCGATTTTAAAAATCATTCTTCTAATCCTTTGATTACGGTAACTTTTTTACTTTATATGAATTCTTCTTGTTTTTGAAAATTTTGTTGGTTGCCAGCCACCCAAAATGTGTCGTCACAGTACATACAAACGTAAGCATATACATATGTAATAATGCCTTACAATAATAATAATAATCATAATAAAAATACTTGAAAGTCAGACAAGATGAGTAATTATTGTCGTATCTCAATAAAGTTTTTCAAAAATCAATGTATTTTTCAAAAATCGCTGCATTTTTAAAAAAACTGATGAAGAGTTTTCAGGTTAGATGTAGTGTTCACAATTTTTTGTTTTAAATTTATATTTCATAAGATTAGTGATCATGGTGATCACTTGCAATATCAAATCACTTTTTTGAAATTCAAACTCCACTCTGTGCTAACTAGAGTTTGATTAATTTTCGTTTGTGATATTACATTTATATTATCCAGTTCTTAGGAAATGAGAATCCACATAATCGTAGAATTTAAACAATAATTAATAAAAATCATGTAGATAATAATCAATAATGAGTGCATCATTCAATCCAGTAGTGCAAAAACTAAATGTAAGAGATTCTCAGAATTTTGTTCTGAACATTGTGTTCATATATCAATCAATAATAAGAGGTATTTGATAACCAAGGAATATTCTATGACTTCACAGAAGTAAATATGAATTATTTGTACGTTCAAATGAATAAAATATGCATTATTAATTATCACAATATATATATTCTAAATAAGAATTTTATTACCTGTAATAAGCAGTTCCATGATGTGCTAACAATTTGATTAAATTTCTTTAGTTTTATTATAAATATTATCCGTAACTGGAGAATACAATCAAAGAAATTCCTATAATTTTTCCATGAGTTCCAAACATCATGTTTAAATCAATCAATAATTATGAGAAGTAGATGATAATCAATTAAAGTCCTGCCACTCTACAAAAATATCAAATACATATTCAACATTTAAATCAAGAAAATATGCATTTTCAATTATTTCAAAGTTCATTCTAAATTAGCATTCTTCTAGGCATAATATCCCTGCTAACAGACAAGGACAGAACACATATTATTTTTCATCAGGTCCTCCAGATTCATCAAAACCATCATTATCATCATAATTATCAAACCTGTCATAAATATCAGGATCATCATCATCATCATCCAAATCAGCTATTTTTTGTTCATTTTCAACATCATCAAACAACTTCTTTGAAGACGCTGCATCAAGAGGTGGCTGTTCAGGTGCAGTATCAGCAGAAACTGTTTGCTCTTCAGGACTTTGGTTCAAACCCTGGTCTTCAAGACTTGGGTTCGAACCCATGAATTTCCGATAGAGTTCAGTTGCAACAATGGCTGTCATAGCAGTGGTGAAAAGATTGGGAGAACTTGGATTCTGTACTGATGGGGGGGAACTGTTAGCGGGTCCAACAGCTGATGGTCTCTGAAAATTCTGTCTCAGATTTCTATCATACTTTACTCGTGTTTTTCTGTCACCCAGTACCACATAAGCTTCTGAAACCTCTTGGAATTTTTTTGTTGCTTCTGGTTCACCGCCATGACGATCTGGATGATATTTCTTTGCTTTCAAAAAATAAGCCTTCTTGATTTGGTCTTCTGAAGCGTTTTTTGGCACACCTAGAATTTTGTAGTAGTTTTTGACAGTTTCTGAATGGTTGGAGGTTTGAAATTCTCGTTGACATTGATATATTGATGGGAAAATATTGTTTCTTTTCAGGAATTCTTGAGATGTTGGAGGAGCTCTTGCAACTTTGATGATATTCAGGAGATGCATTGTTCCAAATCTTTGTGTGGATTGATGAAGTGAAGTGTTCAAGTCATTTTTAATGGTCTGTGATGCATTCTGTGGCAAACCTAACATTTTTTTGTCGTCTTTGACAGCTTTCAAATGATGGAAGGTTTGAAATCCTCGCTTAGATTGAAAGGTTGAGAAAACAAGGTTATTTCTGTTCATGTATTGTTGAGATAATAAAGGAGCTCTAGAAATTTTGAAGGAACTTAGATTTTGGAATGTTCCAAATCCTTGTTCACATTGATAAAATGGAAAAATGAAGTTATTCTTCCTAATAAAGTTTTGATGACACTTTGCTCCTATTACTCTGTACTCCTGATACGATAATGGTCTTAGAGTCAGATTCACTTTGAATTTACTGGAGGTATTTAGGTATGTTCCAAATCTTCTTGTGTATTGATTCAGTTGAGGGATGAAATTGATGGACTTGTATAAGTCTCGTTGATGAATTGCATCAAGTAAATGATAATTAAGATACGACAATAGTGTTAGATATGGGTTAACCTTGAAATTTTTCAAGTCACCTTCATGTTGAAGTGTTTTAAATGTTCTTTTAAACTGAAGTGGTGTAGCTATAGCATTGCCCCTGATGAAATTGTCATGATGAATTGCTTTAGGCACTTCTTGGTTATTTCCGAAGATCAGTGGATTGAGATTTAAAGTAAACTTTTTCCTCGCAGAGTTGAACTGCTGCTGGCTTTGATTTGACTGAAGATTTACAGATTCTTGGCGATGAAGTGCATGAGTTTCCACTGTACCCAACTTTGGAGAACTGCATCTTGATGTGTTGTATTTTTTTTGAAAATCTCTAGACGCAAATTTAAAAATGTATTGGGAATTTTGTAACCTCCTGATCATTATTTGGTGACTTTGAAATGTTTGTTTTGTCACTGTAGTGGGTTCTTATCAGGTGTTTCAAAAAAACAGCTGTTCCTCAGGTTTCAAGAAAGTTTGGAACTAATCATCTGTACAAGCTCATCTGAAAGGAAAGTGTAGACAGTGCACAAAAAGCTTCGATACACACAAATCATAGTAGTTAGTTTAATATGGCTTAAAAATGTAAAAATTCCAAATTATATCATCTTTTTTCGGACTGTGATAGTGGTTTGTTTTAAGTGAGAAAATTAATATTCTTCATCTGCAAAAGACTTGTGATTGTATATATTTATTGTGCATCAAGGTTTTGGGTCTGTTGTATTCACATTGCCTGTATTTTAGTTAAATGAATGATTGAATAAATAAATAAAATAAATCAGTGTACCGAGCTCCGCTTTTGGGTTAATGTTTCAAGAACCTGAAGGTTTTATAGTTTTTTATTTCTTTCTCAATACAATCTATCACTGTTTCTACACCTACATGGTTCATTGTCCATAGAAAACAGTTCCAGCCAATCTATGGTGGAAATTCAGTGAAATAAATACACAAGCATATACGGTGTCAGCTCACTTTACTGTTGATGTGATACAAAGTGACCTATTTTGGAAATTGACATGAAATAGACTATACGAATTGAATCAAGGTTCAGGTCTGATGACTTTTTAATTTTTCGATGGTGATTATCATTGAGTACGTTGAGTATGTTTCTCTGTGCAAGCACCCTTATTCCTGGGTGTGCTGTCTACTGTTCACAGAACTACTAGTTAGTATTGTTCACGTTGAGTTCTATTGTTCTAATTCTAATAATTGCAGGAAGAGAGAGAGGAGAGAGAGAGAGAGAACATTTATAAATAACTTATATATAAGTTTACGTGAATCTACAGCTTTTAAACAGCTATCACATTTACTGAACTGTCTGACGTTTATTTGTGGTGTTATTTAAAGCTTTTCAAGACAAGAGGCAAACAATTTTCCGTGGCTGGAAGAAGTCTCTCGATCCATGTGGAGTGGAAAAACTGTGTAGAGCTTTTCCAAGAACGAGGAGGAGGCCTGTGGTCGATAGTTGGAAAATTGCGAGAAAAACAATTTCCCCGGGTGGAGCCATATCATTTTACTGGGTAGTCCCGAGAAGTTTTGACAGCCGTTTCTCGGAGTCAAATACGTGCTCATGCTTGTGTGTTTGCTTAGTACTGTATGGTGGGAAAGAGAGAGAATGAGAGAGAGAGACAATATCGAGAAGGAAGAAGTAGAAGAAAGGATGACAATGAAGGTGGTGGAGAGGAAAAGAGAGGAAGAGATTGAGAGAAAAACAATAAAGAAGAGTAAATGAAAAAGGCAATGGAGAGAAGGAAGACAGGATGATTGTGGAGGAAAAAAAGAAAGGAAGGCAATTGTAAAGGGAAAAAGGAAAGATGTTGAAGAAGAGGATGAGGGACAGAAATAACTTTTTAAACTAATCAGTTTAAACTGTTCAATTTAGTGTTATCTGAACTTTTTTTAGTTGAGAAAAGGAAGAGAGGTAATGAATGTGATGAATACAATGGAGAAGAGGATGTGTGAAAGTCAATGAAGAAAACGATGCGAAGAAGAGAATAGAAAAGAGATGGAGATGAAGGGAATGAAACAGAAAGAAGAAGATAAAGAGAAAGGGAAAGAGAAAGAGAAAGGGAAAGAGAAAGGGAAAGAGAGAGGGAAAGAGAAATAGAAAGAGAAAGAGGGAGTGAACGAGAAAGAGAAAAAGAATGAGAAAGAGAAGAAAAAGAGAAAGAGAAAACGAAAGCAAAAGAGAAAGAGGAAGAAAAAGAGAAAGCGAAAGAGGAAGGGAATGAGAAAGAGGAAGAGGAAGAAGAACCGGTAAAAAAAAGAGGTATAGGATTATAAGGAGCTGGAGTAGTAGGTTGTGGAGAAGGAGGAGATAGATGAGGAAAGGAAGGAATTGAAGAAAAAGAGAAGCAAAAAAATAACAACTAAGGAAGTATTAAATGAATTAGTAGTAGAAGATGAATAGAAAGAAATAAAATGGGAGAAAGAAGAAGAGTAAACCAAGAAGGGGGATGAGGAAGAGAAGTCGGAAATAGGGAAGAAAAAGGCAAGGAAGAATGAGGTGGGGGAAATGAGAAGGAAAAGAAGAGTGAAGAGGAGGAAGAGTATGACGAGGAAGAATAATGGTGAGAAGAAGTAGATGTATATGAAAAAGTACACTATTAAATTAAATTTGCAAACTATGCCACATTCGAGAGTCCCAGATTCAATTGAGTTAGGTAAACTGCTGGTTATAAAGAGGCTTCATATTTTCAAACCCACAATAATAATTATTTATAATAAAAACTGGCACTACTTTGGTTCGGCTTCTCACTAGGCATTTTCATCATCATTCTAGTGAACTAGAGCATTCAAGCGTTGCTGCGATCTCATTAAAATTTCTCCTTGATTTTATTATTCGCCACCTCCCACTGAGGCTACCTTTCAAATTTCAACCTAGAAGAAGAGGTCCTAGGGCTCTAGTTTTGCGTTTTTTCGGGTTTTGCACTTAGCAACACAATTAGCGATTTATTTTTATTTATAAAAATGTTCATATAAACAGAAATATTATATTCTTCTTATTTTTAATTCAAATAAAGCTCACACACAACGGGACATTACAGGCTTGTGTCATATATTGCCGGCTTTGGGTAACAGATTCGTTAACCCGGCATAATTACATTGTATCATATGATTTAAAAAATCGGGTAGATGCGAAGGGTAGAAAGGAGATATGATCGGGTATGATTGTTATCATGTGATGACAATGATCGGCCTGGTGTATGGTCCACCTCTTAACCGACTTCCGGTTCTGGGTGAAACGGTCCTATTCGAAGAAAATTGAAATGAAGACATCGATGAATGCTCTTTTCTGGTTGATACTGGGCTAAGTATTGAGCCGATCCTTGCGAAACTTGGTCGGGAGGTCAGGTCAGGTTCCAATATTGGCCGATGAAATTAAAAATCGTTAGTTAGCTGTGGTAGTCAATAATTGGAATGCAGTGTGGTATTGGTGTCAAGACCCTGCTCGGCTTTATTGGTGTCAGCGTCTTGTAATTAGTACGGTCAGTTGATTGTGGTCGTAAGTTCTGTTTGAGGGGTTGTGAGGGGTGGGTTCGAAGGGGTTGATGCCCACCATTAATTAAACGACCGTGAAACACCTTCAAGCATCTCATCGTCTGACAAGGGTGAGAAAGTTTGGGTAGTGGGCTGGGGGGATGGTAGTTGACTGTAGTGGAACTATTGTGGTTGAATGAAAGGGTTTGATAAATATAGAGGAAGAAGGAGGAAGAAAGAGAGGGAATGACTGTTAGTGTATTGAAGAGAGTATTAGATTGAATTATCGAAATAACAATAATTTTTAAACAGTGTATGCAGTGTATTAAGACAAGAAATATAGCAAAAGTGTCACTGAAGTTATTTTTTATAACGTGATTGGTGAACTTTATAACCAATAATCTAATTCACTTTAGATACCATTACTTCATTATCACATGTAATGTAAATTTACAAATCTCGTACTTGTGAGACTCAAAACAAAATGATTAATATCAAATAGATTGCAGGCTTAGTCGTAAATATTTTTAACATAGTGTTGTATGTTTGAATACCCAATCACTTGTCTTACCGGTGAAGCTAATGATATTACTGCTGAACCTCGATATATCGAACTAAATGGGACCGAAAGCGATCCAGGATGTAATGAAAATCTGCGTTATCCAGACAATATAGAAAAAACGGTAAAATAATAAAAGCAACCCACCGGTAAGACAAGTGATAGGGTGTTCAGGAATACAACACTGTTAAAAAATGTTTTCGTCTAAGCTTGAAATCTATTTGATGTTGATTATTTTGCTTTGAATCACTCAAGTGCGCAAAATAGCTCTTTGCTGCACGAGAGTAATGCATTTCGCCTGAAATGAAATAAATTTTATTCATCCACTACAATTTACAATAAACAGAAAAACAGTCTCTTATCACAATGAAAAAGATCTATATACCATATAGATAACACATAAAACTCTGCTATATAAAAAAAAACAAGCGACATAATACATAAAAAAAAAACAATAAAAATCGTAATAAGGACAAGATTCTTTTCCTTAGATGAATAAAAGAAAAACATCCCGAGGCCTAGCCTGTGTGGGATGCTATGCGAATTCTTACTTAAAGTAGAGAACTAGATATAGATGGTGCGACCGACCGGTCATTTATTAATACATAATTATAGGGTTGCTAGACATACAAGGAATCAAATAAGACTTTAAACATTTTTTTTTCTGAGGATGAAGCCCACATAGGTCTGAGACTTGTGCGTGGGTAATGAGTTGGATGATAGTGATTGATGAGTTGGACCTACAGTTTTAGGTGGGTTCCGAACCACCGGGAAGTGATTTTCAGGTTAAAATTGAAAAAGGTATACAATAATGTTATTAATACATAATTATAGGATTACTAGACAACGTCCAAATCGAATTGGACTTCAAACAATTAATAAGGTAAATAAATGAGTATAGGGTGAATGCAATAAGGTATTGAATGAATTAATAATATACAATGAATAAGGTTCACATAATACATTAATCCTCTACGTAAAAAAGCCATAATGAGGTAGAAGTTTTTCAACTTTGGTGAAGCTTCTCTATCAGTTTCTTTTTTTTAAATTAAATTAGGGATGCAAAAAAAGTATTTACATCGTCTAGCTCGATAAGGTACTCCTTCACTGTTTTGAGGAAAATATATTTCTTAGAAATAGATCTAATATAAACCGATAATAAATTATAAAATTTTGGTGCCAAAAATGTATAAAATTTTTTAAACAACGTTAAATTTGGTCTTGGAATATTCACATCCAATCTATTTCTTAAAACATAATGTAGTCCAGGTCTTTCACACCTTCGTTCTGTACTGGCTCTGTCGAAAAAAATCTTCAATACCTTATAAATATTTAAATTTTGGAATGGCAGTATTCTCATTACTCTAAACAATGGACGAGTGTGTTCTAAATATCCTGCATTACAAGAAATACGGATAAAGGACTTTTGTAGTATAACTATTGGTTTTACTGTTGTATAATATGCTCCTCCCCAAATGGATAATCCATACTGGAGTTTGGAGTCAACGAAAGAAAAATACAGCACCCTCATTACATCAGGGGGGCATATAGATTTGAGCATATAAAATATTCTTGTAAATTTCATCATCTTTTTTTTTAATATACGTAACATGTGGCTTCCAAGTAAGATTACTGTCCAACATTAGTCTCAAATATTTTGTTTCTTCAACTTGCTCAATCGTAGTGCAATCACAGTTAGTGGTTATACATGAGATTTCGTGATATTTCAAAGGGGAGCTGAATGAATATCTCTTTCTTGCATTGAAAATAACATATTTCGACTTTGGACTCATTACCATCCAATTTATTGTGAACCATCCTTTCAGTAAACTGATATCTGATTGCATTTTATTATTTAATTCGTCTAGAGATTTGGCTTTATAAAATAGGGCCGTGTCGTCGGCAAACGATGATAATTCTCCCTCGAACTTTCCATTGCATAAATTATTTATGTGTATCAAAAATAGAGGCCCAGAAAGAACTGAACCTTGTGGAATACCATGTGACACAACTGCAGAATTACTCAATTCTGTTCCTACTCTGAGCTGAAAGCGAGTGCGGAATAGTTTCTCGAGTGCAGCCAAGATACTTTCAGCACGAGTTACCCAATAAATTTGTCCTACAGTTGGCACACCTGGAGTGCATCAAAGTTTGCTGGAGTGCGACAAAGTAAAAGAGTGCAGGAATCACCTGTTTTGCTTACTATAATGAATGCAGAAATAGCTGCTTTGTTAGGTAACTGTAGGAAATAGCTATTTGTGTAACTAGATTGCAAAGTGGGGCTCTTTTATGCACCGAGAGAAACACCAAGAGCCTTCGGCTCGTGAAAAAAGTTTCTCTAGTGCAGAAACAATACTTTGCGCTTGAATTACAAATCAATTTTTTCCTACAGTAACGTATGAAGTAATTTAAACAGAACAAAACAGGACATACATAACCTGACAATTCCTCACATAATCTATCTTCCAATCAAATCGATTTCAACAACAACTACAGCTAATTCTATTTCGTAGCTGCAGCAGAGTAGCCAACCTATTTTTGAATGCAGAATAGGGAACCTGCGTATTACATGCTCACTATTTTTTGTTCTTAGGTTACAAATCTGGAGTGCGGAAAAGTACTCTCGCGCACTGGAATTTACTTTCCCGCACTGGTGCAGGAATAGACTATTTTACGTGCTACAGACAATTTTTCGGGTCACTAGGAAAAAAATGTTTTCGTCTTAGCCTGCAATCTATTTAATGTTGATCATTTTGTTTTTGATCTCTCAAGTGCACAAAGCAGCTCTTTGCTGCACGAGAGTAATGCATTACGCCTCAGCTAAAGGCGAGTGCGGAATAGTTTCTCAAGTGCAGCCAAGATACTTTCAGCTCGAGTTACCCATTAAATGTTTCCTACAGTTGGCACACCTGGAGTGTGGCAATGTAAAAGAGTGCAGGAATCACCTGTTTTGCGTACTATAATGAATGCAGCAATAGCTGCTTTGTTAGGTCACTGTAGGAAAATGTTATTTACAAAATTCTAACTACACTCTACATAAAACAAAACACTTTTGCGTACCATAATGAATGCAGCAATAGCTGCTTTGTTAGGTAACTGTAGGAGAATGTTATTTACAAATTTCTAACTCTACACTCTACATAACACCAACACAAACACTTCTAATCTGTCATTTAGCATTAAAATGTGATATTTAAGTTCTTGGTAGGTATTTTTTATTTTTTTAAAATTCTATCCATAATAATGAGTCCGAGTTATGCGGGCAGCCAGAATAACGAAAAGCGGATAAGTGAGGTTTTATATTGAGTTATGGGAATACAAGTCATGTAGTATTTACGTAAAAAGGATGAGTTTGAATGGAAATCTGCCCCCTCTTGAAACACGACCAAAAATTAACTTTAAAAATATTAAATAAACGATTATTTAAACAAGCGATTGTTGAATCATTTTAAAGAGTAATTTCTGAAATTTATACACAAAATTTTCGATGCCATAGAGGAAACAATTTGAGCCGGAATACAGTAGTAATTTATAATTGAATATTTTCTCTATAAATCCTATCTAATTTTTATTTTGAGGATGAAGCCCACTTAGGTTACATACCTGTGTGTGGGTAATGAATTGGATGATTGTGATTGATGAGTTGAACCTACAGTAAGGTGGGTTCCAGAAGGTGATTTCGCAGCAGGGAACAGAGTCTATGTTCATAGACATTACTACGAAGAGCTGTCCTCCAAAAGACTACACTACACTAGAGACAAGTGTCTATTCACTATATACAAGTTACTAGAGTGTCTAGATCACTCTAGGAAATCACTCTCTCACTAGTTTAAACGTTTAAACGAGTTACTAAGTTGCAAACAACAATGTCAATCCATTATTCCGAGCTAACCAATAAGGTGTTCCCCAGTTTCCAATGGTGGAAATCGGTTTCCCCAAATTCCTCTAACTACCATTGGCCGCTTGTTTACCCTTCGGAAAGTGGTCGCATATTTCATCTTGTAGAGCAGGTTACAAACTTCGACAGGCACCCTACCCACGTAACCACTGGTGAAAGTATTTCCAGCCCCTGACATTCCTGGAATAACTTAACGAGAATGCATCTTACCTAACCTGGACAGTAGGAGTCCTAGTGTAATTAACTAATGGGGTACTAGAGTTGGGAGGAAGAATTGTTTAGTATGTTATTTTTGAAAAATTGTGATTATCATGTGTTTCTATGATGTGGTGTGCATGAGTCTTTCAATTCATTGCTACGGATTGTATTAAATTTGATTGATTTAAATATTATATTGTTATGAATTGATCGAGAAAATAAGAATAACAGTAGTTCCTCTTTATGAAATTTTAATCTTTCTTTTCTTCATCTTTCCCTCTCACAATTAATTATTCCTCTGCTAATAAATTATTGTTTTTAATATTTTGCAAGTTCAGCAAAACTCTCTAGATGTTATTGCATGCATGATAATTATTATTAACAGTTCTTTTTCTTCATTATACCTTTATTGTGAAAATATTATTCTCTACCTTGGCGTTCTTCGTTTTCTTATTTTTCTCCTCCTTCTCCTTCTCTTTCTACTTCGCCTACTTCTGCTCCTCCTCGTCCTCCGCCTCCTTCAACTCCTCCTCTTACTCCTCCTCGTCCGAAATCTACTTAATGTTTTCCTCTTCGGAAATATTTTCAACTTTCTCCCTCCTCCTCCTCCACCACTTCCTTCTCTTTTCTATCCCTTCTTTTTCCTTCTCTTCCTCATCATTCTTTTTTCCATATTCCATCCTTTTCTTTCTATCTTCTCGTTCACTGTCATCTTCTGCATTTACACTTGTCCATAATTAACATCGGTTTTGGTTGTTACTTCATACAATGAGAAGAATGAGAAGAAAAAGAGAAGACGGAAATGAAGTAAAATGGTTGTTGAGACTATCAATTTAAATTTATCTTCATTTCACGTTTTAGAAACTCAGATTGAATTGCATCGGACAACGTGCTACTTATATGGCTTGATACTGCAAACCCACATCAATCATAAGAAAATATACTGGTACACACAATTTTGTGGGAGATGAGTGGTGGAGTTTGTGAATTGGGAGGGCATACTGCTTATAAAAATATGTTTTCTTCCTCTTGTTCTTTTTCTTCTCCCGCTTCTTCGTTCTCTTCTATTTGTTTTCTTTACCATCTTTGCATAGTTGCCCATCATCATGTGTTGTTCTTACTTGATGCTCTAACATCTCGCTATGTGAACCGAGGGTACACACACCCTTATGAAGGAGAAATAGAACCGTGATGAGCGGTAGGAGGCTGCAAAGTCCTCCTGACAGAATGCTTTCGCTAGAATACAGTAGAAGAGAATTTTCCCATTACAACAAACTGAAAGTCGGCCCGACGGTTCCTGGTTGTTGGTCGCGGGGTGGGGGGGCTGATAGAGGGAGGACAAGTCTACCAACTAAACAAAATTGCGTTGCTGTGTGACGCGGTAGTGAATTATTGCACCAGGTCTGTCTTCTCTCCTCTTTCTTCTTGCTTCGTTCGTCACAGCCACAAAGAGAATTCGGGAGAGAAAAGAATGAGGGAGGGAGTGAGAGAGTGTTTGTGTATCTATGTGTGTGAGAGAGAAAGTTACTGTGTGTAAGGAGGTGAGTGGGAGAGAAACGGTGACAGTGACAAGAGTGAATAAGGAAATGAAGGATTGTTGACATGTGGATGAGATAGTTTGCAGGGTGAGTGGATGTTAAAAAGAGACAAATAAAAGAGTTTAAAAGAGATTAATGAAGAGGAGGGATGATAGAGAATGGGAGAAAGAGTAAGTAAGAGACGGTGTTAGTGACAAAGAGTGGAGTTACGAATTGTTGACATATGGATTAGTGCTTTTACAGTGAAGAGATGTAAGAAGGATACGAATAAAGTGGCGAAAGGAAGAAGGAAAAAGAGGTGGAAAAATGAAAAATGGTAGAAAGAGTCAGTAGGAGAGAGAAGGTGAGTAAAATAATAAGTGACGAATTGTTGATGTGAGAGTTAATGGTGAAGAGATTCAAGAAGGAGTCTGATAAAGAAAGGAAAAAGGTGTGAAAGTAAGAATGATGAAGAGTGCGGATGATAAGAAATGGCAAATAAGGTAAGTAAGAGAGGGACGGCGATAGTCACAGAGTGGATAAGAAGTGACGAATTGATGACGTATGGATGTTAGCGTTTAAGGGGAAGAGATGCAAGAAGGCTACGGATAAAGTGGTGAAAGGAAGGAGGATAAAGAGGTGGAAAAATGGCCAATGGGGGAAAGAGTCAGTAGAAAAGAAAAGGTGAGTAAAAAATGGCAGAGAACGTGAGTAAGAGAGAGAGAGAGAGAGAGAGAGAGAGAGAGAGAGAGAGAGAGAGAGAGAGAGAGAGAGAGAGTGAGTGAGTGAGTGACGGTGATAGTGAGAAAGAGTAAGAAGTGACAAAATACTGACGTGTTAGTTCAGGAAGAAATATAAGAAGGAGACGGTAAAAGAGAAGGATGAAGCGAAGGAAAGATAGAGAGAATGGAAGGAAGAGGGAGAAAGATAGAGACGGCAAAAGAGTGAAATAAGAAGGGACGAATTGCTGACGTATTGATGTGTTCGTTCAAGGATAAGAGATGCAAAAAGGGTGGAAAAGAAGTGGAAGGAAGAATTATTAAGAGAAGGGATGATAGAGAATGGGAGAAAGATTCATTTAGAGAGAGACGGAGATAGTGAGAAAGAGTGGAGTAAGAAGTGACGAATTGTTGATAAGAAGTGACGATAGTTTATATTAAAGAAGTGCTAGATGGAGGTAAATGGTGAGGTTGAAGGCAGGAAGATAAAAAAAAGAGAGATATGAGAATTGGAGATAGAGTCAGTTGGAGAGAGACGGTGATGATGATAAAGAGTGTTAGAAGTGACGAATTGCTGACGTGTGGCTGCTTCAGTTCACAGAGTAAGTGAAGATTATAGAAGACGGAGGAAGGGATGATAAAGAGAAGAATAAAGTGTAGACAAGTGAGAAAATGAGAGAGAATAGAAAGAGAGAGGGAGAGAGAGTGAGAGAGAATAGAGAGAGAGTGAGAGAGTAGAAGAGTGAAGGGTAGAATCTGAATTGCCTGAAGGTTCTGAATTGCGTGAGTGAAGGGTAGAATCCTTTTGAGAGTGATTGCACACCCGGGGAGAATGGGGTGGAGCAGAATGCGGCCTTTATTACTTCGAGAGTTCACAGTTAATTGTTGAGCTCGGCTAAAAATAAGGTATTAATAATTATTACAGTTTACAAGTTGCATTATACTAATAATAATAGCTGGATGCTTATCAAGGCTACATTTTACTCGTAAGCTGAGAAAGACTCACTTGATTAAATATCTTATTTAATTATTATTTCTTCAGTGCAACATTATTTTTAAGTTTTATTTTGTTCACGAATTTGGCTAATGCTGAGGGTTGAACATGCGTTTTACAATCTAATTATCTTTTTTATTCTTTTTTGCGGATGATGAGTCTGGAGACTTGTGCGTCGGTAATGAAGTGAATGGGTGAATGATGAGAAACATCCATGGCTGAATGGAATTAGAACCCAAGGCTGTAGGAAACGAAGCCAGCCGTTCCTCATCTTATCACAGACAAGTACTCCAACCAACTGCGCCACTAGAGTCGCCAGTTTTCTTGTTGCAAGTTTTGCTTGAGTTTATTTAGCTCTTCTTTGCTATTCGTCTAACCTTTCTGAGTTCTCAAAACTTTTTCAAGTAAATTTTAGTTCTGTAAAGGTGCTTTCTAAATTGCTGTCAATTCATGCCTCTATCTTCTCCATAATTCTTCTAGTTTGATATAATTAATTATGTTCTACAAATATGACCTAGTTCATAATATTTCATGACAATAAAATAAAACTAGTAGTCGCTGATGGCGACTGAGGTTGCCTGAGGTTACTTGATTCATAATACTAAATAATTGACATAGCAGTATGCAAAGTATTATTGTACTTAAAATTGTAGCTTTGTAGTTTATGATATCTTTGATATTGTTAAGAACTTACCAGATTGTTCTAGAACAGCTCCAGAGACTGTTGTTGATGGAATTGAAAATTGAGGTTATAGAGCTTAATGTGAATTTGATCACATTCATCCTGTTTCATCACATTTGGCAGCATGATATTTCCATGGAAGGACATATCGGTTAATAGGAGGTGGGAGATCGAAATAGTAGGTAAACTTAGAAAGTGATTGAAATGCGTAAAACATTCTACGGGTTATTTTGCTTGACATAGCCAGTCAGTCAGTCTTGTTTGGTTCGAGTTAAGAGTACCAAGAGCGTAGAGTGCACAGTGGCAGTACCAGTTTGTGAATGAACATCGAGAAAATTAGAGTGAACCGTGGCAGTTCCTGTAACAGTTTATTGTTGAAAGACCATGTATTTGAGAGTGTGATTGCATTTAATCTATAATTTGTAGGTTATAAAAGACTTTTTAAATAGTGAGTGTGGACAATATTGAGAGTAAGTAGACAAGTAAACTGTTATTATGCAATTATTCAAGTTGTAAATATCAGAATATATAAGCTTTACAATAGGGTTATAATTAGTTCTGTAGTTGGGCCTATTTAAATAGTTTAACAAAATACAAATAATGTGCAGCAGTTACCATAACAGTTATTGTCGTTCAAAGACTGTGTATATGGGATGAGAGTTCGTCTTTGTGAGTGTGATTGCATTTAATCTACAACTTGTGAGTTTTAAAGGACTGTTTAATTAGTGAGTGCTGACAATTAAGTAAGTGGACTGTTATTATTCAATGATTTCAGTTGTACATATCAGAATATTGATCAGTTATTATCATTATTGATAAATTGTTAGAGAGTGGGCATTTATTTTGGAACTATGGACTATTCTTTAAAGTGATTGAAGGTTTTCATACAATAAACCTGTACAAATATTGGTGTTATATCTCGTGTGATAAACCTGCAAAGCGTGTTATTGTGTAAATGATGTACGAGTGTTCGAGTGTTATTTTAGTGATAGAACTCATAACAATATGTTGAATACGATTATCAAAAAATGTTACAATGGAGTAAGACTATTTTTTCGAAAAATATTTTGCACGCCAAAAGATCGATTGACATAACCTGGATGGGTATTGTGGAAGCAATAGTTGTATTTTTCACGGCCGAGAAATCTTTTATAGAATGATAGGCAAATAAAAACAAGTTCTACTTGAATATTATGTAAATATTGTTCTACCACAGAAAGAGTCCTTGCTTATTATTTTTTTAATAATTTTTACAAAATACTAATATTGTGTGACCTGGCTGGCTTAGATCTGCTGACACAGTCAACGCTTGCACGGGAAAATAGAGTGGATAATTGGGCTAAGCATCAGCCTTCTTAATATTCTTCAATTTATTTTGTATTCGAATGAACCAGGTGTCTAATTTTTTATTTTTCACCGGCCAAAACCAAATTGAAGCATATAGTTGAAATCAGTTTTACATCATAATTATTTTCATATTGGATCCCCAAACTCCACAATCAATAGCGATTTCACTTGGACTATGAGGAAGCAATGTACAATGTTTCAAGTGTCTAGAATCTTCCTTTCAATCGCTAGAGGACAGACGGACGGACGGACGGACGATTGCAATAAGGCCCTTTCGGGTTCTTAATCGTACGGACGTACGATTGCAATAAGGCCCTTTCGGGTTCTCAATTCTTTTCTCCACTACTCAATACTTTAAACTCCATAATAATTGACAATATTTATATTCTATGACAGTTTTTCAAAAGTAGCTATTTAGTCCAGTCAAATTAGACAAAACTATGGCCAACGAGAGGAGATATTGATAGAGGAATGGTGTTTTCACCAATCGCTTCCTCTAACTTTAGGTAATAACATACCAAAAGTCCCCAAGAGTGTGGTAGGGGGTGAGCACGTTGTGGGAGGGGGGCTGGGAAGGTTCAATTTTTTTAGTTTTTTACTTATAAATCAGTAATGATAACCTAAATTATTTTTTGTTCCAGAGTTGAAGCTGACAAAATTCTCTAAAATAATGCTCCCATGCATGTTTTTAGAACGAACCACAAGCGCGTTGGGCTTCCCAAATTAAATGGTTGCATAGTATATCACATTATGGCACAGGAGCAATGATATTTCAGAGCTATTTCACTTTGATAACATTTATTATAGTTGAATTCAAAGTTTCGGAAATTAAACAATCATTACAGTTTTTTGGAGGTGAAATCTCAATGATGATTAAATAGTTGGTTGAGATGGGTTGGGGGGTTACCCTTTATAAGCATGTTGTGTAACAAACCAAAAAAAGAAGATTTGTTTGAACAAATTAACTAAACTCAAAAACTTCAAAACATTTCAAAACTTCCTTTCCTTCACAGAACCCCTCCGTGACAATCAATTTATTTGACAATATTATTAGGAGGTTGTAGAATAGTTGGTTATACTGAACCCCTGCCAGAACTATTTCATTGCACTCTATCGAGTGATGGCTCATTCTACTCAGCACAACAAGCCAGACCAGTTTCATGTATTTCATGCTGATACGACCTATTACGAGTATTTGTCAAGTTAGCCCCTATAATTGGAAAACACGAAACTTGAACATCTAAGCTACTTGAGCTCGATTAATTCAGAAGATTATAATATGGGAAATTGGTGTCTAACCGTAGTGGATAGCTTCTTTGTCATATAATAAAATCAATCTTATTATTATTGCGGAGAATTTTGTCAGCTTTAACTTAGGTAAGAACCAAAAAAAAAAAAAAAAAAAAAAATGGATTTGAGTTATCGTTTTCTGGTTTATAAGCAAAAACTAAAAAATTACACCTTTGCTTCTCCTTCCTTGATCGAGCTCACCAATCACAATCGGGGACTTTTGATATGTTATTACCCAAGAATAAATAGAAGATGCAATTGGCTTTCTCTGTCAATTGCTTCTCTCGATTTTTCGAATTTGACTGGGCTAATTGGTGAACAGTATTCATTTATTATTCCCCTTCATAACTCAAACAATGAGCTAACAATGCAATTTTGAGGTCAGACTACAAGACATCCACGTCTCAGCACTTCAATCTAACTCTTCCACCCAATTTTCCTTGCCAAGTTGGGGGAAAAGTGGACCGATAAACAAGGTGAACAAAAGAACAACAACAACAGCGAGGAAAAGATCATTTTGAAAGAGGAAAAGAGGTATGAAGACACCCAAACTGATCGCAGTTAAGTCTTAGTGGGCTTGTTCTTGGTTTGGAGTAGTTCTGAGGCTCAGAACTCACTTGGTTCAGAGGCAGTTCTTGATGGTGGGGGTTGTAGAAAGGGTATTTTTGGATGGCGGGGGTTGTAGAAAAAGGTAGGGGGTAGTTTTGGGGCGATCTTCAGGGGGGGGGGGGTTGATGGGAGACCCTTGAACGAAAAACACACCAGAAGGACTCCTCCACAAAGAGTGTGAGTAGAGACAGCACTCTGTTGTTGTAGAAGTTGAAATGGCTTTCAGTCTTTGTGAGGAGAAGCAACACCAGTGTTTGCTGCTTGGAAGAAACTTCATCCCATATCCTGCTCCTGCTCCTTTCTTAGTCCTTGGTCTTTTAAGTGGTGTCTTTTCCGCCAATTTAAGGAGACTGCTGTGAAATATCTGTTCAATTAGATCGACCACATCCCTTTGTTCTTCCTTGTGTGTGATGTGACGTCACCCATAACTTCGTTATCTAGTTGTTGTTGTTCTTCTTCTACATCTTCTTTTTCCCTCTTTCATCTTTTCTTTTTCTTTCTTTTATCTTACTCCCCTTCCTCCTTCTCAATCACCTCCTACTTCTTCTTCTTCTTCTCCTTCTCCTCATGCTTCACCATCTTCCCCTTTTCCTCGTTTCCTGCTCCTTCTTCATCTCCTTCTCCTTCTCCGTTTCCTTCTCCCTCTGTTTTCCCTCCTCCTATATTCTCACCTTCTCCTCCACCTACTTCCCCTTCTCCTTCTCTATCACCTTCTCTTCCTCCTCCTCTTTGTTCTCCCTTCTACTTCTTCTCCTCCTTCTCCTACTCTTCCTCCTTCTCTTCCTCTTTCTGTTTTCCTCCTCTTCCTCCTTCTCATCCTCTTTATTTTTTCCTCCTCCTCCTTCTTTTTCCTCCTCCTCCTTCTTTTCCTCCTCCACCTTCTATTCCTTCTCCCCCTGTTGCTCTCCTTATTTTACTCCTCTTCCTTCTCCTCATCTTTTTCCTTCTTCTTCTTCTTATTCTTCTTCTTTTTCTTATTCTTCTTCTCTTCTTCGTATATTCTTTTTCTTCAGCATCTCGAATTTCATCAAGTTCAAGGTTGATCGAACTTGAGCAAATTAAATTGCCTTTGATTTGTGATTATCAATCATTTATTGAGTTGACTGAGTTATTGAGTTATATTCAGTGGATATTGGGGTATACTTTGATATGTGATTGTAAAGTATATTGATTAATTTTTTTTAATCATGATGCATACATAGGTCTGAGACCTGTGCATGGGTTATTAGTCAGATGATGGTGATTGATGAGTTGGACCTACATTTTTAGGTAGGTTCCGAAACACCGGGAAGTAATTTCACTGCAGAGAACAGAGTCTTTTTTGCTGGCCAATCTAATCGGTCACCCTTATAGAGAGAGCCCGGGATAGCGTTGCTTGTCTAATTTGATTGAACAGATACTTTCTACGGCTCACGGCTATCACTTCCTGGAATAGTAGTGATAGTCAAATTTTGGATAAAAGAGCAAATAACTGTAAAAGCATTGTCCATTTATTTAATTTTAAAACTATCATCACAAGTCTTACCTGAAAAATGGCATTTGAACAATGGAATATGAAGTGCATGTTTTTATTCAAATACGAGTATTGATTAATTTTTTTAAATTCATAATTTTTTCTCAAATTCAAATTGATTACTACCAAAAAATAGATGAAATATGTTGACATTAGTAACCTTTTTTCCTACAACTGCTCGTAAAGTAGTTCTTTACATACTGAAAACTAATTGTAAAATACTTCTTTACTGCTCCGCAAGCGGTAAAGTACTTTACGCTCGCCAGCTGTTTTCTTTACGCTTCTGTTTTGATTTTGATGCCTTCTCATTGGTGGACCACGGAATCCGTGAAATTCACATAACCTCAACAATGGCGAACGCTAACCAAATCCGCGCATGGTCTGTGATGTTACAAACTACAAGCTTTTATTGTGTTGGAATCCAGAACTGCAGTTCTAGGAAAAATATTGTATGCAATTCGCGCGTGAAGCTTCTTTATCGCTCTCGCAAAATTACTGCGCTCCGCTACGCGTCGCGCAGTAAATGTTTTGGCTCGAGCGATAAAGTCGCGCTTCACGCTCTTAATACATAAATAACTATTATTATTTTTCAAACTGTATTGAACAAATGTCTCTTTTTTTTGTTTCAGGTAAGTCATGCAGTTTGTAAATGATTTTCTTCTCTTCTCAAGCTCGTTTTCAAAATTTCTGTAAGTGATAAAGATGATTTTTGAACAATTTCTTTGGTTTTCATGTAGTTCTAGTCTCATCAAATATCGATCTCTTCTGATTCCCTTATAATTTTCAAAGAAACGTTTTTCTCGACTCCCACCAACTTTCTTTCTCTTTATCTTTTTTTCTCTTTTCTCTAAGTATCTTTTTTCAATTGAATTCTTGAGTAGGCTGCTGAAATATTATTTACTGCCGTGCAAAAATAGAGGGTTTTCATCAATTATTTTGTGAAATATGAACGGAAAGTGCAATTTCCGTGAGAAAAAAAAGAAGAGAGAGTGACGAGAGAGTGAGAGAGAAACGTTGTTTGAGTGAATAGTGTGGTATCAGCTCGTTAGGCCAAGAAGTGTGTTTCCAACCAACTGTGATTTAAACGTTTGAACTTGCCTCATTCTATCATCCACTGCGCACACCCTTTCAGTCTATCTCTCACTTATCCGTACTCATTCTCACTCTATCCTTCTCGCTTTCTCTCACTCTAGCAAGAACCAAAGCTAAACCAAGAAAGGCAGCTAGCTATACTTTAGCAATAATATTCACAGCCCTTACAGATATGGCCTTCCACACGATTTAACATCCAATGGTGTCTTTATCACTTGCTACCGTTTTTCTTCTATTCTCCCCCCTTCATCTACTTCTCTTTCACCTTCATCACTTCTTCTTCTCCTTTTTCTTCATCATCCAGCCATCACTCCTTTTTTGATCTAACCGTCCTTTTCCCTTCCCATCACCTTTGTTTTCCATTCAATCTTGTCTTTGCTTCCCATTCACATGGATTTTCTTCTTCCTCCTCTTATTCTTCTTTTTCTTATTCTTTTTCTTCTCCTTCTTGTTCCCTTCTTTCCTTCTCCTTCTTTTTCTCCACCCATAGCTCCTTCGATAAAGCAGTTCTCCACTTTTCTCTTCTATACAATCTTTTTCTTTCCTTCCCATTCACATCCATTTTCGTCTTCTTCTTCCCCCTGTTCTCCTTGCTCTCTCCTTTTTCCCGTCTTCCTTTTCCTCCCCTTCATCACATTCTCTCTTTGCCTTCCTTTTTCCTATTCCGCTTCTTTTTCTCCTTTTCTTATTCCTCTTCTTTTCCTTCTTCTTCTTCTTCCTCTTCTTTTCCTCCTACTCCTCCTCCTTTTTTTGCCTCTTTGTTCCTTTGATATAAAATATCTCAATCTTTCCTTCTCATCATTCCTTTTCGTCAAATCTTTCCTCCTCTTCCCGATCACATACATTTTCTTCTCTTCTTCTATCCTTCTTTTTCCTTTTCCTTCTTCTCTTTTTTCTGTTCTTTTTGTTATCTTCTTCGTCCTCTTCTCCTCCTTCGTCCTCTTCTCCTTCTTCGTCTTCTTCTTCCTTTTCTCTTCTTTGCTTCCAATCTTTCCTCGTCTTCCTACTCGCATTCATTTTCTTCTACTTATCCTTCTTTTTTCCTTCTTTTCTTCGTTTTCCTTATCTATCTCGTGTTCTTCTTCTTCCTTCTCTTCCTCCTCTTCCTCCTTATTCATTTTTCTTCTTCCTCTTCTACTTCTTCCTTCTTCTCATCTTTTTTCCTCTTCAGTTCTTCCTTCTTCACCCTCTGTTTCTCAATACACCTATTGCAACTTCAATTCAACCGTTCTCCATCCTTTTCTCCTCACCTTCGTCTCTACCAAGCCTTTCCTTTCTCATCCATTCAATCTTCTCGTTCCCCTCTCACCAATCTTCCCACTCCCTCTCTATCCAGTTTTCTTAGCTTTCTCTTTCACCTCCCATCTCGAACAAAGAAGTCATCTTGCATTGGTGTTAAGCTAAAATAACTTACAGATAATCGCTGAGCAAAACGGGGTTGCTCGCCGCCCCCACCCTATTAGAACATATTTCATGAAAGGAGCTGCTCCTCTATTAGCTGGCTCATCATTTACCACAGAGATACAGAAAGGTTCTTGGGCTGATTACAATGCTTAAATCATTCGATATCATATTAGAATCTTGGATGGTGCTGGGACCTTCTTTGAGAAAATATTTTATACTTTTTCATCTCTGCATGGTAAAGAGCATATTATTTGAATTTCCTATCGGTGTAATGTATTCTTCATTTTTTTTAAAAGAGCGGTGGAGAATGAGCTATAGCTGGAATACGTTACCTTTGACCGTCCTTCTCCCTTCCTCTTCACCTTTGTTTTCCATTCAATCTTGTCTTTGCTTCCCATTAACATGGATGTTCTTTTTCTTTTTCTTCTTCTAAGGCGCTTCATCCCCCCCCCCCCAAAAAAAAAACATTACATCATGATCACTACTATTAATAGTAATAATCATTTGAAATAGTTTGGAGAAAATATTTTATACTTTTTTGTCTCTGTTCATAGTAATATTATGGAGTCGGCGTAGCCAAGTTGGCTTATCGCTGGTCTGATAAGCCAAAGGTCCTGGGTTCGATCCCAGTTGAGTACAAGATCTTTTTCCCGAGCCACTCCCGTGTTTCGGAGGACACGTTAAGCCGTCGGTCCCGGTTGCATATAAAAAAAAGCAGTCGTTAAAAAAAAGCGGCGAGGTGGAACTACCCGTAAGGGTCTCCCCACCACGTAAAGCCATACGAATTTACTTTTTTATAGTAATATTATGCATAGTATACTTGCGCTACCAGAGCCGCTAATTTAAGTATATTTGAGTAAGAGTGTGATACTTATATACCAGAAAATTTTCATTTTCTAGCTTACAGTTTCAATTTGCTAGCTTGAGTAGGCACATATGTCTGACAGACCCTCTATATCATTTCCATAGTATACACACTCCGCCAGCTTAGCTCCCAACTTTGGAATGTATTATTAATGCGCTAGGCATCCCCAATGATTTGAAACGTTGAACGTCCGCCGTTCCCCGATGAGTTGGCGAATTGAATAATCCGCGCTCAATCTGACTTTGGCGCTGGCTGACCACTCTCCATTAGCCACCACAAACTGACGGTCAATTGAGTGTAGTTGGCAAGTTGTTTATAAAGCGCGTTTTGAAGTGGGCCAAAAACAGAGCCTAGAGGGACTCCCGCCACCTAGCAAAGAGCGGCGTTGGCGTGTGGGTTACAAAGTGCTTTGAACACCCTCTGATCAACTCAGAAGTAAACTTTGCTCTGATAATCAACAGACCACCCCAGTAAGGCTTCTCTTCTATTTGGGATCGGGGTCGGCAGTCAAAAGCTTTAAGCTAGGTCGAGAAAGGTCATGACTCTGTTTTATACAAGCAAACTATTCTGATGCCCTCCTAGCGCATATATGCTACACTTGTGAGGATTTGTTTATTGAAATTGTCTAATGTAGATGGTGGAGTTTTTAGTTAAAGGGATAACTCTAAAAGGTATAGAAATGAGTTGATATGGTTCTCAGAATAATGCAAAGCAGGTGAATAGATGTTGAAATGTGGGTATGATTAGAGCTTTTCAAATTTTTGAATATTAATTTTATCAATTTTATTGAAAATGACATCACAGTTATGTAGATGCAGCAAATACAAAGATTCATTTTGGTTCTATGATAGATTCACAATATTGCTTTCAAATATGTAGTAAATCATAGTAAGCTGGTGAAGAGAGATGCATAGAAAATTGTCTATACAATAATAAATTAATTCCAGAGCATTTACATTAGGAAAAATATAATAATAATAATAATAATAATGTTCAATTACATAATAGGAACGAAATTGAAGGAAAAATAATATTTGAAATAATATCCTTGAATGACAGTGGAATAATTTCCAATGAAGGTGAAATTTATACTATGATAATGTTATTTTTTGGTTTCTGAGTATCAATACTTTCTTTCTTAATGTACGAGAAATGTAGAAAACATTATAATTGTAATCTGAAACTTACATTGAAACACAGTAAATTTCGATATTCACTAGTATACTACACTATCTATAACATTATCAAATAAGAAATTATCACTTTAAATACAAATTATAACATTAAATATATATATATATATATACGAGCGTATTATGCGTGTATGTATATATTAACAGCGTATTATGTATATATTAAATAATACTATAACATTATTCATAAGAAAAAATGAAATAGCAGCAACAGAATATGAAATACTGTACTGTACATAGTGAAACAATTTAAAAGTGATAAAACTTATAAAGGAAATTTTATGAAAAAAGTGTACCAATGTAACATGCACCTGGATGAAACTTCTCAATTTGAAAATCTTAAGTAATTCAATGTGGCTTTATTAAAAATATAAAAAATGTGCTTTCTAACTTCCTGTTCCCTTTGCCATTAGCTCCCTCAGTGTGTTCTATATAGTAGTTTGAGTTATTAAATTTAATCCAATTATTGTCACTGTCATCAACTATTATGATATCATGTTTGAAGCAGAAGAGCCTATCATCATCCGCTCACCTAAGCCATTAATTTTACAGATATTCAAAGTTCCATTTCACAAACCGAACCAGAACTTGATATGCATGTATAGTGGCAAAGCCGATTCTTGATGTTGACTCTTAAAGTCCTCAACATTACGTTATGGTCGAAAGAGCACTCACGCAAACGAGGAGTGAGATAGGTTGCGATTTATTTCTTCGCTGAGCTAACAGAGTTGTATTTATGCCAAGTCCACTGGCACGAATTTTGATTGTCTATGCTAAACAGTCCACTCTCACCTTCACGCAGAGCCTTGCTGCACAGGTGACTGTGTATACCATCTAGCACACCTCTGAGCTACTTTTTGCTTTCAAGCCATCATTCGACAGACGTTTGGAGTTAACACAGTTGATGTGTACTTTTTTGTATCTAAGATAAATAAAATTTAATTTTCTCAAGGGACTCATCTGAATGCCCCTTATAACGCAGAAAATCCAAATGAGCCGCTTCCTTTCAAATTACTGTCAGACTCAAGACCTTAAAAACTCATGGCATGGCATATCCTACAGGAATCAAAGGGTATTATACACTGATGAAACAGATTATTACTAAATTGAATTGATTCATTTCCACACAAAATATTGCAATCACAATAGCACTAGTGAAAATAAAAATAAAAAAATTTCCTCACATCCAGCAGTTATGAAATCTGAGTAGTATGTGCAGAAATTTCGTCTTTCCAACAACTTCGTATAAAGTTGTCACCTCCAATTTAGTACAGTAGTTTGAATCTAAGTAGGAGGTTTTGGAATTCCATTACATTTTACAATTCTGCATGGAGTTATCACCTGCAATTCTGTAGTAGAAAATTTTAAAACTGCTCAATTCTACAATTAATTTTTAATAAAGCTGTCACCTGCAATCTACTTGGAATCTGAGAAGAAATATTGAAGGAACTGTATTTATGAACATCCCTACATTTTGTCTGGACTCAAGGGAATGTCGAAGTGTAATGTATTTTATATAGGCATTTCAAGAGATTCTTTAATTAAGAGACACTGTAGTAACGTTCATAAATACAGGCATAAAATTCCGCCAAATTCTACAATAACTCTGAAGATACAATTCCACAGCTCCGGCTAAATCGAGTCAAACGTAGTTCATTCTCAAGCTATGGTAGAGGCAACTGGACAATTCAAAGGATTTGGAGCTGCTCAAATTGCATTCCAAGTTGGAATTATCAGTAACAAGCAAATGCTTCACCTGATCTGCTCGGACTAAAGTTGGACATCTGAATTTGCCTTGATCTGCGGACGTTCAATCAAGTCCAGTTAGTTTGAGATTGCTGAGCTTTAGGACAAATACCTTACTGAATTATTAAGTTATGCATGAGAGTCAGTTCCAGCTTTGTGATTGAAGGAGTTCAATTGTTGTCAATTTGACGATGTTCTTGACAAATTGGATGTCAATTAAGTAGTCACAGTTAGTGGCAGTAAATCGATTCTGCTTAACATGAAGGGAAATTTTCAATAGGCTCAATGGGAAAAGTTGATCGATTCATTT
The DNA here is from genome assembly GCA_948455865.1 of Conomelus anceps. Taxonomy (NCBI): domain Eukaryota; kingdom Metazoa; phylum Arthropoda; class Insecta; order Hemiptera; family Delphacidae; genus Conomelus; species Conomelus anceps. The sequence goes on from OX418216.1 coordinate 51,107,751, forward strand.
TATTGAATCTGGATTTCTAGAATGTGACATTATATGGTGATTTAACTTGATAGTCTATTTTTCTTATCTCACTTCTTCTTCTTCTCCTCCTCCTCCTCCTCCTCCTCCCCTCCCCCTCCCCATCCTCCTCCTCCTCCTCCTCCTCCTCCTCCTTCTCATCCTCCTCCTCCTCCTCCTCCTTCTCTCCCTCCTCCTCCTCCTCCTCCTCCTCCTCCTTTTCTTTTCCTTTTCTTCTTTTTTCTCCTCCTTCTTTTTCTAACTGTTTTTTCTTCTTTAATTTCGCCATCACCCCCCTCTCCACCTTCTATACCTTATCCTATTCCTTCTTCTTCTTTCTCCTCCTCCAACACTTTCTCCGTCTTCTTGTTCTTTTCCTCTTGCTCCACCTCCCCCGTCACCTTGTTCTTCTCCTCCTCTTCCTGGTTCTTCTTCTCCTCCTCTTTCTCGTTCTTCTTATCCATTCTCCTGCTCCTCCTCCTTGTTCTTTTGAATGTTCTTGCTCCTCCTCCTCCTTGTTCTTACTTCTCCTCCTCATGTTATTCCTCCTCCACTTTCTCGCTCTTACTTTTCCTGCTCCTCCTTCTCCTCCTCCATCTCCTCCTCTACCTACTCCTCCATCATCCCTTCATCATTCATGTCCTCCTACTCATCATTTGTCTCCACTCTTTCTCATTTTTCTTCCACCTTATCCTCCTTGTTCTTCATCCTCCATCTCCTTGTTCTTCCTCCTCCTCTTTCCATCCTCTTCTTCTCCATTCTCATACTACTCTTCCTCCTCGTTACGTTATCTTTTTCGTTTTTTCTCCTCTTCCTCCTCATTTTTCTTCCACTTCACCATCCTTTTTCTTCCTCATTCTCATCATCCTTGTTCCTACTCCTTCTTCTTCTTCTTCTTCGCCTTCTTCTCTTGCTGCTTTCTTTGTTTTCTTCTTTTCCTCCTCCTGTCATCTTTTTCTTTTCCATTGTTTTCACTTTAAAACGTTCAACTCATCCTTTGTCTTGTATCTGATCAGATGTGATTAGGATCCACTTAATTATACCTATCTACAAACAACTACATCTGCATCTATCTTTCTTGCTTCTTTTCTTATTGCAGAGTATTATTCATTATTATTATTATTATTATTACTATTATTGTTATTATTATTATTATTTATTATTATTATTATTATTATTATTATTATTATTATTATTATTATTATTATTATTATTATTATTATTATTATTATTATTATTATTATTATTATTATTATTATCATTATTATTGTCATTATTATTATTATTATTATTATTATTCCAGAATACTTTGTGCCAGAGACTTTTAATAGATTGCCCAGAGAAATAAGAAACACGAGGTCTTTCAACAACTTAAAAAAAATAATCAAATTGCATTTCAGAGCAGAATAAATAGTTTTATTGAATCATTACCTTGATAGTCTCCTAGGAGGTCAATGCTGTTGTTCTTTATCGTTTACTTACCTTTGATTTTTGAAATTATAGATTAGTTATTGATTCAGATATTATGGTAACATAAAATAGAATTAATATAATGAAGATCTAAAAAAAAAAACTACCTAGTTTTAATGGTAAGGTTAGTTACTAGGCTAGAATAATGACTACTACAAATAATTATAACTTTAAAACATGAATAAGTGGAAATAGGGTACAAATAAAAAATGAAGAGACTATAAAATACTTTCTTTTATGAATGGAATTCAAACAAGTAATAAGGAGGAAGGAGGTGAAATAATCAGAAATTAGCGTAACCCAAGCGAAAAAATAAACATGAGCATTCTATAAAATACAAAATGAGGTTATGGTCCGGCAGTGGAATGTGATCGTTGAACAAGTAGATATTAGATTTGATTGAGGCGTTTGAATTGTTGAGTTGATGTTTTCTTTTGTTAGTCTGTGGAGAAAAACTATTATTGTATTGTTATTGTTATATTATGTGTAACCTACAAAAATATAATGATTGTCGTATGAACCAATGTAGTAGAAATAATAAGTGTTAAAAACATCTCCAAAAAGCTTTCATTAGCTTCGGAGAATTATTCAAGACTGATAAAATCTTTATTTTGTAAAAATTTGAGGAAAATAAATTGAAATTGAATTGAATTATTATTATTATTGTTGATATTTTTATTATTATTATCAGCATCATCATTATCATATTTATTACACTATTTACAATTAATTTACGTCAGGCTTGACACTTTCATAATCTCTTCCACTCACTCCCATCATCTTTGTCACACTATCACCCTCTCTCATAGTTCAGAGGTAACAAACTATCGCCTGGTTCAACCGCTGTCACTTAATTTAGGCCGTGTCACATTACATCCTTGTTTCCTGATGCATGCCCATTCATTACTGGATCCGACGCGTTAATTTCATGCATGCTTGTCTCTTATGGCGGCTTTCACACACAGCGATCCGTAAATCGGCTGTATAGCCGCTGGACCACTCATCGGAATTGAATCGATTAGCCTAATCTGTCTGACGTTTTCCTATTACCACTACATATATCTTCATAGCAAACGCATAATATATATATTTATATACACAAATTTCCATGGCACTTGTTTGTAGTCCTCATTTTAAGTGTACATATATATCACTACGGATACATACTTGAAACTCAATGCATGTTTATCTCACACATCAACGTCTATAGCTCTTGTATATAAGTCTATATTCAACTCGAATGTAGGTCTCCCACATGTCCTACCCCTAATGCATTTATGGTTATTCTACATATATATATATTTGAGCTCCAACGCGTGTCCACTCGCAAACGCGCTACAAAATGGCGTAGATTCCAAAAACGCTGTGTTATCAATTTGTGCAGTTATAGTCGTTAATTAGCTGTTAGGTTTGCTGTATTTTGGTACTCCGAAAGTTTGGTGTACACATAGTGGACATAAACGTTATTTGTAAATGTTGATTTTGTTGTTTAGATGAATAGTTGTTTCAAATGTATTCTGTTGTTCAGTGAGCTGTTTTGTTGTTAATTTGTAGTATTTTGCTATTCGATGCCTGTGTGGACCAGGAACAAGGCCTAGCAGGTGGATTTGGATAGCTGTTTGAAGGATATTTGGGACCTAATGTGGTTCTTTCAAATTTGGCGGCTCAGTTGGTTGGAGCACTTGTCTGTGATAAGATAACGCTCTAGCTGGCTTCGTTTCCTGCAGCTTTGAGTTCGAATCTCATTCAGCCATGGATGTTTCTCATCATTCACCCATTCACCTTATTACCCACGCACTAGTCTCTAGACTCATGTGGGTATCATCCGCAACAAAAAAATGTTCTGTTAGTGGATTGAGTGTTGTGTTCGTAAGGAATGAAAATAGGTGAACTTTTGATCTCTGTGATTCTCCTAGATTCTAGACCAAGTACAAATTGAAGATCTTTTTAAAGAGCTTTGGTCATAAGTTATTCAAATACAAATGACCAATTACTCATTTGAAAAATTAGTTACCAATTACAATAATTCAATATAGACGGATGATTGGAATGACAATTGAACTTGAAGGATAAAGTGATCAAGTTACAACGAAGGTCTTTCCGAAGGTCAAATTAATGGGACTATTTAAACCGATTAATATCTGATCAATAACTAATCTCGGAATCAAGAAAATTAAAAAAAGAAGTTTCCAATAATAATAATAATAATAATTATAGACTGATGATTAGAATGATTTGAAGAATACAGTGTTTCATGGCAAAGGTTGTACGAAAGGTTAAACCATTGGAACCAATGAAACCGACAGTAGCATCCGATTTCTGATCCATAGTTTAGGAATTTAGAGGGTTTATTCCTAAAAAAATAAATGTAAACTTGACAAACATCAAGGGCAACAGCAAAGCTCATACTAATGAAACCAATTTTACTCAGGGGTGGCATCCATTTTATTTATCATTATTGTAATAGTTTATACTCCTTGTTTATTTTGTAGATTTGAAAAATAAAATTTCTTTCTTTCTTTCTTTCTTTCAATTGAATGGACTGTGTAACATTAAATTCCTGAACAGTCTATTAACATATTTAAATTGAAAATGGTACTTTGATATCAAATAGGAAATGTGTTTCTCAATAACGGCCAGGGATTATGTAGGCTACTGAAAATAATCTAAAAGTTCATTGTTAAGGTCAAGTTGAAGGTCAAAGTAATGATGGTTATAGTGTGATACAGTAGGTCAATGATCACAATAGCTGGCTGTTCAAGCTAATTTCATATAACACTTTCTCCATAAGTTGGATTTGAATGAATTGACAATTTTTCAACTGGCATTGCGGTCAATCTAGTCTAGTGCTTAAGACCTCTGACCAGGAATCTGAAGGTTCATGGGTCATGAATTTATCAAACTTATCTCAGTATTAAATTATATTTTATTAGTCTAAATGGGAATCTACTGAATCGAAATCCACTATTAATCACGGAATCGATTATCAACCTCGAAATCGACTATCAACTTCGAAATCGACTATCAACCTGATTGTGATCGGATACATGCAGGGTAGACTGTGATAAAGATCTTCCATTTGGGACATATAGTATACTATTTGACATTAAATTACATTATAGTATACTATTTGACATTAAATGCATGCTGTTGCATACTTCAAAATCGATTAGGTGGTGACTAAATATTTTTGTACAGTAGCATTTATCGACTTCCATCAGATATTCAATGCTGTTGTAAATATCCGTCATTGCGGAAGTCGTGAGTATTGAATTTTGAATTGATAGCACTTTGAGTAATTCGAAATTAATAAATTACTTTCTACATAATTTTAATATAAATTCTCAATAGTCTAATGTCTAAAAGTCTAAATACTTTATTAAGAAATAGTCTGATAAGCAGAGAGGTCTTGCATGCTATCTTATTGGCTACAAGTTCAATTCAATTATTTTCTGGAAGTGGTAGTACTTCAATTTGGGGTTAAGTGACAGCCACGATACAAGACAGATATCTGTTCAGTCAGATAATATAAGCTACGAACTCCTGCGCCCTCTTTGTAAGGATGACTGATTGCATTGACTATCAAAAATGACTGCTGCTGTAAAATCACTCCCAGTGGTTCGGAACCCATCTAAACATGTAAGTCTAACTCATTAAATAACATAATCCGACTCATTATCCATGCAAAGCTCTTATACCTATGTGGGCTTCATCCTCCGAATAAAATCCTTAGTAAGGAGTTCTTTGTCTCGACTATTGAACTTTTAAGCTCTAAATATTATATATAATATAATAATATAAATTTTTTATTTCCCGGAAATCTTTTACAACATTATTACATTATTCAGATATATAATAAAGTTTACATAATACAGTACAAAAGAATACAACACATCATTAGTCAAAATAATTAGGTTGCCCTGAGGTTGAAAACATGATTTGAAAAAAAAACATTAAATAAAATCAGAGAGAGCCACCGAGGCGCTGCGCACTGCAGTTGATTAACATTAAGATCAACCTATAAGGTAACAAAAATTGTATCCTTCCACGAAATGGATTAGTTAAATTTTTTAATGTTTTAATTCATAAAAGAAATATATGAAAAATAGTTAAGTTACTTGTAAAAGAACAAGCAATATTCAATAATCAAAAAGGCATTCACTTCCTTTGTTGATCCTCCAAATTTTGACCAATAATATTATTTATTATTAAATATTTGTATCATTATTCATTATAATATATTATTATTTATTATTAAATATTAATCGATGAATATCGATTGAATAATCATTGTTGAAGAATATGTTGATTAAATAATATTACATCTTAGTTTTAAGAATTAAGATGTTTTCCTTCTTCAAGATTATCGCCAACTGCAACTGTAACTACCAATTCCACATCACCATTATGGTTATCATGCTCTACTATCTCAAATAGTCATTACTCTATCTCGAAACAAGTTTTTGACTTTATCAGAAATTATCACTATCTCAAAATAAATTCTTAACAATATCAGATCATCCTCCGACAGAACATCCTGACGTAAGGAAATACTCTTAGTATTAGTTCTGCTGTATCTAGTTAACTGCAGTATTCAAGTTACTCGTTGAACAAACTACTAGTTCTAACTTTCACTAATTTAGCAGCACCTTCTCAGAATGTAGAGTCAGTATTGCAATTTCGTATCTACTTAGTAGCTGTACTAATATCAATAACTAGTCTGATGACTACTTAAGATGTAGCGTTATGGCATATCTCAATATCGTAGTATTGCAATTTAGAATCTCCATTGAAGTACCTAATATCAATAACTAGTTTGGTAGACTAAATGAGATGTTGTAGCGTTATGGAATATCACAATATATAAATTCCTCATCAGTAGGTACTATTTTGATCAAATTGCAGTTTCGTATACCTACCCACATGTAGCTTCATCCAGTTGATCCGGAAGTGTATATTATAAACAGAATTTATTCATTTCGAGTTCCTCAAAGTGCTATCAATTTATACTAGAGACTTGCAATGGAGGCCGGAAAGGTGGACGCCGGAACAGGCTTAGCTCACTTAGCTAAATTAGCGAAATCAATGAAGACGACGACGACGACGACTTGCAATGGCGGGTATTGACAACAGCATTGGATAGCTGATGGAAATCGATGAATGCTACTGTACAAAAATATTAGTCACCACCTAATCGATTTGGAAGTATGAAACACTCATAGCATGCATTTAATGTCAAATAGTATACTATATCCCAAATGGAAGATCTTTATTACAGTCTACCCTGCATGTATCCGAGCACTATCAGGTTGATAGACGATTTCGTGGTTGATAGTCGATTTCGAAGTTGATAGTCGATTTCCAGGTTGATAGTCGATTTCGAGGTTAATAGTCGATTTCGAGGTTGATAGTCGATTTCGAGTTTGATAATAATCGATTCCGAGATTAATAGCGGATTTCGAATCAGTAGATTCCCATTTAGACTAATAAGATATAATCTAATACTGAGATAAGTTCGATAAATTCTTAGGTGTATCTGATTTATGCTCATGAAATATGTACTTTTGAGATGATATCCTCTAAAACAAACTATCACTCGTAGAACTATCTCAACTATCTAAGGTTAGGGCGAGAAAGACTGGTAAGTGTTATTTCATCGGGAAGTTTTAGCGATGTTGTAGAAACATTATAGGTGCACCACTATAACCAATTTCAAACGAACGTTATCAGCTTCTGGTAGAAACTACTCGGATGTATTGGGCTTGTATCTATTCAACTAGCCATATACCCGTATTTTTAAATGTTTCTTTTGTGTTTCCTTGACTCGAGGGACCCTTAAAAGGTCAATAAAAATACATTACATTTCAAGAGTTCCTTGAGTCAAGAGAAACTGAAGGAACGTTCATAAATTAATAGGGTCCCAAGTTTCCTGATGCATGAACATCTTTTAAACTGTTTTACTCTAGAATCCTTTTCCAGATTCAGAAGAAGGATTAGAGCAGTTATTTGAAAATTATCAGACCGAAAAGACTTGTGTTTTTTTAGAAAGCTTTAATCCATAACGATAAATAGACGTCTCTAGCATACTGAGTGTATTTCGTCCATGCAACTCCAAATTCTCCTGCATTAAGCTAATATTATTAACCGACCGTCTCCGTTTCAAGTCGACCGTTTTGCATTTGTGTGTCTGTAACGCATTTACGGCTAAATATGTGGATTGAATTCAATGACATTTCGCATGAATTTTCCTTATAATATGTATATGTAAAGATGTTGAAAATTAGCTTACATTCAAAGGATATTCAAAAGGAAAAAAGGCATACTTCTGTAGAGAACATAATGATTCATGTGGAACAGACTGGATGAAAATAGAAACGCAGTTTTGGTGACACGATACAGAGTGACTTTTCCAGGGAAAGGAAATAGACAACCCAAATTGAATCAAGGGTTGTGTCTGATAATTGTGTTCAATTTTGCGATACTGACTATCGTAGTTCCTCTGTGCCAGCAGCCTCATTTTTGGGCGTGAGGTCCACTTTCAACAGAACTTCTAGCTTATATTGTTCTATAAATTTATTCATCAGACATGTGAAATCTTATCTGATTTGAGCATCACCTATCTGGACAATAGAAACACAGCCTTTATGATGTGATAGAGAGTAGCATTGATGAAAACAGACATGAAATAGACTACGGAAATTGAATCAAGGGTTAGGTCTGATGATTGTGTTCAATTTTTTGATGGTGGTTATCATTGAGGACATCAAGAATGCTCCTTTGTGCAAGCAGCCTTTTTCTTGAGCGTGAGGTCTACTAACCCTCTAGCGGGCGCGCGGACGGTAGTTTACCGTCCTGACCATTCTAATGTGTATAGTTCGAAATTGGCTTGGTGTGTGTTTATGGGAGAAACATGTATTCTCTAGCTACACTTTATGACAAAAGGTTCGAGTGTCGAAACCTTTTAGTCTTCCGGTAGCAAGTCACCAGTCAGCATCAATGTTATGTCGATGTCCTGAAGACGGTAGTTTACCGTCGTGCGCCCGAGACTGTTCCGGTAATTTCACTATTTTATTTTCAGCAATGGACCAAAAAAAATTTATATAGTGACCATATGATAGAATAGTGGAATAGAAGTTTCAAACTATGTTATTCCATTTCATTATGGAGATTTACATCTTAAAATCTCCAAAATAAATACCTATACAATTAAATTATTTCTTGTTAGCATTCTTTGCCATAGTTTGCATAGTATGCATATAGTTGTAATTTATATTCTGATGTGATCAGGATATTATAAGGTTAGTCGTTATTAGGCACAGGTTCCATTCATCTGTTTCACTCAATATACATATTAGTTCAATTTGAGGCATAGGGCTTGATTCAATGATATTATTTTCATGTTATAATGATGCAATTCCTTATTGTATTTTTTCTATTCTATATTGTGAACTTCTAAATGATAACCTGGATGATAAAACTCCTAATTTTTTCATAACTCACTTATTGTACCCTATATTATATGTGTTTCTACCTGCTGTTGAGTATTTCTGAAGGATCACATTTTAAACATAACAAATGGAGGTTTTGTAACATTCAAATTTTTCTTGTAAGTAGTATGTCCTTCTCTCAAAAGATGATGCTGAGATGTGTACAAAATTTATCTATAATTGATGAATTTGAGATTGAACATATTGAGAAAGCTGGTAAATTACCAGTAATTACGGTAAATTACCGTCGCGCGCGCATGAGTGTTCAGAAAAAGGCGCGCCCGCATGAGGGCTAATAGAACTATACAACATTTGTAGATTTGCTTTCCATATCAAACACAGATACATAGCTTACTGCAGTAGATAATTTCAGCGAGTGAGACTTGGATATAATCATATTTCATTATAACAGGTTTGATTTGCGTTCTGTTATTGAATCATGATCATGAGCCCTTCATTGATCATGAGCACTAATGCAGACATCAATTGGGAATAGTAATGATCAGCTCTTGCTTTCCCATTCTCATCAAACATTCACGGTGTAATTTACAAAAGATCAGACTCGATCTGATGTATCTTCCCATTGATACCATTTAATTTGAAAGTGTTCCTCCAGATACCTTGGATTTGTATGAGCCTGCCACATGCACTTAGAATGATTCCCAGTGGAAATAATTATGATCCCCCATTCTCATTATTTCAATTAACCTCTGATACAGTTCGGAATAAATTATTGGTGTCAGCGGTATATAGATATTTTCCTTCCAATATATCGATATTTTCCCTCCGATATATCGATATATTGCTTGGTGGTATTGATAAATTTTCTTTTCGATTTATCAAAAGACTAATAAATTGACATTTTTAAATTTGATCAGATACAATCTGGTCAAAATACCAACATGTTAATTATTGTTTATCAATATTTTGATTTTTTTATTTAATTGATATATCTCTTCATTTCGATATTTTGCTTCTGATACTTCAGGATATAGACATTTTCCCTTCGATTTATCATGATACATTAATACTATTAGCTTATTCTCCACCATTGGTATGATATAGAAATCACACCAATTTATTAATAGTTGTCTATATTTTGATAATTGAAATTTTGTTTTTTTCTCCATGTACATCGATAATTTGCTCCAGATACGTCGGTGGTATCGACTTTTTCTTCCCGATTTATCAAAATAAACTTTGATAAGTGGTAGCCGTGGGCTGTAGTAGATGCATTTTGTTTATGTTCGGTCAGATAAAGATAAGCCACGAAATCCTAGGCCCTCTTTGTAAGGATGAATTGGATTGACCAGCAAAAAAATATTGTTCTTCGCTGTAAAATCACTTCTCGATATTTTTTTTGGGGGGGGGGGGGGGGGAGGCATGAAGCCCACAAAGGTCTGAGACCTGTTTTAAGTGGGTTCCAAACCACCGGGAAGTGATTCCAAACCCACTTAAAACTTCAGGACCAACTCATCAAACTCTATCTTCGACTCAGCAGCCACGCACCGGACTGGGTTCATCCTCCGAAAAGTAGCTTAACATATTGATATTTTGTTTTTTTCTCTACGTTCCTCATCGTAGCAATTTTATTCCAACATTTTCAAAATATAGATTTTTATACTAATACTTCGATATCGATGTATCAATATTCCACTTCAGATGTATCTTTGACATCGATAATTCTTTTTCGATGTATCGAAAGACCGATATATTGATGTTTTTCCCTCATTATTGTGAATGCACTCAATGATTTCACGTCATTTATAGCAAAGTTCGCCTCCTGCACTTCGCATCGCTCTTCCTTTTGTCATTACCATCCCAACAATTGACACACTCCTTCTTCACTATTGCTAGAACATTAATGCAGCCAACAAAACAGAGCAAATGTTCCCTTCTCCATTAGCAGAATTAGAGAGCAGCTAGCATTGAGCGAATTTTGAAGCAGTTCGCTCTAATGGATCATGTCGATATTTGCTGAAGATGCTTCTTTGGATATGCGGATATATCTATCTATAGATATGCGGATGGAAATGCATGAAAGGAGTGGCGGAGAACGAATAAGAGAGAGAAAGAGTGTGAGTAGAAGAGAGAGATTTTTGTAGCTGGAGCATACTGGGAAGATGTTTCTTTCACTTACTTTTACTGGGGGGAGATATATTGATTGAAGACATTCTAGTTCAAAACTGTGTTGTAGTGAAGAACGAACATAAAAATGAATGATTTGAACATTATCAATACAAAAACACATAGATTAATGGAAATAGAACAACATTATTATTTATTTTTCATTGCGGATGATGCCTACAAGAGTCTGGAGACTTGTGCGTGTGTAATGAGATGAATCGGTAAGAAACATGATGGGTGGTTAACAATTTACCACTGAAATTGTCAGAAGAAGTTGTTGGGTTACACTGGTACTGTAAGGGCGGACGTTGTCATGCAGTAAAACAATACTTTTCGAAGGCGCATGCCTCTTCATCTGTTCTGAATGAATCGCCGCAAATGTTTTAAGGTTTGGCAACAAACAGCTGCATTCATCGTGCAAGTCAACACTTTCCAACTACTGAGGAACTTCAAGACAAGGTCAAGACTCATTAAAATTCTCTGGCGGCCACGTTTCATGATGAGGGTATTGAAGACCTTTTCCACAGGTATGAAAAATGCCTCAATCCTCTAGGTGATTATGTTGAGAAGTGGACGAAAATGGATTGTTATGAAATGTCAGAAAGAAAAGAAAATTTTTTCTCTTCTTTCTGGCATTTCATAACACTACCCTCACCCTAAGAGACTGTTGTCCTAGAACAAAAGCACTTATGTTTGTTTGGGTCTGCCCTGGTTACTGGCTGGCTCCTCGTTGATCCTCCAAGTGTTGTAGATGCAGATGATAATCTGGATACCAGTGGATTTGAACACCTCTTTCAACATTGGATTCACAATTATTGTCCAGTCCAGGCCACCATATCCACTTCCAAGACTTGGCAAGTTTCCTTACTCCTAGTTGCTGCATTCCGTCCTTCAGCTGAACCAAGCAACTCCTCAATGTCAATATAATTATATATTGTATCAATCAGTTTGAATAAGATAATGGTGCAACAACCTAAATTAGTATCCCACTCTGTTCAATAAATGTGGTTGTGACAGCTTCAAGTCTTATTATTCATTATGTATATCTTTCACAACATCACCTTCACTACTACAAAGAATGATAAATATATTGGTAGTTACTCAAATTATTCTAAAATTGAATTGATATTTTCAACAAATATCTCATCATAATTATCAGGAAGTTTTTACTCATTCATGATATTTATTCATCTCATTCTGCAATTTGAAACATACAAGAATATTATAAACCTGCTGTTATACGTATAATATACGAGGGGCTTTTTTCTATTTTTCAATAAAGGGCATTTTTTCAATAAATGTGGTTGTGACAACTTCGTCTTATTATTTATAACTTATTGATTTTTTTATAAAAATTTTCAAAAATCGTTTCAATATTACAGTATTCTTCTTTAGGTACCTTCTCCATTGCGGAGGTCGGTAATCATCCTGGCAATTCTCTTTTTGTCTGCTGCTGCACTAAAAAGGTCATGTGTTGTGCAATTGAATGCTTCCCTCAGGTTTCTCAACCAGGACATTCTTCTACGTCCCACCGAGCGCCTACCAACGATTTTACATTGGATTATGAGTTGCAGAATCAATTACAGTATTAGTAGTAGGTTATTGGAAATAATATATGAATGGCCTGATGAGATTAAATGAATCCAGGTAACCTATTCAAAGATAGAGGCCCAGTACGAGCAATTTGGTTATTTCTTACGGTTAACCAAGAGTTGAAGTGTTGAAGTTAGAAGTTAGAATGAAGTTAGAGTGAGTTAACCTAGAGAGGAAGAGGAAAAGAAAGAGAGACGGTGTAAAAGTGTTAGAGATAAATAGATTTTGAGGTTGTAGAGGAACCAAGATGTGTAGGAAGTGCACTACAAAGTTATTACATTAGATAATAGAAACCAAGGATAAGAAAGAGTATGAGAAAGACAGAGGGAAATGAAGAAAGAGAGAGAGAGCGAGGAGGAAGAAAGTGACAGAGAAAGAGAGTGTGAGAAAGATAACGAATGTAAAGGAGTGAGAAAGAGAGTGGTCGAGAGAGGGAGGGAGCAATCGTAGAATGAGTAAGCGGTTGTAGAAATCCAAGGAAAAGTTAAAGTAGGAGTATGTGTATGTCAGAGAAGGATAGTAAATGAGAAAATGAAGGATGCAAAATCATTATTTGTCTTGGAAGTGCAACTTGGAGCATCGATCATATTTTATCGGCCTCGGGGGTACCACCCCCTTACCAGCATCCATCCCATCCCCTACTTTAGAAACACAAGTTTCTCCTCTTCAGGTCAAAGAGAGCTCTCCTACGCGTTTGAGAGAATTATAACGGCCTACATTGAAGTACTGTATGATGTTGAGGCGGAATTTGTCTCATGTGAACACCAACACCTTTCAAGAGCATTATTTTGAATAATAAATTAATGTGTGGGAGTTCATGTCAAACTGTAGAAAGGTGGTGATCCTCTTTTGCTGTGTTAGTATTTTAATTATTGCATCTTATATTATGAGTTGTTGTATTCGATACAGAAGGATTAATCTGGTTGAATTGTTAAAGTATAAAATATAAGGCCGTAGACGCGTGACTTATGTACTATTGAAGGAGCACGGTATGCTACTCTCTCAACTCTTTCTGAAAATTGGGTTGACGTCTATTATGTGTATACTGTACTTCCAATATGCAGTACTATACTACTGAAGGAGCAGGTTATGCAACTCTCTTAACTCTCTCTGAAAAATTGGGTTGTTATCTTAAAGAAACAGTTCAGAAAGAAACAGACCTGATGCCTCTAGAGAAGCTCTGTATCAATACTTTGAATTTTAATTTCGTTGAAGAAACTCTATTAGTAACATGACCAGTCAATAGTCAACATAAATATTGTTTAAATAGCACAAAATTTACTCTGGCTGTTCATTAATAATGACCCCTCTCAAATGAATGCGCCCAGTTCTAGAATATTGCATCCGCGCAGAAAAAAACTATAGTTTACTCCATGCTTCATCATTTTGTCCAGAGCACCTTTGTCCCCACTTTTGGATGTCAGAGCGGAAAGTAACTATAATAACAATAAGACATAAATTATTGGACCAAAATGAATAAAATAATAGTTGAATTCGTGCCACTAATGAACTATTTTAATGTAATGAAAGATATTAAGAAAACGTCGATTACACCTTAATTTAGAGGGTTGTTTCATTTAGTCCATAGTTGGACTATTCGAAAAAAGACAAAGAAAAAGACGGAGAAAATGTGAAGAAGAAGGAGAAGAAGAGAATGAGAAGGAGGAGGAGGAGAAAGAAAAGAAGGAAGAGGAAGATAAGGGTGGTGGAGAAGGAGGTGGGGTAGAGGAGAAGCAGAGGGGTAATGGTGGAAGAGGAGGAGGTGGTGATGAAGGAGAAGGAGGTGTTGGTAGAGAATGAGGAAAGTGGTGATGGTGGAGAAGGTGTAAAAAGATACAGAAGAAGGAAAGTACCAGACGGACATGGAAAAATGAGAAGGAGCAGAAGAAGAAGGATGATGTGGAGGAGCAAGATTCAGGAGCGGAGGATTAATAAGGGATGAGGAGCGAGTAGGAGAAGGAAAAGATGGAGAAGGAGGATGAGGATGGGGAGGAGAAGGAGAACGGGAAGGAGAAGGAATAGGAAAAGGAGGAGGAGCAGGAGAAAGATAAAGAGAGGGAAAAGAAAAATACTAACAATACTAAAGTACTAACAATATTGTCCTATACAACCAGTCCTCACAACAAAACCAGATTATTCATGATATAAGAAGATGAACAAAACGATATATTATTTTATTATTCTTATAATTCCATCTCCACCTGTAATAAGTTAACTCAAAAATTAACCAGGTGAAATTATTCAATTCTCATTCCTTGAAATTGGAGTGGATAAACTTAATTAACGGAAGAACTAGTGAACTTTGTAAGATATTTTCATTTTTAAGATGGATTGTGAAGGACTTTTATTCAATAGGATAAAGAACTCAAGCCAAAAACTCCATAAATAAAGAATTTTAGTAAGTTTGTCATTCATGTTGTGATAAAAATCTGAAATGAGACTTCAACGGGAACCATTATAGAGCCTAATCTTTGGTATTTTAAAGATCGTATTTAATAAAATACTATGAGCTATTTTGTGTCCTCATGGGGATGAGAACTTCCATCAGAAAAAAATCCCTAGGTGGTATTTACTTCACGGAAAAAATTCTAGAAAAAATCCTATTACAATTGCTATGTTTGTAAACATGTTGTCAAATTCTTTCAGCAATTGTTTCATTTATTGTGTCAAAATTACAACTATTGTTAAGATGCAACAGATCAAGTCAAAAACTCTTCTCTTCGCCAATTTTAAATTGGTTACAATTTCTAAAACTTTGAGTTTGATCCACACTTGAAATATTTACATTTAATGAAAAACTACTCAAAGAAATAAAATGATTGATCTGGACATCTGGATTATAAATTCAACATTTCATAAGGTAGCACCATCTTTGAAGACCATACTTTCATCAAATTCTGGATGTAAAATTTCCAATTCTTCTTGGAATTGTTCAATTTGGACCATTTGCAAGAACCAAATGAGTTTTAAGTGGCGATCCGTGTACAATTATTCTAATTTGATTCCAGTATCAAATAACAAGTAGTGAAGAGTGATCTTTCCATGCACACCCCCCAAATCTGTACCTATAGTAGAGAGGTTTGTCATGTAATTTGTAAATCATGTGACACTTCCTCGTGCATTGGATGTCGCCAACTGACGCCTCCTCAACATCACTTGACATGTCGCTTCTATTTGTTCCGCTAGGATTCCAGCCATGAATAAACATGCTGTTTCAGCATTTCTGCTCTCTTCTAGTTCTCTTTCATCCTTCTCCTTTTCGTACTATCTCTCTTTTTCTCTCCCCTCTTTCGTTCTTTCTCATTCTATTATTTCTTCTCCTCCTCCTCATTCTTCCTCTATCACTCTCTCTTTCTCTCTATCATAATCCTACTTTTTCATGGGTAAGTTTTTTAAGGAATAAAGAACTTTGTCAAAACTTTGAATTTTTATGTAAATTTATCTATGAAATTCTCATTGACACTTCTATATCACAATCTATGTGTTTATGCTTTTAAAACCTTATTAGGAGGCTACGTTTACTTAAGAAACTTTATCTCAAAAAAACAAAAATAGATGAATTTTGACATAACTTCACCATTTTCTCTCTCTCTCTATCTCGTCTCTAAAGCTGAGGTACATATTTCCAAAAATAAATGAATTTAGTCCATAGCCTCACTGTTTTAATATGAATGTTCAACTTAGATTCTCATTATTAATATATGTATATTCTCAGTACTGTGTATATATATAGGCACCCTTCTATACTTTCTATACTATCACCATCTAAATCTATAAGCTTTTAGTAATCTTGTTTTTAAACACTCATATTATTTTATTTATAAGTTTACTTGAATAAATAAATTTTATATTATCTTATCACTCACTCTCAATCTATTTTCCTATTTCAATCTTTCTCCCTCTCTCTCTCTTTCTCTCTCTCTCATTATATTATCGTTATAAAATTGCATCTTATACTGTATACATATCGTTGATTAATTCTTTAGTTTAGATTTGTAAAATTCATAGAACAATAATTACAGTACTTATATTTTTAACTATCATAATCTAGAATCTAAGACTGTGCATTTTGTAATCTACATGAATAAAGTAAATAATCTAATCTAATCTCACACACACACACACACACACCCACACACACTTCCTCTCTCTCCTTATCTCTATCTCCATCACTCTCTTTCCACTCTCTCATCACTCCCCACACACTTCTACCTCCTCCAGTAGGTGTCTAGTCTAGTTAAGGGAATGTGCAGGTCCATCCCTGGATTTCGACTGCCACTGGAATGGAATGAATAATTTATCGAGTGAAAGCTGCTCTGTCCGTTCACTTGGTGTTATTCTACCGACAGCAGAGTGAATTGTGCGACAGAGATGGATAGAGCGCGAAAACGAGTGTCGCTAGAGTGCTCTAGTGTCGTTGTTAGAGTGATGAATGGCGCTAGTGTTGCCCCTCGCAACCCCTCCCAACACAACCCCCCTCCCGCTAAAGGGACCCCGGTAGTCAGCCATCAGCGAAGATTAGCACTCACTGCCTATTTAGTTGTTAATGAGTTGATCGTTGGTTGGTTTATCGTCGCCTGCAATGCAAATCGGCTTGAATTGTCCATTTGTTGATTGACTTTGAATTTGGCGGCTCTGAGTAAAATGGAGGCATTTGGGAGCATCTGCTACTCGGACAAGGAATGGGGAACAAATGAAGAGTATCTTTATTATTGGATCAGGATTGTAAGAGAAGATCGAGAGGGTGAATGTGATCTTTCACTGAATTGAGTTATCCTGGTTGAAGAAACGCACACCTTAAAAATGATGAATCGTTATCCGCACTAATTTTTTACCAGGCTATCATACATCACACTAGTCAGGCTGTGTTTTCCTAGACGCGTAATAGATGCGCTGCGGCTTAGATACGCTGCGTATCTAAAACGCAGCCGTCGTTCAGTGGTTTCCTAGACTGCGTAGAATACACACGGTTGTGCGTGCTGGTGTCGTTCTGACTTGAATAACGTTTAATTGTAGAAACACAAAATACAAACAGAAGGCAACATATTATAATTCAAATAACACATTTTATGAGAGCAAATTAATTGTAGGGGACATGTCACAAGGGAATTAAATATCAAAACATTATGAGGAATTATTGGTGATTATGGTTTATGGGGACACAATTGTAGTAGTATGTAATTGGAGTATAAATAACATCTTAAGGGGAAATTAACACTAAATGAATAAAAATGAAAGGATTTGTCTATTATTTATTAGTACACAATAATGAATGATATGAAGTGAAGTGTAATACAATAAAAATTACAATTAAATGAACAACGTATCTGATTTATTCAGTGAAACTCCTATTTTCTTCCATATGACATCCTTCTTCATATTGTTCTTATAATCAGGATGGTTTAACTTCCATAATATGTCATTGGAAGAGACAAATTCAATCAATTCTTCATCGTCGTTGTTTGAGAATTTTGCCTTCTGGGCAACATTTCCTTCCAACTACAATGCACTGGACATGTCTGTTGCGCTCGTATCTCAAATTCGACTGCTCTGAAAGCAGTCAGTGAAAAACGCAGCTACTAGTGCGCACGCATTAGATACGCGCGCACCTGATACGCAGCCTAGGAAACCGCTTATACGAAACTCCGTTAAACTGCTGCGGCTTAGATACGCTTACGCAGCGCATCTATTACGCGTCTAGGAAGTATAAAAATGAGCAGTTATTTGTTATAGAAGTATACTATTAAGTTTCGAACAAGGAATAGCAACGAACATGGTTGCTTGATTATGATTCTAAAATAAGATGAGAATCAAAAAGCAAATACCAAATTTTAGCATCGGTACATGTTCACTCAGACTGAATTATAATATTTCTTTACAAAATAACAAAGGATGAATAAATTGAAGATAAATTTGTAATGCTAGTATTTCTTGTACTTCTACTCAATTATTTTACCTACGTTTAAAAACAATTTAAAGAGGTTTCTCCTTTTATATATCTTTGAAATGTCTCTTTTTCCTCATATCTTCTTCCAAATTAAATTTATTCTTCACTTTTAAATCTCCCTAAATAAATGAGATCAAATTAAAACAGCTCAATTCTTGTGGTGATACATTCAGAGAGGTTTTAATTTATATTACGCAACTGATGTTGCGTAGCCTGTACATATGAATAATGCATGCATATGAATAATGAAACCTTTTTTATACATTTCATACTAGAAATTGGTTCTATTATTCTTGATTTATAGATCATAGGAATGGTAGCATACATATAGGTATAATCATATATGTTTTCACATAGTAGCTTGGTATAAGAGTAGTACGGATAATGAATCAGCATTAAAGTAGTGCTTTTTGAAATTGGGAGGGGGGTAGTCTAGAAATATTGTCCTGTAATTAAGTTGTTTTATAGATTCAGTATATGTGGCAAAGGTGGTCTTCTGTTTATTAGAGTTATATTGTATAGAAAGATGATAGATCTATTTAGAGTTGAACAAAGAGCTCGTGGCTTGGGCAGCAGGGACATTTTGAAGAGAGGTCTAAAATTACACAAACGTGCAGAAAAAGGTTATAGTTTGAAAAATTAGTGATCTGTTAGATAGGATTCTGTTGACCAGAGCTCCAAACTCGAAAAGTGATTGTTGATTTAAAAAAAAGACGAAAAATACAGGAAAAGAAGAAGAAAAAGAAGAGAAACAAGAACAGAGGGAGAAAGAAGGAAATAATGAAGACAGGAGAAGGGGAAGATGAAAAAAGAATATGGAGAATAATAGGGAGTAAAAAAATGAAAAGCGATGAAGGAAGAAAGAAAAAGAGAAAAAGATGATAGGAGAGAAAGAAAAAAAACAAGTGACTGTAGAAGAAAGAGGACAAGAATTCCTGAGTGAGCAGGAAGATAGGTTAGAATCAAAGAAGAAAATTTAAAAAAGTAGAAGAAGAAGAAAGAGAAGGTTGAGGATGACAGAAAGAGGAAAAGAAAATGAAGAATAGAAAAGAAAGAGAATATAATGTGAATAATGATAAAAAGGAGAGAAATTGATATTGTTAGAGGCAGAAGAAAGAACAAGAAAGAAAAGAATCGACATTGGGAATGAAAAATGAAAGAAATGACATAAGACGAAGAATGAGGAGGTGGAGAAAGAGGAGTATTTGAAAGAGAGGGAATTGGAAGAGAAAAAATTTATTCGTCTCATACGGTTCAATTTTTCAAACAAGATTACATTCCAGAGCAAACGTTGTGCCAACAACATTTCAATTATATGAAAATGTTCATGTATATTGCAGACTCAAACCACAGATTCAAGTATGGTTTATCGTATTGCTGCCCCAATAGACTGAATTCAAACCGCTGTTGAAATCAATAATCGCAATTTCCAATCAAGAACTTCAGTGCCGTTTATTTCCTTCGTAGCTAATATCCGAAGTAGCATGGCGTCTAGAGCTAACTCATTGAACTAATGAGAGAAGTCCAGATGCGGCTTCTTGGTACCGAATTCCAATCTTGAGCAGCAATGCTGAATTTCTATCGGTGAACTTCCTAATAACCCATTTCAATTCCAATAAACATGATGTTATTGAGACTCAAATGGGTTGTTTGTACCAACTTCTACTGAATCGAGTAAAACTGTAATCATTTTCATACATTTGGCTAGTCCCTGATGAAGGTTTGCTCTTATGAGAATTAAAAAATACCGAAACAATAAATCATTCATTTCAGTTGGAAATATAAGTTCGTTGTTTAATATCCCAGAGGTTCAGAGTCCATGTAACACAGTAAACTTGTAAATTCAGTGCATTAGAACTCAATGCAAGTCAGAGCACCAGGCTGAAATTTCATAAAACCTTAGTAGTGCCAGCTCTTTTTCAATGATGTGAAACTTGGGTGCTATTCAAGCAAGATGAAAGTAGGTTACAGGCATCTGAGATGGGATTTCTGTGGAAGACCTACGGTTGTAGTAGAGGAGATTATTTCAGAAACAATGAAATAAGAAGACAACTTAGCATCTTCTCC
The DNA here is from genome assembly GCA_948455865.1 of Conomelus anceps. Taxonomy (NCBI): domain Eukaryota; kingdom Metazoa; phylum Arthropoda; class Insecta; order Hemiptera; family Delphacidae; genus Conomelus; species Conomelus anceps. The sequence continues at coordinate 51,128,439 of OX418216.1, forward strand.
ATAAATGAAACGGTATCTGAAAGCAGATTGATATGGTATGAGCATATAAATTAAATGAGGGAAGACCGAATACTAAAGCAAGTGTTGAGATAATTAGATATATTTATTTATAAATATATATATATATTTTTTCAAATGTTTCTCAAATATATCTATTTCTAAAGATTTTTTAATAACTGCGGTAGCTTGTTTTTGAGTTTCCTATCTATATAGCCAGGGTATTGTTCGAATAATTTAATATTGTGACTCATCAAGAAAATAGTGATAATCTCTTCAGCTTCTTGTACTATAATAGTGTATGTTAAGATTTTGGTTTAAATTACTCTTTTTCACATATAACATAGCTTCATATGCATACAAGCAGGGTACCTTTAGGAGACCAAGGCCCGTATTTATGAACGTGACTTACGTTGATCTAAGCACGAGTTATCTAATTTGACTTGGAAAGGCTCTATTACATTGAACGTGATCACAATCTACCTAAAATTGTGCCGTATTATCAGGCACTAATAAACATGAAATAACATGCATGAAATGATAAAGATACTGCACTGCATGTAAATTTACAGTTACTGTTACATAATAATTACCATGGAAACATCTTCCAAATCATTATTTTCTGTTTTCCGAATTTGAAAAATGAGCATTGGAAGCAATGTAGTGAACGCTACCTGCCAGCAGACCTGAAAACTTCATCCATTCTATTTCGTAGAAAGAGAATTCTATCCTAGAGCAAAAAAAATGTATAGGTTAGAAATAGATTTATATAAAATAAGTAGAAATAATTCCAATAAGTCAAATATACAATGAATTACATTGCAATGGTGCAAAAATTGAATATGATGATTTTTATGTTATTATTATGAGTCGATGCCTTACTAAAAAATTAAGCCAAAATATAAGGAAACACAACAATCTAAGAACGGCTTCAAGTCAGCTTTGTACCTAGCTTGGCTAAGAACGGATTTGAGACTCCAATTAATTGTAAGCATGACTTGACTTTCAAGTTAAGAAGATGTTTAAGTAAGGTTCATGAATGCGAACTTTATTCTAAGCTTAACTTATACTAGGTGAGTTTACTGGCTGAAAAGTGAGGTTATCATCCGACCCAGCTGTCCCTGCAACATTTACGTAGTGTAAATTCTTATATTAGTGTAAATTAGAGTTTTTAATGAGAATTATTAATGTTAGATTATTTATTAGGAGTCAGATCTTTGTAATGGGAGCTGGGTTGGCACTTTGTTGCTCACTGGCTTTCACGTCATGAACCTGCAAGTGTAAGAACGACTTATTGCCGTTAAGTCTGACTTATCCAAGTCGATCTTTGATAAGTCACGTTCATAAATACGGGCCCAAGTTTCTTGAACACCGTCTACATGGATTTTATCTATCTACTCTTTCCATACACTCAACAGCTTTCTTTTAAATCCTGAACAATCTATCAAGTTTATGCTTTGATGAGTTACCCTACACCCTACACCCTGCAATAACACCCTACACATCGAACTGAACTCTGATCTATCAACTGGAGAGCTCTGATGAAAACGTAACAAACTCTTCCTCCTCCGATTTTAGTTCCAATACTGAAGTTAAACAACATAAGCATACCTTGTACATCGATCTGCCACATCATCTGCTTTGCAAATCATCCATTTCCCGCTTCACAACTTCCAACAAATAGTCTAACACCATGTTCTCCATCATGCTACAAAACAAATGATGAAGGTCAGGTCAGTGAGAATGAATAGTTCATCCATTCATTACCATAAAGAATGGATAGTTCATTCATTACCATAAAACCACCACAACCCAGCAGGGGTCTGTGGTACACAACTTGTGTGTATTGTCAACAGGGCTTGTTAGGTAGGCAGCTGACCCTTTAAACTTCTCATAGAAACACGTAACAGCGTGTTGGGTCTTATCAGTGGAGGCTATCAGTATTCAGTCAGCATCTGGTCGGGTGAGTTGGAAAGTGATGCTGCAGAGAGTCCAAAGTGAGAGAAAGAGAGAGTGTGAGTGAGTGATGGAGTGAGAAGAATGGGGAATTTTACAGGCAAACTTTTCTCCCTGTTTGATGAGAATCAAGGTAAGAGTACCATCCAAACATCCTTTGGTGAGAATCAAGGGAGAACCGTCCCAACAACTGACAGAATGTTGCCCGATTTCTAATTTCCCCTTTGTTAAAAGCGATCTACATCCAAAATCGCTACAAAACGTTGAGTATTGTTTACCTGATGATTTGCAAACAACCTTACATAATGTCATACAAAATCGCATCAAAGGAACACTCCATGTATTTTTGGTTGACATGTGTGCGAAGTAGAGTCATTGTTTTATTGAACTTGCGAGTTTGAAACTGGTTATTGGTTGATGTGTGTGGTGAAATTTGGAATTATAAAAGGAACAAAAAGGAGGAGGAAGAGGTTGAGGAGTGAGTGAAGGAAAACTAGAAGGTGGAGGATGAGAAGGAAGAGGAGGAGAAGGTGACGAAGTGGGTGGAGGAGAAATACAAGGAGGACGAAAAAAAGGTGGAGTAGGAGGAGAAGAAGTTGGAGGAGTGGGTAGAGGAGGAGGAAAAAATGAGAAGAAAGAAAAGGAGAAGAAATAGGATGAGGAGGAGGAGGAGAAGGAAAAGGAGGAGGGGGAGGAGGAGGAGAAGGAGAGAAGGTGGACGAGATGGAAGTGAAGAAGTTGAAGTAGGAAGTAGGGACAAGAAGAAAAAGGAGAAGAAAGAGGAGGAGAAGGAGAAGAACAAGAAGGAGGAGGAAGAGGAGGAGAGAAGATGGAGGAGGAGAGAAGATGGAGGAGGAGAGAAGGTAGTGGAGGAGGAAGAGAAGGAGGAGAACGAGGAGAAGGAATAGGTGGCGGTGTAGGTGGTGGAGAGATAGAAAAGAGTTGAAGAAGGAGGATAATTATGAAAGCAAAATCAAGCACATCCTGTACAATTGTGGTATTTATGCTGCTGCAATCTGCCCTACACTCACTTATATACTCATTATGCTGGTTCTGTTATGTTACACCATTATCAAGTAATGGATGCTCCACTGTGCAAGTACCATTACTCTCTCAAAATCATCGAGGATGTAGGATCAAGAGTAGAAGACGACAAAAAATATTCACATTAATTTGAAATAAATTGAATGACAGGTTGAAAGCGGGTGATGAAGAGTGTACCTGTACATAAGAAAACTCTTATGACAGCAACTGTAGGTTGCTGGTGTTACCTTTGTTGTCGTTTTTATTCTTGTCGATTTTCCGGATGAGTGGAAAACAATTTTTCCTGTCAAAGTTTTCCACCCCTGAGACATCGAATCATGTTCTTTCGTGACATGGCAGTTAGTTGAGAACTCGGCAAGAACAAAAGTTTGACTTATCTGAATTTTATATCAGGTTCCTGGAAACTCAATGTAACAGCTGAAGTTCTGGAAGAGTTTGAAAGTTTAGGATTGTTACATAAACATGCGGATAAATTTATTCGTACTGATATTTTGTTTTTTATTTAGTCTATGTGTGTCTCTTGTATCAGGAGGTTGTGATTTGAGTAGAAGATTTGTGATGCTAAGAAGTGGAAATGCTGAGTTGTATGAGTTGAAGATATAAAATTATTGTAATTGGTGAGTTGCCTGATTTAATTCGATCTAGGACTCTCGATTTTGTCATAAGATAATTAGGAATTAATTATAGGAAATAGGAAAATAGTACCTTTCCTCCCTCCTCTTTTTCTTCTTCCCATCTCCTTCCCCTTTCTCATCACCTTATCATTCTCATCCCCCTCCCACACCCCTCGTACCACTTACTCATCATCATCCTCTTCTTCTTCGTCATCATTCCCTTCCTCTTCGTCATCCTCATCCTGTTCCATTTCCTCCTACTTCTCCCCCAACTATTACTTCTCCCCTTCCTGATCATTTTCCTCTTTATTTCTCTCCTCATCCTCTTCATCCTTCTTCTTTCACTTATCCTCTTCCTTTTCCTTTTCTCTTCCTCATCAACTTCTCCTGCTCCTTCTCCTCCTCCTCCTCCCTTTTTTACTCCTCTTTCTCAAACTACTTCTCCTTCTCATCATCATCAACATCTTCTTCCTACTTCTCCTCTACCTTCTTTCTCCTTCTCCTTCTGTGGGTTAAGTGGAAGAGGAGTTCTTATGCCTCAACTTTGCCCACAGCACTCATGTTAATTGTAAAGTGCTTCAATAAAAGTCAATTATCTATCTACCTATCTATCTCCTCTATCACCTGTGTCTCCTTCATCCCCTCATTCCCTCCACCTCCTTCTTCTTCATTTCCACCCACTCCTCTATCTTCTTCTCCTATTCCTCCTCCTCTTCCACCTTCTTATTCTCTTCTTCTATTTCTCCTCCTTCTATTCCTCCTCCTCCTCGTATTCCTCCTCTTCCTTCATCTTCTTCTTCTCCTCCTGCACCTCTTTCTCCTCCCTCATCCTTCTTTTTCTTCTCCTCCTCCACGTTTTTCTCCTTCTTCTCCTCCTTTTTCTCCTTCTCTTCCTTCTTCTCCTTCTTCATCCTTCTTCTCCTTCCCTTCCTTCTCCTTCCTCCTTCTTATTACTCTCTTTCTCTTCCTCATCATACCTTTTTTTGTCCTCCTATTTTTGGCTCATGTAGCTCCTGAGTTTGTTGGACAGAAGAAAGCACCGATTTTATTACAACTAGATTAGAATAGAAAATTTGTAGAAAAAGTAGGTATTATAAGAGATCGATGTCGAAACGCGTTCCACTCATTTGCCATCTTGTTAGTCACGTATAGTACACCCCCAACGATTGATCCAAATAGGGACTTTCTTATTTATCATAAATTATAGATATAAACTAGCCCCAACCGTAACTCTCCTCACTACCACTACACGTCTAAACAACCAATCCACTCCAATATTGTTTGTAGCCAAAACGTGATCTATATAGCACTGGGTCTATGTGTTTTGTATATCTATGTTGATGGAATATTTCAGGCCAAACCCACGCAATACGTCACAATCTAACCGGACGTCGAAGAATATAGCACACGTGCATATATTATATAACCTTCATATATCAGGGTAGATGTATATGGGCGTATATATGCAGGGTAAATCCCCAGTGTCCCTCAACTGTCTGCAGGACCTGCCTCTCATATTTTACCGCTGAAGGAGGGCATCTGCTGCTTGTTTAGCATTGGAGAAAGAGGTGATGAGAATAGAAGGAGAAAAGAGAGGCAGGAGAGAAACAGACAGTAAGAAAGAGAGAGCGAGAGAGCGAGAGAGTGGGTCAGAGAGGACAAGCGAGAGAGAGAAAGATAAAAAAGAAAGAGAGAGTGTAACAGGAAAAGGAAAAGAAGTAAGGTAAGGAAAAAGAAGATTTGGAAGTAGGGCAAAGAAAAAGCAGAAGGGTGAAGGAAGAAGAGGGGGAAAGAAGGAGAATGAGAAGTAGTAGGACAAGAAGAACGAGGGGAAAAAGAAGTAGCAGGTTGTAAATGAAGAGGATGAAGAGGAGTTGATGGAGGGGTGGAGGAAAAGGATGAAACATAAGAGAAAGAGGAGGAGGAGGAGGAGGAAGAGGAGGAGGGAGAAGAGGAGAAGCTGGATGAGGACGAGAAGTAGAAGGAGGATGAGGTGGTGGAGGATCAAGAGGGGGAGGAGAGAAGAATGAGGTGGAGGGGAACGAGGAGAAGAAGGCGGAGTGGTAGGAGGTGGTGGAAGAGGTTGAAGAGAAGTAGGAAGTGATGGAGAAGGATAATGAGGGGTAGGAGGTGGTGGAGGATGATGAAGAGAAGAAGATGAACGAAAACGATGAGATGGTGGTTGAGGAGAAGGAGAAGATTGATTGATTTTTATTCCTGTGCTGGGTCTTGAAAGACCCATTGCACATTTAAAAATACACATTTCATAGTACATCAAGAAAAAAATCACATCACTTGCAAATAAGATGGTAATATTGAAAAATAATGTTATACTACTTATAAAAACAATAATACCTCAGATTGAAGTTATAATAAAGGGTTTTAACAATATATAATAATAATAATAATAATAATAAATGGATAAACAAAGATTGGAAAAGAACAAAGAAATACTAGAAAATTACTGTAGCATTAAGACCGACTGGAATGACACAATACAGCAATGACGGAATGAATAATACCACAATGACAAAATAACTTCACCTGTAAAATATTGAAAAATTAAGAAGTATAAACCAAACTTGAAAGTAATATTGAAAACTAATATTATACGACTTGATAAAGTTATAAGACATCAGAGTAACGTCGTAATAAATAAGTAGTTAAACTAAATACAACAGAATAAAATAGCAACGATTGGAGAAGAATAGTAATGAAAGATAAAGAAGATAATAAGCGTTAAGACTAACCGGATAATCACTCACCAATCCCAAGCAAATAGTCATGTAATCTTTTTTTAAACAATGGGAGAGACGTTGAGAATACAATATGAGTAGGAAGAGAATTCCACTCTCTGCAGGCTGTAATGATGAAAGATGAGTTGAATATGGATGTACGGTGATGAGGTATTTGAAGTGTGTATTGATGAGACCTGGTTTGACGAGCGGTATGAATGGAAGCTAACAGAGTGAACGAATTGCGAAGGTAAGCTGGGCCTTCATTTCTCACTATGATCTTATACACAAGAATCAGGAGAAAGTATTTCCTTCAATTTTTAAGCTTCAGCCAATCCAGTTCCATGAAGTAGGGTGTAATATGCTCATCACGTCTGGCATCGTAAATGTATCTCACAGCATAATTCAGTGATCTCTGCATCCTACTGTTCAGTTCATCTGTCAAGTCGACATATACAGTTGAGCAATAATCAAGAAAAGGTCTTATCAATGACCTGACCAAAAGAATACGTGTGCTTCTAGGTAGGAATTGTTTTAGACGTTTAAACTGGTGCATACCTGCAAACACTCTGTTGCAGACGTGAGTGGTCTGCTCCTTCCAGCTAAGAGTCTGGTCTATATACAGTCCAAGAGTTCGCACACTCTTCAGGTAGGGAACAACATTACCTGCAGAAGGAGAAGAAGGAGAAGAAAAAGCTAGAGAAGAGTAACCACAGAGGAGACAATATGTGGGATGGAGTGAAAGAATGACGAGAAGTTGACATTAGTTGGGCATTAAGTGGGGCACTAGGGAAACACTAGGGGTATTAAGAGGGGCACTAGGGAAACAGTAGGGACATTAAGGGGGGGCACTAGGGAAACAGTAGGGGCATTAAGGGGGGCACTAGGGAAACACTAGGGGTATTAAGAGGGGCACTAGGGAAACAGTAGGGGCATTAAGGGGGGCACTAGGGAAACACTAGGGGTATTATGAGGGGCACTAGGGACATTAAGGGGGGCACTAGGGAAACACTAGGGGTATCAAGAGGGGCACTAGAGGCATTAAGTGGGGCACTAGGGAAACAGAAAGGGCATTAAGGGGAGCACAAGGGTATTGTGCACAGAGTTTCTTGGGGGAGTCATGCTATGGGCTACCTAAGTGGATCCCAAACTATTGAGTCATGGTCACAAGCAGACACAACTGGAATGAGAAGGCCGGGGCCACATGATGGACATATGGGTCTCTCTCATTGAAACTGATCCATTAGAATTTTTACGGATGTTCTGACCACTTTTAGGGAGCTGGTAGCAATTTTGTGGGCAAATACTCATGCCAGGCCCCCACCCAAGGCCCCCGACCTTGGCCTATCAATCAGTATTGAATATGCATAGGGGGAGTCATGCTATGAGTTACCTAAGTGGGTCCCAAACTATTGAGTCATGGTCACAAGCAGACATAACTGGAATGAGAAGGCTGGTGATGGAAGTAGAGGATCTCTCACACTCTCTCTCTTCCCTCTCTTTCTCGTTGAAACTGTCCCATTGGAATTTTTAGGGAGAGGAGGATCACTTTAAGGAAGTGGGGGTCATCTTTCGACTAGGTGAACACTAGGTGAACACTTTAAGGCATAAGTGGACACTGAGACTAGGTTAGGGGAAAATGTATAACTTTTATTTTCACAATACAGAGAGAGATTCTTTAATCAATTGGGTTCTCCCAGCAGGATGGCATATGATTTCATGTCGACTGTTCCTGCAGCAGGGACAAAGGTGATCACTGCTCTGTTCATGATCTCTAGAGACCTCCCATATATACTTCATGCCCCCACCAGGCTAGAGACCTCCCATATATACTCCATGCCCCCACCAATGACTTCCTACGTCCTTTTTCTTTCTCGGGAATATTTTTTGCACTGTTTTTAGTTTTTATTTATAAATTTTGTTATTTTTTATTTATTTATTTATTTTTTTTTAATTTTTTATTTTATTTTATTTTTTTTATTTTTTTTTTCTAAGTTTTTTTTGGGAGGGGGGAAGGGGGGTTTTGGGTGGGGGGGTGTAGGATAGGATAGGTTAGGTTAGAGTAGGTCGGGTTAGGTTGAATGACCTTGAATAAGGTTAGGTTAGAGTCGGTCAGGTGAGGTTTGGTGACCTTGGAAGGGAAATGGCGGTTTTGGAACAGTGTTCTGTTCCAGAACCGCCATTTTTATTCTACTAATGCTTCTAGATAAGAAATAAAACTATAAAGATAAATAAACTAGATAGTTGAAATTTATATAATGCAAAATTAATAAAGATATATAAAAAATCTAATGGACGTACACACACACACATACACAAACACACTATCTAATGTCTCGATCAGCCACCTCCGCGCCGAACAATTCTCGCCTCTCCACAATCCTCACAGACGCTAGCAAGCTATTCCGCAGACTGCAAGCGGTCACACAGAACGACCTGTTGTAGGTAACAGTGCGATGGATCGGTATGCTTAACAAGCTTGCATCAAGCTTGTGAGATAAAGAGAAAGGAAAGGATAGAAAGTGTGTATACTTGAAAGATAGAGAAAGAGAGAGTGAGTGAATAAAATAGAATGACTGCCTTTATTTATTACCTCGGAGGGCGAAGTTGCAGCGCAGCCGGCCCTCTCTTCCAATCAACCCTCAAGTGAGTGAGTGGTGGCAGAGGTAAAGAGTAATACTTTAGTTTAAGAAATAAGAGTTCAAAATAGAATAAATTAGGTACAGGGATGAATAATCTGAGCAGAGAGAAGAAGAGAAAATGCAGGAGTATGTGAAAAAAAGATAGTTAGTGAGAGAGGTAAAAAGAGAAAATGGAAAGTGAGTTGAAAAAAACAGAATTATAAAACAAAACCAATGAGGGAAAGGAATGTTATATCGAGCGAAAAAATGAGAAAATGCTAGAGAACTCTTCAGAAACAGAGGAAGAGAGAGCGATTGTGTATGTGAGAAAGAGGGGGTGTGAGAGAAAGAAAGAGTGATGATGATAGTGTGAGAGAGACAGAAAAAGATGAAGAGAGTTTGAGAGAGTCATTGTACAGAAAATGGGTTTGGTGGAAAGAGTGAATGAAAGATGTACTTCAATATTTTACAACGTCAGTTCGCCAGAGCTAGTGGAAAATAGTTTAGGAGGTGGGAACCCTCTTAGGGCGAGAGGGGGTTCAGGGGGATTTTGGGGGGGGTCTGAGGGTGAGTGTTTGGGGCAATAGGAAGAGAGATCTATTGTGTGCTTGGGCTGCGGTATTATAAAGTGCCCGCTGGATGGCACATGGTCCATTTTGACATCTGCAAAACGTTTTGTTTGAGGATGAAGCCAACATAGGTCTGAGACCTGTGCGTGGGTCATAAGTCGGATGATAGTGATTGATGAGTTGGACCTACAGTTCAGGTAGGCTACGAATCATTGGGAAGTAATTTTACAGCAGAGAACACTCTTTTTTTGTAGCCGGTCAATCCAATAAGGGTTACTACAAATAAGGGTGGTTTTGCCTCGTATTGCCAGAGAGGTGGGGAAAATAGAAATATTGAAAATAATTGCGTTTATTTAGAATAATTATTTTAAAGTTTTCAAAAGATAGATAAAGTATTTCTTATGCAAGAATATTCAAAAATGCTAAGTTGTGGAACTCAAATAAAAAATAATTATTGTTGTGAATATACATTGTTGTGAGTATTTCGTGAACTGCAGTATTAATATGTAGAATCTTGCTGTGCAGAACTAACCTCTATGAGTCACGGTGAACGCGTTTCGAACTATGCGGTCCTTTTTCGGAGCTTGGTTTGTAGCGTCTGCAATCAAGTGTAGCACAAGAACCACATAGTTCAAAACGCGTCCCAGAAAAGTCAGCTCTGCTCAGCAAGATACTACATACAGTATTAATAGGTACAATCATACATAAGAAAGATTCAGACTCTGATCAATAGGTACAGAAAATCCGGACGAAGGAAGGCTACGAAGCAAATATTTTCAATTGAAAGAGGCGTATGTTTAAATAATCATTGAACTAACTCCAGTGTTCGGAACCCACTTAAAATTGTAGGTTTATCATGTTTTCAATAACATGGCTCAAGCCGCTAGGTGGAACTACCCGTGAGGGTCTCCCCACCAATAAAAGCCATACCTTACTTTAAAGTAACTTTGATGGGAAATAGTTTTATCTATGTCAATCTCACTGGAACAAACTCTGAAGCTCTATGCTGAAAAAAGTTCACTCCTACCTTTACACAGGGTCTTGCTGCACAGGTGACTGTGTTTACTATCTAGCACATTTCTGAGCTACTCCCTGCGTCCAAGTCATCATATAACAGAGACATTTGGAAAGCAGCACAGTTGATGCAGCCTTTTTTGTATCTGCGATGAAATTATTAATTTACCTCAAGCCGCAATAAGGCATATTAGAGCTGTCTAACTGGATTAAAAAACAATAAACACGACGGATACAAAGATCTTATAGGAAATTCAGAATAAACTATTATACGAATATCTCCGATTTGGGAGTTTACTGCTTGTTTCCAATAACATCCTTTTTTCCACAGTAATTTTATTTGCTAGACGATTTTTGGCACGCGACTCTTTTCTACAAGGATAAACTACTTACAGGAAACATATATGTGAACACAGACATGTTTGCAAACATATTTAATGTATAAACACAGCCTGAAATGCAGGTTAGCGTGCAGGCACCATGTTACATCTATTCTTCTTTCTTGTTGTTGTTGTTGTTGTTGTTGTTGTTTCTCTTCTTCTTTCATTGTTAATCGTCTCAGATAGAAATAAAAGTGTATCAAATCAAATGGCGCTGTAACGAAGGATTGCGGAAATGATATCTCACATAAAAATCTTTCCGCATCATATGATTGTGTTCCTATGTGCCTTCTTCAGATCATTTTTAACCCAACCCGTTACCGAAAGTTGCCCTACAACACGTACGGGTTTCTTAGAGGGGGGGGGGGGGTGGGGAGGGGCACATACCAACAAATAATATTATTCTACTCCGTGACCAAATTATGATGTTTTGTTATTACATCACCATTCTCATTCTTTCTTCTCTCTTTATACTTCCACTCTTCTCTTCTCGTCATTCCTCTCTTTCATACAACCAATTCTCTTCTATTTATTTTATCTGGTTACACCTCTCCAACGTATTCTTTTTCACAATTTGATCAATTTCTCTTTAAAATAGATTGAATGTGTTGAAATCCACTGATACTCGTCTCCTTCAAAGATTAATACTCATTGTCTCCTCTATAGATCTTTCAGCCTGTAATTTTTGATATATTTTTTACAAATATGTGTTTCTTTTTTCAGGTGAGCGATATCCTGTTAAATTATTCGCAATTATTCTACAGTTCCTTCACGAAATTTTTGTAAGTATTGAGTTTTCTTCTCCCTCTCTTCTTTTCCTTCATTCTTTTTTCGTTTTATATTTAAACTGATTGTGCTGCTTATTTCTAAGCCCTTACAAATGTCTTCATATCCTATCTCTGTTTTCGCTCTGTCTGTCATCTCCATTGATCTGTATATGACTTTTCGTCTTTTATACTGTAATTCTAGTAACAGCTAGTAACAACTCTCCTCCCTAACAAAGTTTTTGAAATGCTTTCTCCTTTTTCATCTTCGAGGTCAAATCCTCAAATAATCAACTAGACCAGGAAGAAAATATTTCATTCCTGGAGTTTTGTTGGATGGTCGATTGACCTGGGCTCCATACATTGATAAAATATGTTGTAAATTTTTATCTTGAGTATTTTTCCTGCGACAGATTGATAGATTAAATGACAAAAGGTTACTCATAACAGCTTACCATGGGCTCTTACTGTTACATAATTAAAAGATATGTTATTTTAGTATGGGGTAATTCATCAAAACAAAACCTTGATAGGGTGTTTAAGATGAAAAAGCAAGCTGTTAGGTGTATGGAAAGAGTAGATAGATTAGATTGTTGTAGGCCTCTTGTTCAAGAGACTTGGTCTCCTAACTTTTCCCTGCTCATATGTGTATGAAGCTACTTTATATGGAAAAAACAGTGATAACCTTAATCTTGGCGTACACGATTATAATACGACAAGCCGATGACTTGTTAAGTCATAATAGCAGCTTATTCGAACAAAAACCTAGTTATATTGATAGAGAAAACTCTACAACAAGCTACCGCAGTTTTTAAAGTCGTGAAAATATAGAAATGTTCAAAAAACAATTGAAAAAATATTCAGTTGGTAAAGCTTTTTTTGCGTACAAGAGCTCCCTTAACATTAAAATTCTCAACTAATTGATATAGTAATCATTGTAACTAGTGTATAAGATTGTATAATTATTGTTGATTTGACTTGTCTTATACTCCTTACCGGAGTCTTCAAGATGTAATCTACAAAACAATCAAATTGGAGTTTAAATTGTTGTAGTTTTTCTGCGATAGTCGAAGAATTTGATAAAATTTATGACTACGAAAATGGATATAATATAAATTTGGAAAAAAATAGTAATTAATTAATATAATGAATTATTTTCAACAATTCTATTAATCAATACAATTTATATTTTAATTAGTATATGATGATCAATTGATTAATAATAAATAAAAGAGAAAATTTTATTCTATCAGAGAATTCCTTTCAAGGATATTATTCAAATTCAAATTTATCTTTATTGCATGAAACATTTTACAAAAAAAATATCATTCACTAATTCGAACACAACAAAAAAGACAATTGTATTATGACAAGTTAACGTGCTTCTAATACTATAGTGCATCCACACTGGAGCTTCCAATGCTCTTGGATAATCACTATCACAATGATCAAACACATTTTGTGGAATGGTGGTATTCATGCAGCTTCAATCTGGCTATAACTAATCCACAGAATGCGTTTGAATTTGCGATGGTGACTATCAACTGTGCAAGTATATCATGAGTCATATTTATGAACGCAGCTTGAGGGTCCTCAACTAAGAGAGGCGTGAAAAGCCTGTATTACACTAATCGTGTTTACAAGCAGTAATAACGTGAAAAACCGCTTATTGCGATTGCCGCTGCACGTTAGGCGCTTCAAGTCTATTTTGGATAGTTAGATTGTCATAATTAAGGAAGGAGTTAGGAATCAAGGTCCTCTCTTTCACTCACCCATACAAGGATAAGACAGGATAGATGTAGATAGGCAGTTGTGGTGTAAGCCATCTTGGGGCTTCTATGAAATTAGTTGAAATTAGGTCTATAAAAATGTTTTCTCATATATTTTTTATCATCAATCACAACCAGTTCACTGGTGCAAGCTTCCAAACCGTTTTTAACATCTGACATGCTCTCTCTTACGTACAAGCTTCTACACTCACAAATTCACATCTACACACACACACACACACACACACACACACACACACACACACACACACACACACACACACACACACACACACACACACACACACACACACACACACACACACACACACACACACACACACACACACACACACATCTAGAATGAACCCATCGGATAGAGATTGCAGACCAAAACTCACTTATCAAACGGAACGGGCTGCAGAATGGTCTACTATATAGAATCACATTCCCCGATGAAATATTGATGCCCTCTCCTCTTCATCGCGTTCTTCTCCTTCCTCCTTCTCATCCTTTTCCTACTCCTTCTCCTACTCCTTCCTCTTCCTCTTCTTCACCACTATCCACAGCAGCGTCTAGCTCCAAGTACTAGCATGTGAAATATGGATACTATCTGTATAGCAGAGGTTTTCGGCCCAACACAAGTAAACACACACAAACACACACACATACACACATACATCGATCAAGTAGAACATCTTGTTTTGACACGCCGAGATGAAAAAATCTTTGGCCGATTGTTTTGGCCGTTTGGCGTTTTCTATTGTGATCAAGGAATACTGAGAAATTGGGCTCCAAAATGGAGAAATTAGTTTCCAAAATGGAGAAATTGGGTTGCAATTGTGATGAGATCTAAGATGGAGTTGCTTTTGTTTGATTGTCTTGGAGGCATCAAATTTGTTACTATCCTATCAATTCTGTGATGATTGGTCTTGCATAGTGTTGCTGCATCTGTTAGTTTTTAGTATTGATTTCGGAAATGGTGCCAGCTTGAAAGTTTGTGTGCCACAAATAGGATTTTTGATGATTTTTGTGAGAAAATCCTCCTTAGTCCTTCTTGGTTCCTCCTTGGTCCATGCTATACATAATGATTGATCTCGAATGCGAATCTTGGGCAGAATGTCTATCCTTAGTGCCTGGTTGATCCTACAGGTCTGCAGTCAGCTCTATCGTTCAATAGCTGAAGTTTTAATTTGATGGTTCATTTGGTTTAGCTTGAGTAGATGGTTCAATAGTGTGAAAGAGGTCTTTTCATTCAGGATATTACTCCATGATATGATTATTGTTCTAATGTGTTTAGTTTTGAGCCTTTTCTGTGTCTTGAATAGGATGCCATGTTATTTTCAATGTCTTTCTGCTGGCGCCCTGCCCGTAAACATGATCTGCCTCCAGTAAGAAAGGAATTTTCCAATTTCTTATTCATTTCAATTAGTTCTGCATGTCTTCTAAGTGAAAATATATACTATTCTACTCGGAATTCGTCTTGGATCAACAGTGATATTGGTTTCAATATTTTTTTTTTTTGAAGAAGCAGTAAGTTGAAGGGGAATTTCTATTTGAACTTGGACTTAACCTATAATTCGAATTGGTTACAGGCTGCGCCTGTTTTTGTGACTGATTGAATTTTCATACATTTATTCATCAATTTATCTATTAATTAATATATTTATTTATCAATTTAATTATTAAATAATCTATTCAATCATTCATTCATCACACAAAACTCAATCAAGTAAAGATACAACATGCACAACCCACTACTGCTTTCTTTACAAAAAAAAATTTAAAAATTTTACAAGAAAAATTTAAATTTCAGGCTATGTTTAAGTCTATCAACAAATTTCACTTATAAGTACAAGTAATGATTATTTCCAGAACAAAAATGATCGATTAACCCTTCAACAAAAGTACTTCAAAAACTAAGGACTAAAAGAGTCGAAAGAAAATACAAGTTTGAATTTTGTTTGAGATTTTAGAACCAAAAGTATAGAAATCAATCAATTTCAATCACATGTTCATTCCTTATTGAATTGTTTATTGAATGAACAAAATGTATTAATATGGAAGAATGGATGTAGATAGTGGGGGAAAACGATATTTTACGGAAAAAATGACAGGAAAAGACAGAGAAAAATGATCAACGGAGCATGATTGAAAGGTATAAATTTAGTAATAGCTTCAGCAGTGAATTTTGGACAGGCTTTCGTATATATCTATCACCTAGCACAAACATTCCAAGCTTGATGAACGCCTTTATGGTGTATTCATTCGTTGGACAGTGATCTGTCATTTGGGTTTGACGGCCCGGGTAAAGCATCCCAGGACACTCATCAATTCAACTTACTTCGTGGCTCCGCCCCTCGAAAACCCCCTCAAAAACAACCCCTAAACCCCTACAACCCCCTAACAGCTCGCCCCATCACCGCTAGCTCACAGAACATAATTTAGTTGACTTATTACTGCCACAGCTTACCAAGCGTAATGGTGAACGTATAGCTCCCCGGGGAATTTCACACCTAGCCGAAATTGTCACAGAAAAATTGAATGAATACATCATCGTTCACGTTGCTTTTGTGTGGAAAATGTTTTTTTATCGCTAGGATGGCACACCTGTGTCGTGGAGTGTCTTTAAATGGAGTGTAAAGTTGAGTGCAGGTTAAGTTGGCAGTACAGTGGGGATTACATCGTTATGAGAGTTTTTTAGTGCAGCATTTACTTATGCAGCCAATACGGACTATATACAGCCTTGATACATGTTTGAATAGGTATACTAATTAAATTTTAAATGGTGACGTCGTTCCCGATATAAATTTATACTTTTTTATGTGGTAAATATATCTGTATATCAGAGCAACGAATGGCGTCATTTCAAATGTAATATTTTATTGAATTCTGTACGACACGACAGATGCCTTAAGACACATGTCTTAAGACACCAGTGTGTAGAGCCACTTAGTATAATTTATGGAAGCTTATGGGTTAAGTTCTGTAAACTTCCACTGGAACAATCGAATGAAAGAATCGATAATCGATATGAATGGAATGTATGGTTTGTATTGGACTTGGTTACAGATATAGATTTTCTTTTATCGAAATTCTCATTTCAATGATTTGGTGGAAGGGTACGGAACTCCAACCACGTCACTAACAATCCTCTAAAACACTGGTCAGTTCTCGTATCTTCTTTATTTATTTATAGACATAATAACAATGAATGTGAAGATGCAACAGACATCTGCAAAACTCCTCTCCCCATAGACTTTGAATTGCTATATATTTTTCCAAATATTGAGGTTAATCCATACTAAAAATTTATATTGACAGAAAAACTTCACTGGGAAAAATAAAATGCTTCTTTTTTACTGAAAACTATAATAAATTATACTTGAAAGTTCATTCGAATCGGATCACTAAAAACAGTTGAAAACAAATTTTAAAGGAGAAAACAAACCCACTTCAATGAAATGAACTAAAAAATTGAATACTCAACAAAAAGTTTAAAATAAAGTAGGCTACTCATTTTAAATCTAATACAAGTAATCTTTTGGTGCCGGCGCCAAATTTTCCATAAACTTCCGAAATAAAACATTTAATTTCTTATTTTCATGAAATATTTGGCGCCGACTTTGAAAGATTATTAGTATTGAATTCAGAATTTTCTCAGTTTGAAGTTAATACTTAGTTTTGAAATTTTTAGTATGTAAGTATCTGGTTTTTGAGTATCATTCCATTTAAGTCGGTTTCTTGTTTTGTTTCAAAATTGATTTTAGTTCAAGCTTTTCAATTGAATATTTGAACTTTGAAATTATAGCCTTACTACTTCTTATAGCCTAAATTTATTAAATATTTATCAAGTTAGCAAATCAATATGATCAATATAACGTATAAACCAAAGTAACTAAAAATCTACTAATAAGAAAGTTAATAAACTAAGTAAAATTCGACAACTCTATTTAACGTGAATATTGTATAATATACGAAAATTATAATAGGGAAATGGCCTTAATTCGTAAATTTTTATGCAATCTCTTTCGGAATATACCTACACTGTAAAATTAATAACATTGAAGAATAGTGTTCAATTATTATTATTTTTCAATTAACAATCTCAAAATCATTTTCCACTCCAACTGCGACTCCATAACATTAACTAATATACCTTATTTTTACAATGTTCATATAAACAAGAATATTATTTTCTTATTTTTCTATATTCAAATCAAGTTTGTGATTGGTCGAATTGGTACATTACAGGCTTGTTTCACACTTAACCAGCTTTGGGTGACCGATGTCGTTTACCCGGCATAATAACATTGTATCATATGGTTTCGAAAATCTGGTAGGTGTGAAGCGCTCCATATGAAACTATCCTATTCGAACAAAATGAAATGAAGACATCGATGAATGCTCCTTATTGTTCAATATTGGGCTGATCTTTACGAAATTTTGATGGAACCACCGCTGAATGATACTCTTTCATTTTAATTTTTTTAATCAAAATCGGTTCTATAGTGTTTAAGTAAGATTATTGATGTACAAACTTGAGAAAAAAACCCAGGTCGCATTGAAAATACCCTCCTGTTTGGACGTCGGCTAAAAAAAGTTTGTTATAAATTTTGATAAAAACTTTATTACAAGAAAATTATGAAGAGAAATCTCATACATTACATCCCTTTCTGGCAATAGTCAGAATCAGGGAATTAATTACTGCTGAAATTCTCCATTTATGATTATCTTTCCCATGTTAACTTCACTCTTCAGACTTTATCAGACATTTCAGTTCTATTCAAACTACAACCGGAATCCTGAGACAAGCAGACAAGGAATTCTATTCGTCTTCTTCAATTAATAATGAATAGCACTGAATAAAGCAATGACTAGAATGGACCAATGCATAAAATATCATCCATTGGCTGTGAACTGTCCACTTTTCTAAATGTTCTGATGAGACCTGAACCATCTGCCTGATGAACTAACCTGTCTTGAAAGGAGAAATGTCACTTCAGAACAGACAATGAGATTATCAATTATTCATGCAATGCTCGATTATATTACTTACTATTCTGATGATGATGATTATGATGATGTTGATGATGATCTGCATTGTTAAATGCCTGGTTACCCATCTAGAGAATGGAACAACTGTCTCGAATGGATAATACTGTATCTCCTTTGTGACTCAATCTGTGCAATGATTTAGAATAAGATGGTGGGATGACATGGATATGATCGTGCTTTATTTGAATTTTCATCTCAATAATTATTCAAAACAATTGAAAAGTAAGGTACTCCTTTACAGCATGCACGAGCATTAACCGCAATAATTTCAATGTGTCTGAGCGGTTTATTGAATTATGAATTCCAAACATTGTCCACTCCAATGAATTTTGGCTGTGCGCAGGGTTTTTGGCCATAATGTTTTTCTAAGTTTCTTATATCAGATATTATTAAGGTATTAAGGTCAGTTATAAAACACTTTCATGTTATCTAATGCTATAAAAAATTATTTTTTTCATCAATTATTTCATGGGATATGGGGGTTCAAAGTAGTAATTTCTCGTTTTTTGGGGAAAATTGATCTCCCCTACAAGTTATTTGAAACGTTCCATAATTTTTATAAGAGACACATTGAGGAGTAAAATGACATATGTTTTATCTCGATCAAACAATTAGTTTTCTCAACATAAATTTTTGAAAATCAATAGAAAAATTTGAGATTTTCAAAACATTATTTAAATAATTATATGTTAAATTGAAATAAAATATTGGTCATTATTTTGCCAAAGGTGTCTTCCAGTTATAAAAAATTATTAAATGTTTAAAATAACTCTTAGGTGAGTGAGTTCACAGGTCCCCTAATACCGAAAAATTTCAACATTAGACACTCATATCTCACAAGATGATTGATGAAAAATAATTAATCTCATGTCAATAGATGAAATACAAAAAATTTAGATAAAATTGTTAAAATGGTTTCTAAACTAAAATTTGTCTACTTCTATCAGTCGTGATTTTTCTTTTCCTCCGTTAAGTAGGGCTGGGGTAAAACAAGAAGGCAAAAGAGCGAGGTGAAATGAAAGTAATGAAGTTTTAGAAAAAATGCGGAGTGTTGAGTTAGTGTTGGAGGATGACAAGTAAAAGTAGAAGGAAAAGTAGAAGGAAGAGGTGGAGGAAGGGATTGGGAAGATGAAGAAGAGCAATAGGAAGAGGAGGAGCAGAAGAAAGAGTAGAAGGAGGACGCGGAGGAGGAGCAGAAGAAGGCGATAGAGGAGGGATAGGTGGAGGAGAAAGAAGAGGAGGGGCCGGAGGAGCAGTGACAGGAGGAGGAGCAGAAGGAAGAGAAGGAATTGATGATGGAGAAATTGGAGGAGAATGTATAGAGGATAAAAAGTGAAATGAGAAGGAGCAAAACAGGAGAACAGAACGACGACAATGTAGAAGAGGAAAGAAAAGTATGAGAAACAGGAGAGAATAACAAGAATGAGACGATGAAAGAGAGAAGTAGAAAGAGGAAGGCATAAATTAATAATTGAGGAGAGCTGTAAGAACACTCATGAAGCTGGAAAGGAGGAAGATAAGAAGTTGATATAATACGAGGTGAGAAGGAAAGTGGAAAGATGCCATGGGAAAATATTATTTTCAAGAACAACGCGAAAAAAGAGAATTTGAAGAGGAAGAGTGTGTGGTAGAGGAGGAGGAAGAGGAAGAGGTAGAGAAAGAGGGAGAGGAAGAGGAAGAGAAAGTGGAAAAGGAAGAGGAAGATGATGATGATGAAATTATTACAATCAAGTAAAAAACTACAGGCATTTGCCCAAAACAGTTCAAATTACAAATTTGTCACATAAATAGTCCAAATTAGGTTATGTCCATAGGTTGTGTTCAAATTTCTGTTTCCATCAAATATTTCCACTAAAAAAGTAGTCCGACAGTAAATGAAGAGGTAGAAGTAGAGGGAGAGGGACAGGGAGAAGAAGTGGAAAATTAAGAGGAAGACGAAGAAGAAGGGGGAGAGAAAGAGGAAGATGAAGAAGAAGGGAGAGAGAAAGAGGAAGAAGAAGAAGAAGAAGAAAAAGAAGAAAAATTATTTTTAAGAGCAACAAGAAAAAAGAGAATTTAAAAAGAGTTGAAAAAAGGAACTGAAAGTAGAATTTAGCGCTGGATAAGGAATAGGAAATGGACAATAGGGACAGGAAACGAAGAAAACAATTTAAAGAAGAAGAGCAGAAATTTGACAACACTGCTGAAGTTGTTCTTGGGCGGCTCGCCCCTCTGAAAGTGTGCCGATGACAACAAAGCATGATATCTGCGATTCACCAACTTTTAATTGGAAAATCGGGAGCCAAGGGGGGGCGCAAAAGAGTGGCTCAGAAAGGGGACCCACTTGGGAGAGTACAGTCGTTTTCCAGTTTATGGTTGTGAGTAACATTCAGAGCACTCATTTGTTGTAATGTTATGTGGTGAATTGGACACTTTGTGAAACAATTGCTATTAACTTCAACTGCTGTTTTTACTGGACTGCAGCGACGTGATTCTGTCAACATTTTTGGTCTCTCACTCCCCCACTCTCTCTCACTCGCTCTCTCTTTATTTTTGTCCCTTTCACCCTATCACACCCTCACTGACACTCTCTCACTCATTCTCTTTCTTACACACTCTCTCTCTCTCTCCCACTTTCCCTCTGAATCTCTCACACTCTCTTCTTTTCTCTTAATCACTCACTCTCTTCCTTCCACTCACTCCCTCTCTCGTACTATCTTTCAATTCACCATCTCTTTTCTCTCCAAAGTTTCCTTTCCCCTTTCCACACGTTATAACCATTTACATTCTCCTTATTCATTTCTCTCTATCAATTTTTATTCTTTTCTTTTTCTCTCTTCTGTGTTTTTTCCCATTCTTATCTTGCACACTTCTTTCTCCTGACAACTTCTTTTTTTTCGGTTTTCGTTATTCTCTTAAATTTTCCTTTCAACCTCTTCTCTTTCTCCTTCTTCTCCTCCTCCTCTTTTTCCTGTTCTTCCTCCTCCTCCTCTTCCTCCTCCTCCTCCTCCTTCTTCTCCTCCTCCTCTTCCTCCTCCTCCTGCTCCTTCTCCTCCTACTCTTCCTCCTCCATCTCTTTTTTCTCCACCTCCTTCTTCTCAACCACCTCCACCTTCTCCTCCACTTCCTCATCCTCCTTCATCTTCTCATGAAATCGTGACTTCTGGCTCACGACTCCATTAAACTCTGACGGTCTGTTTGTGCGAAAACGATTGTGTAGCTTAAAGACAATAGCAGTTGCTATTTATTCGTTTTAATTCATCCCAGAAGTCTAATTCAAATGCTCTACCTTTATTGAATAGTATTACATTATCGTACATTATTCATCCACATTGTTGTCATTGCTACATTGATAATGTTCAATTGCTGTGAAATTTTCTCCCGCAGATTCAAATTATTGTCACCTCTTAAATAGTTCCTGGACAATTTTGATAAATAATTTTATCGCGTTATTGAAATATCTGTTTCACCATATTCTTATCATATTAGTGAACAGAAAAATACTTCAAGCAACAAAAAATGGCATCAAGATATAAACATTCTCATTTTATTTTCATTTATATTCAACCTGCCTCATTGTATAAATAAATGATATTATTATGGATAGAACTCAAATCCAACAGATCTCCAAGCAATACTGCTAACAGCATCAATTTCATCAGATAACTCTATAACTCCTCTTTCGAATAAACGAACAGAATTGTAACATTATAGTAAGTGTAAAGAAAGAAAGAAAGAAAGAAGGAAAGGAAGAAAGAGAGAAAGAAAGAAATATAAAATATAAGATAAGAACATATGGATTTAATCGAAGTGTTTCGTTGCAAAATTGAACATCATATTAATCTTCTTGAAATATTATTATTGATCTGATTGATCTTCTTACAGTGTGAAGAAAATAGAATGGATTATAATCAATGTGTTTATGGATGAATAAATAATAAAAATTGAGCAGAATATTAACCGTTGTGTCTAAGTTATTGTAAAGGGGTGAATATCGTGATTTGGTGAAATGTTCCAATCGTTTCAACATATCAAGACTTGGACTAGTGATGACATTAACCTATTTATTTGAAATAAAGCCAACCAATGGCGTATCAAAAAAATTTCAATTTTTGAAAAACTTAAAATGTAATAAGATATGATTGAGGTTGAGAATGCTGGAAAAAAAATCTTGCTGCTGCCAAAATTTCAACATGGTCAAAGACAAGCTACTTACCTATTAAGTAAGCATATGTTGAGCTTTTTTCTCTCAGTTCGATGCATTTTTTAAAAATTAAAGAAATAAGAAAGAATTTTTTTGCTCATTACAGTAGGCTATACAAAAGCGTACAAATTATAATTTTATGCAACCCTGAGATATGAAATGTGGGGTCGATTAGTCATAATATAACAATTATTATGTGGTATGGAAACAGGTTATTACAATTTTTATACAATAAAAGGTAGTGTGCAGCTCTTTCTCGATTGAAAATTAAAATATTGAAATAAAATTAAAATTTCAAATTTCAAATTTGAAGTGAACTTCATTACAAAGATGCTTGTATTGATCGTCCAGAATTTTTATTACAAAAATATTAGGTTTGGCATATTATGACGTTTTTTACACTTAAATTGTTTCTTGAAACAAACACGGGTTCTACCTTGTTCCTCTCCATCAGTCATTTTTTAAATTGAGTATTTGAAACGATTAAAGCTAGTGACTTCCTTTGTTTCCACTGGCAAAATATTAAAAATGCACGGAGCAACATATAAAACAAACCTTCTGAATTTTTCTTTTCGTGGTCTAGGAGGCACTAAATAGCCTCCTGTACGTAACATTGGGTAACGAGAGTTGTAATTTAATTGGTTATTATTTTGGCCACTAAAATAATTGATGCAACCTTTTAAAATTTGATATCGTACGATTCGTTTAGTCTCATGCGAAACTGTTAGTGCATTGCTGGATTGATGAAATTTTAGATGGATAGAGAGTTATCAGGGAGATGAATATTATGAATTTTGCTAATCGAATTGAGTCAGTCTAAGCTTACAATAATTAAGAGGTTTCATTTTTCACATCATACTCATTAGAAACAAAAAAAAGAAAGGCCAAAATTGTCATTTTGTTCTCTATAATGAATATGGTACGAACAGCATTGAATGTTAATAATGGATATTATATATCACGCTATTGTCGTCAATACAAAGTTTTTGATTTGAATTTTCAAATTTTCATCAGATCAAATCAAATTTGAGTGCTCCTTTCTGAATATCCTGGTCATTTTTCCACAGGATTTTTAAAATAATCAAATGTGTTACTACAGGAGCCCACATTTCAAATCTCCCATTCCTGTACGTTATACAGCAAAAAGACATACGTTACCATAGAACGTGTGTGTTTCATACGCATTACCGTTTATAATGGATCGGACTAATGGTTGTCATAGCGTGTAGCATTGTGCATTTTCATGCTGTCGATAAACAATTCATGTCACTTTATGCGTTGGCCGACTCCATTCTGCACAGTATTCACGAACTGTGGTTTTTGCTGTAGAATGTATGATTGATCTTTCATGCTTTCCATTGCAGGTGGAAAAATTTAAAATAGGCTACAAACAGTTTGAAGTGCCGAATTGATGGGAAAGAATTTCTGATAGGATTGTGAGTGATGGAGATGGATTAATTTATCTCTAAAAGTGTTGAAACGAAATTCAAATCAATGCGCATGATTTCAGACCAGTTAGAGTTGAATAGTTTTATATTTGTTTTTGTTTCTGAGAAACATACAGAAGAAAAGAGTTGAGATTATAAAAATAAAATAAAACAAATATACTCCGTTCAGATACACATGATTTTCTTTTGTGTAAAATTGAAATGAATGATGAGGAGCTACCAAATAAATAATTATTACTGAGATCTAAGTAAGCAATTCCTATCTTTTAAAAAAAAAATCTTGAAGTAGTCTACTCCATGCATTTTTTCTCCCATTCTTCTTCTTCTTGTTCTTGTTGTTGTAGTTGTTGTTGTTGTTGTTCATTCTTCTTCTCCTTCTTTTTCTTCTTCGTTTCCTTCTTCTTTCTCTCCAGTCTTCTTCTCCATCTTCTTCTTCTTCTTCCCCTTCGTTTACTTCTTTCTTCTCTACTTCTTCTACTGCTACTTCTTTTCCACCTTTCTCTTGTATTTCTCCTCCCCCTTCTTCTTCCACTTCTCCAAGCACTTCTTCTTCTACTTCTTTATGTTCTTCTTCATCTTCTTCTTCTTGTTCTTCTTCTTCATCTTTTTCTTCTTCTTGTTCTTCTTCTTCTTGTTCTTCTTCGTCTTGTTCTTGTTCTTCTTCTTCCTTCGTTCGTTCCTTCCTTCCTTCTCGTCATTTATTCCAATCATCCTCTTTTCCCACTTCTCATACTTCTTCTTCTCCATTATTCTCCTCTCATCTCTATTCTGTTCTTTCTTTCTCCTTCCTTCTTCTATGGCTCATTCTCCAGCACAAGTGTTTAAACGACAGAGGACAGCATCTAGACGTTTTCAAATTAGATGAATCTTCTTGTGACAAAAGCAGATCTCATTCATAATTATATTGCCTATATATTGCACCAGGTGTATCCCAACAAAAACATTCCAACAAGATCCAGTGAATGCTGCTTACAGAGAAATATACACACCGATAATCGAACCTGATTTATTAAGGGTGGCTTCAACAATGTACTGTTAGCCACCCAAAGGCATTTCCAATAAGCGCACTCAGACAAAGAATGGTAGAACTGGACCGACTACAGTGCTTCAGCTGGTCCGAGTGAATTACCCGGGCTTAAATGCCATTAAGCCCTTATACCCTGGGTAAAAGGTTTAAGCAGGAATTAGGGCCCGAACCATCCAAAAGTGGCATCGCTGGAGTACGGTTGTCCTTTAAATCGTTCATCTACCCCCCCACCCCCCACAACAAACCCCCTCAAACCCCCTTCAGCCCCCCAATCCCCCTCCATCACAATCACAAGTCCAACCCAATTTCGAAGAATAATCAAGTTCGGGGTTCGGTTGTTCGTGAATTCGCCGTCTGCCTGTTGTGGAGTGTTTCTGTTGTAATTCTTCAACAATGTCCTCGAGTTTAGCTTGTGGATTTGTTTTGGTGCTTTAAGGATGTTTCTTTTTGAGGGAGGTTCTTAGAGTGACCGATCAGGGGTTAGAGTGTATCTGTATTCGTGGTTTTTTAATTGGGATGGGGATCTCATTACCTGGTGATGTCTGAGATGGCACTTGGGTTTTACGTAGGTTTTTGTAGTTGTTATAGTTTTCAAGTGCTTGTAGGAATGAATATCTCCCTATTAATTTTTTTTCTTTTGACAATGGAATTCCTTTTATAGATGTTGATATTGTTTAGTGAAATTGTCTCAATATCCTTTATATGCTCTTGGATGTCTCCATCGTTTGGTGAAAATTGAATAATATTTTTACTTCCAAATATCATAGC